>VZRR01009274.1:183615-241710 GCA_013398015.1 Oreocharis arfaki
GTGAAGAGGCAACGGGACAAGCCATGGGACCCTAATATAAAAAAGACATGAAGCCATTGGAGAGTGTCCAAAAGAGGGACACGAGGATGAGGAAGGGTTGGAGAGGAAGCCATACGAGGAGTGACTGATTTGACTTGGTTTGTTCAGCCTGGAGAAGTGGAGACCGAGGGGAGAACTCATTGGGGCCTTGAACATCCTCAGGAGGGGCAGCACAGGGGCAGGCACTGATCTCTTCCCTCTTGTAATCAGTGACAGGACTCAGGGGAACAGCTGCAGCTCTGTCAGAGTTGTTTTGGTTGGAAATCAGGAAAAAGTTCTTCCCCCAGAGGGTGCTGAGCACTGCCCAGGCTCCCCAGGGAATGGGCACGGCCCCGAGGCTGCCAAAGCTCCAGGAGTGTTTGGGCAGCGCTGCCAGGGATGCCCAGGGCGGGATTGTTGGGGTGTCTGTGCAGGGCCAGGAGCTGCACCGGATGATCCCTGTGCGTCCCTTCCAGCTCAGGATATTCTGTGATTTTCTGGTTCTGTGATCCTGTGATTCCACGATTCTGTGATTCTATGTCAGGAGTGGGGACCTGCCATGGCTGGAGCAGCTTTCAGTAAGCAGCAAGAAGGGCCTGCTACGAAATCCCCAGGAGAAAGAATATTCCAGGTGACATAGAGGGCAAAACCCCCATTTTCCACTCCATGGCTCTTTTGCTGAGGGATCCTTATCGATTCCTCTCTGAGATCTCCACAGCCTTCAGCAGCCCTGACGGGTACGGGGCCGATTCCGCTCTGTGCTGAAGGACATCGATTGCGGAAACATCCGGTCCCCCAGAGCTGCTCCGCCACCCGCACCCGGGGCAGCGGTGGCCGCAGCGGTTCCCGCTGCCGGGTGCTCGGTGCCGGAGCAGGGACACGCAGGGAACAGAGAGGTTTCGCTGTGCTCGGCGGCCGCACAGGCTGCGGCAGCAGCGCCTGTGCAATGTGCACCGAGAGCACACGATGGCAGTGCAGGAGCGCGCAACGCTCCCCTCCTCACGGCTCCTCTCGGCTCCTCTCCGCTCCTCACGGCCCATCTCGGCCCCGCACGGCCCCTCACGGCTCCTCACGGCCCATCTCGGCCCCTCTCGGCCCCGCACGGCCCCTCACGGCTCCGCACGGCTCCTCACGGCCCATCTCGACCCCTCACGGCCCCTCACGTCCCCGCACGGCCCCGCACGGCTCCTCTCGGCTCCGNACGGCCCCTCCCGGCTCCGCCCGGCTCCTCACGGCCCATCTCGACCCCTCACGGCCCCTCACGTCCCCGCACGGCCCCGCACGGCTCCTCTCGGCTCCGCCGGCCCTTTAACCCCTCCGAGCCGCTACGGGTGCCGCTTTCCAGGGACAGGGCGCGGAGGGAGACTGGAGGATGCCGCACCCAGAGTTCTGCTGTTCCCAAGGAGGGTAAAGCTTTCTGGAGCTGGGGCCCCTCATCTCCCTGTGACCCGCGGAGGCGCTGAGCTGCAGCGTGGCCCTAGCGTGCCATGGGGCTGCATGGGGCTGGCACCTTCCACCATGCACAGGGGCTGCTGCCCCACGGGGACCCTTCCCTCCTTCCCCACAGGGACCGGCCGTTCCCAGCCGGGCCGCAGCAGGGGCAGCCCAGGGCTAATTTGGGCAGCAGCCCCAGGAAGGCAGCGTGTCCCAAATTCCTCCAGCGCTGAGGAAAGCTGCCCCTGGGCTGGCTCAGCCCCCGTGGCTCCCAAATCTCTGCTTTCACCTCCTGAGCTCCCCCAGGCACAAGCATGGGCTCCGAACGCGCTGGTCGGGGTGAAGCCCCGGTGCAGGTCTTGCATGACAATATCCTGCTCGGCTGCCAGCTTTGGCAGAGAGAGAGGAATTCTTTACTTTGCTTGTTCCTGAAGGCGCAGATCCTCCAGCCAAAAACCAGGGAGCACCGTAGGGATGAAGAGAAAAGCTGCAACAGCATTTCCATATAGAATAGGCTTTTTCCCGACCTAATCCCTGCAGGAGAGAAACTCTGTTAAAATATCTGGAAGTGACAATCCTGGTATTTATCTGTTCTTATCTACAAAGATTTTGAGACGAATAAACGCAGCAAGTTCTGCCCAAATTATAGTCAGATCGAAAACAGTGTGATCTCCTTCTTAGAGATTGTCTGGAATTACCTGGTGGGCACAAGGTGGATGGCTCTGCTTTTCCTCCTCCTTGTCTCCACAGGAAAAAGTTCTCACTAGGACTTTTCCATAAGCAAGACGAAATACATCCAGGAGAAAATACACTCAGAAGCAGGAGTGGAGAGGGGAAAAACCCTATTCCGAGAGAGAAGGACAGAGGGGGTTTGATTCCTGCAGCTCTTTGGATGGAGCACTCTTTATTGGATATCTCCCTGTTGTAAATGCAGTTGATTGATTTTCTTGCTGTTTCTTCTTTTGCACTTGTTTATTTTAATAAAGATAGATTTATTTTATTTGGAAGCCTGAAGCAAAATGTTCCCTCGTCTCCACCCACCCTTCTGGCACTAAGCACTGATGGTTATTTTAGTGGTTATAATTTGATTTCTGCCTCTCCTGCTGGGCTGATGTGAGAGAAACAATATTTAGGGAAGATGATTTTTTTTTTTTTCTGGAGTAAGGGACACAGAGGCTGGGAGTGGTACGGGAAGAGGGAAAGAGAATCAGCAAAATACACTCACATTTCCTAGGCATTTTATCTCCAAATTTGCAGTCTCTGATGGACAAAAAGGACAGGGCAGCTCAACTCATCCACTGCTCTCTGAAGAATGGAGAGGGATGTGTCTTTTGGGGTGGTTTTGTATTATTCTTGGTCTGTTGCAGGGACTCGTTGTAGCTGCTCTTTGCCAATTATTCCAGGTTTGTAGCCTGAGCTATGAAAAGTTCCATTTTGCAAGAGGGCAAACTGAGGCACGGAGGAGTAAAGCAGTAGTAAAGCAGTAGTAAAGCAGTCCTTTAGATCACCTGCCACCAAGAACAGTGTCAGGAACAGGACTGATTTCCAAATCCAGGATGTCAACACACACAAACCACCCACTTCAGCACTGCCATCTCTCAATTACAGTCGGACAAAATGAGATTTTCAGCACTGCTCAGCAGCCAGACCTTTAGCAGCGGATTTTCCAAACAGTTCAGTTACTCCCCAGCTCTTGGCATTTCTTAGAGAAAAGATCCTGTGTTTTGCTAAGAGTAATTTTTTCGGCAGAGAAAAAAATCTGACCCTACATTCTGAGACACAGAATAAAAACTTGTCTATCATTTTTTTTCTGCTTTTTAAAGGATCAGCCTCCCTCTTTTTCCTTTTGTCTTTAATTTTTCTGGCTTCTAGAAAAAGGGCTAGAGAGTGCCTCTGTGCATAGCTGAAGATAATAACTTAGCTAAATATTTTTTTTTCACTTTTAAAGTATATATCAAGATTGCCTGCTGCACAGTTTACATTTCCTGCTGTGGAGACAAATACTTTAATTAAAATGGGAGGAAAAAAACATGCAGAAAAAGAAAAAGCCTCTGTGAAAAGAATCTTAAGAGGCTTGAAATGGGCAAATGAAGCCCTTTGGCAGCCCGGCTGCATTTTGTATATATGCAAATATAAATATTTGGGACTATTTTGCTCAAGACAAGGAGGGAGGTGTTGGTGAAAGCCAGGCTTTGAGAAGGACCTTTTTGTGAAAAGGTCTCAAACTGCTCGATCTCCACCTCCTCCAGCCCCTGCTCCAGTCCTGGTGCAGGACAGATGGAATGGTTTTAGGTTATCATATCTTGAGAATAAAAGGAAAACAGAATTTTCTAAATACTTTGGCCTTTTCCATTTCTTTCGCCTAAGTGCAAAGTATTAAATTAATTCTTTGTGGTTGCTGTATTTGATTATGGGACTCCTTGTGCCTGCTCTTCCTCCCTGGGCTTCAGCTTGTCCCAAGGGCAAGCCCAGCAACAGCAAACAGCCAGAAACTCTTCAGTGTGCCAGGCTGGTCCTAACTCCAGGGACAGATGAGAGGGATGGGAAGCTGCAAGCACAAAATTACTGCTCAGACCTGAAGTTCTTCTCCCAATGTTGAGTTAGAGGCTGAAAGCATCACATCTGGCTTTTCACTGCAAATTTTGGCAATGGAGGAAAAAAGGGAGAGTTTATAAGGGAGAGTGCAATTTAAGTCTGCAAGGCTTGGAGGAAAATCTTTCCTCTTCTGGAGGAAAAATGCCAAGAGAACAGTTTCCTTACATTTTTAAGCAGAAGGAGCAGCCTGTGAAGGGCACCCCCTCACTCCACTCCCATGCCTGCAGTAGGTCTGCAGCCAGCAGAGATCAGCTTGTTCTGTCTAAGATCTTTCTGGGAAGTGCTCCCAATATCTTTCCCCTAAAGCACATCCATCCAGCGAGGAAAACACCCTGCCTTCCCAAAGCACACCAGGCTCTCAGGGCTTCCCCCTTAAAGCCAGCCACTGGGGGATCACTGGAGCTCCTTGGCATGACCAGGGGGAGCAGCAGCTGCCAGCCTTGTGTTCCAGAGGCTGGTAGTGAGCAGCAGGATTTGCTTGGATGGATTAATCAGACTTCCAAAGATCTTTTTCCCGGCCAGGGTATAGATGCATTGAGAGCATCATAGTGTGCTTCCCCCACTAAGCTGGGATTTGTACCAAGCTCATTGAGGATAATTAGATGATCACCATCAGATGGGGAAGCTGAGCTCTCACTTTCTGCACCCTGCGTCTGAGAGAGCAGAATATTGTTCCTGCTTTTCACCAGCCTGAACCAGCAATTGTCTCTTTGAGCTGTGATGCTGTCCCTGTATAATTAAGACTGTCAGTCAAACTCAGACACCTAAACACTATAAACTGCATGGCTTAGCAGGGCTGATCACAGGACTTTAGTGCTTGGCAGTCAAAGCCACAATTGCAGGCTCCTTTCCCATGTCGGTGGGACAAACTGTGGGGCTGTGAGGGGGAAAGATCCCTGGGAAGCCATTATGTGCCTCCAGGGCTTCCTGGATGGCCGGGACCGAGGGCCCTATGCTGGTGGTGGGATGGGCTGCACTGATCCTGAGCATCATTTCTGGGCTAAGGCCTGATTCTTGGGCTCAGGGTATTGGTGGGACGTGCCTGGCAGGGAGTTTGGGTGCTTATTTATTGTCTAAATGGGCCAGAGCACGTAAAAAAAACAGGGAGAGAAGGGTTTGACCCACCCAGCTCCTCTGCTCCTTGCATAGTTTTATGTGGCTGGAGGGCTGGGCAGGGCAGCCAGAGGAGCAGCTGGATGAAGCAGAGTCTGTATCATGGAGATGCCTCAGCTGGACTGCAGCAGAGCCCCTGGTGCTGATGGTCACTTCCAGAGTGCCTGGTGGCCATCTCACAGCCTGTTCACTGCCTGGCTCTATCTGGAGAGACAAATGAGGCTTACCTGATGCCAAGGATTTTCTAAAACTCAAGCTGTTCAAGGTCCTGAACAGCTTGACATAAACTTGGCAGTAGCTTTCCATCTGTTTCCACCTAAATTCCTCTGTGCAGGAGCCCTTTATGTATTTGGGAAGGGGCTGGCTGTTCCTGGGACTGAAGTGTCCAGGAGCTGGGAGACAGGACAACACGGTCATGAGCTCAGAACCCTGCACTTCTAGACCTCTTTAAGAGGTCTCCTGAACTATCACTGATTCTCAGGCCAGGGTCTGAAAGCCTTTAGGAAGGGCTAGCATGAAATGAACTTGATTTCTTTCACAGGAAGCATCCTTTGTGTGGAGAGGGGCCTTTCTTGGAAGGTTTGTTACCCATGCCTTGTGTGTCTGGGGAATTTTGTTGGATGAATCAGTGTCTCAGTGGCTGCTGATGGGTGGCAGCCTGGGATTTGTGTGCAGATAAAGGAAGGAAATAGGGTTAAATTCAGTCAAGTGTTGCCCGATGGCATCTGGATACCATTCCAAGTGAGCCAACAGGCCAGCAGAACGTGGGATGTAGGCAGTCAGGGAAACGTCCCCTCAAGGACAATCAGAAGACACACTGTCGAACTGATCAGTGAAGCTTTCTCGTGGCTGACATGAGCTCTGTCATGAAAGGAATGAATAAATGAAATTAGAAATGGAACTGGAATCCAGCCCCTCTCTCCTCTCGTGGACAGACGATGGGAGGATGTATAAGTGTTCCCCAAATGTGCACAGATAGAGGAATGATCAGATAGAAAACACTGCTTCAGGTTTGGAGATCTGCTCCTGTCAGGAATGAAGGACTTTTCTCCCCGTCACAGCACTGCAGTGTTACTCCCATCCTGCCCCACCACCATTCTGCAATCAAATCCCTTTTCAGAGTTGTATTTCTGTCTGTGGTTCCAGACCTCAGATAACCTGGTTCTGTGCTGATGAGCAGCTGTGCTGTATGAGCCCTCTCACACGTGTTCCTGAGCTTTCCCTGTCTGAAGACCATTACTGATAATTAGTTAGTGTAAAATGAGAGGAGTTTTGTTTGGCATTCCTTAAAACACTCTTCTCCCAGCTCTCTGGCCTGGGGCTGCCTGTTACACCCACTGCTTCTGGAGCACAGCTTTCCCCATCACTGCCTGATGGAGGATTATTTCATTAATGCATGTAATGATACTTTGTCTTTCATGCTGACGATCTTTGTGGCAGTGCTGTGCAATCTGTAATTAACTTTGAGCCTGCCAGGCGCTAGGAGGATGTCGATAACCTGCAACAAATGCAGCAGAAGCTTGAAGGCCTGGTGTGGTAAATAACCTTGTCCAAGGTGACACGGTGACTCTTGGCTGGGTTGAGGTTTGATGCCCAGTGTCCTGGTGAAGCAATGCTGTAAAAAAGTACATTTCCCTGCTAAAAAGTGCAAAGTGGGGTAATCCAAGCGAGAAATGTGAAGTGCTTGGGGGACCAGGGAGCATGTTCAGGAGTGTGGTGGCTGCACTACTCAGTCCCACAGCTGTCAGGGCAGTGTTTGAGTTTGCATTTGGCTGTGTTGGCTTTGCGTGAGCAGGAGCTGGTTACGCAGCACACGGGGTAGGGACAGGCATTTAATGTGTGGATTAAAAGTGAGGTGTCACACGAGGGCTGCCAGAAGGGAATACACACACAGAGGCACATGGAAAAGAGGGAGATGCAGAGACCTTGTATAAGCCCTGTCATGGATGTGGATTTATTAAAAACTGTGCTGATTTCTTACAGGATTTGTTAAAAGATGTGGTGATTTCTTCCATTCAAAGCTTTTTGATTCCCATGGAGCTCTATATTTTACCAACCCAGAGGCTCTGCGTTCATGAGCCGTCATCTTCTGACAACCTTTCCATAAGATGCTCCTTGTTTGAATTTTGGAGGTGCTGTCCATGCACCCGTCCTGTTTTATTTACGTATTTTTTTCCTGTATTGAGTGTGAAAGAAGCTGGTAGTCCCAGCTGCAAGGGTGTTGCTGGTGTCAGTATTGTAAAAGCATGAGTTTGAAATCCTGAACAGATGCTTGCTTGTTCCCCTTCCCAGAGATCTGCCACCACGGGGATCATTGCTTTGGACTTAACTCTCCGTATGTGCCCAGAGGTCAATGCTGAAGCTTTGGTTACCCTGGAAACCAGGACAAAACTGCACCAAGCCATTGCTGCAATATGGGTCACAGAAAATGCCTCCCCTTCCAACTAAGGTGTTTTCCATAGGGGAACCTCCAGGTTTGAGCAGGTCACCGTTTGTCCTGTGGCGCGTGGGGTGGGAGATGAAGCCCTGAGATTCAGAGCACTTTGTTGGCCCCTGGTTTCCAGTGCTGACTGCAGAGGTGGAGGGTGGGATGTTGCACAGTCCTTGGGCAATCCTCTCCTGCTTTGTAAGCAGCCACCCTGCGCTCATCCGTTCTGCAGGAAAAGCACCAAAATGAGATGCTAATTCCATCCTTAGTCCCTGAGAAAGGGAGGGGACGTGGGTGTCATACCTGCCACGGGATTTCAGATTGTTTCCTAAACAAATTGGGGTGAGGGAAAGCCATGCTCATCCCTTTGGAAAAGGGCCAGGTTGAACACTCAGAGATTACAGTGATTTGCTAATTGTTGGGAAACATGACTGTATGCAGGAGGCAAGAAATGTTTCTTTTATTGTTCTGTTTGAGAACAAATGCACTTCCGGTTTCAGGGAGTTGACGCTGTCTTGTGGGAGGGGGATTTTGGGTGAGGAGAGGTGAAAATTACCTTCATATCTCCTCTGAGGTCTTCCCATGGCTTCATGACCCTTCTTTTTTTATTATTGTTGTTTTCCTTGGCATGCTGTCAGAGCATTCCATGTCTCTTCCAGCTTATTTTAAGCATGGAGCCACCCTGCCAAGTCTTTGTGTGCTGAAGATCTTCCACATTTAAGAAGCCATCTTAAACCACCACTTACATGTTCTGGCTCCTGTCCACATTCCACCTCTGGAAGCACATCATCCTCTTCTGCTTTCTTCTGGGATGCAGTTGTGTTATATTTCCCCTTCTTTACTTCCCTTGGTGCTGCTTTATTCCTGGCCTGTCACCTTCATGGGTTCACCTCAGCTCCACCTCTCCAAAATGCTGCCTTTACCAGCAGAAAGGACTTGCAGTGATGGATGTACAAGTTGATGTACAACCACCCTGTTGCAGACTCTGAGCTGGGCGTTCATGGGGAAGACGACTCCTCCTGCACAGCCATTAGAGTGGGTTTGGTTTGGCTTAGATCAGGCTGCACCTCTGACAGCAGCTTCATTTGGGGTGTTGAACGTCAGTACAGCACCCATACAGCTGCTGTGTCCATGGGAGGTGAAACTTCTGCTTTTCCTCACGTTTCCTTCCTCCCTCCCTCCCTCTCTTCACTGTGGTCAGGCTGTCAGGGCACTTCCTGTGCCCTTTGTGTCACTCCTTTTCCTGGGTAACTTCCCTTCTGGTATCTCAGCCCTGCTTCCTAACAGCTTTCCATAACACCCTGTCTTGTGATCTGCAAACAGTTAATGCCCTTCCTATGCTCCCACTGCTTTTGGATGCTTGGTTCCTCCTCTGTTGGAACCTAAGTGTTTTTTTCCTGGTTGATGCAGGCAACTCAAGGCCAAAGAAGTGCTTAAAAAATCCCCCCAAAACATGCAAACTGAACAGAACTGAGAGAGAAGGGGCATTCGAATAAATTCCTCTTTATCAGGAACACTGCTTCCGGTTTTACTCTGTGCACAAATAAGTCTTTGCTCTCCAAAAAGCACATAATAGTCATACAGGTTGTGTAGATTCCAATATACAGCACTCCACGTGCAGGCCAACCTGCATCTGGGTCTGGCTTGACTAGTTTTTTGGAATTTATTGCTTTGCAAGTAATGGAAGTGGGCTCTCAGCAGTGTGGACAATTAATATTCAGTGTTCTTCTCCTGGCAAATGCCATAAAAGTCTTAATGTCTGAGAGCTGATGTCTAAAACGTGCCATGAACTAACCCCAGGGAGGGTCTGCATTTTCTCTCTGGGAAATGTGTACACAAGAACTTTGCCACAGCTTGCAGGAGCTGGGTCTGCACTTTCTGCTGCAGTCATTGCAACATTTTCCTGTCATGTAGCGTCAAGCCATGGCAGTGAAACCACAAACGTGAGGCTCAGGAGTTTTGGCACTGGCCAGTGCCTGTGGCAGGGCTCTCAGCATTTACACAAAGCAGGTCTGCTACACAGCCTTTTGCTCTTATGTCATGGTTTTCCCTCAAAACAGGGATCTGTAATCTCTCCAGGTCCTCATTAGAGCTGCCCCTTGTTTCAGACTTTCCCAGAGTGTCACAGCTGTGCTGTAGGGGCATGTAGCCATGCTTCAGCTGTGGCACTGAGTGCCCAAATCAGCCTTTTTTTGTGTCCAGTTTTAAAAGTCTGAGCTCTGCAGTGCTCCGTGCCCTACCCACCTTTCATGTTTGATAGCCTGAATAAATACAGCAGACTCATTATTAAGAGAAGTGGGGGAGAGGAGGTAGAATAAGTAGGATAAGTCAAAGCCACAGTAATACAAAACATATGTAAATCAGGCTATGAGACACCATAATAAGGATGTAATGGAGGGGGAAAGAAAAAGAAAGTAAGTCCTATTGTTGTCTCAGTGGAAAAGCCAGCATCAGTCTGAGGTGGCCAATGCACCTTTCTCAGGGCTGTGGAAGGAATTTATACTGCCTCTAAGCACAGAGTGTTCCGTGCCAAGGCACTGTGGACACCTCACACCCATGGTGACCGTGAATCCCTGGCTCTGGCCAGCCCAGGGGTGACCATGGTTCATCCCAGGCAGAAGGATGCTGCTGGGCTCTTTGGTGCCAGCCTGCCTCTCTCCAGGGGTCCAGGGAGCTCCGCTGTCACTCACTGCCTGCCCAGGAATGCTTGGCAGGTGAGGCTGGATGCCTCCACCATCTGTGTGAAATCCTTCCAACTGTTCAGATTAAACATTGACTTCAGTAAAATGTAGGGCTCCTAATGACCTGACATAGTCCATATGGAGTAGCTGCCACAGATAGTGACTATCTTGACACTGATTAATCACTTCTTCTAGTAGTGTATTTGTCCCTGGTTGCTTGACACAGTTCTTCTCTAATAGCTTTGGAATAGTTCTGGGGTGTTCATATGACCTTGGCTTTGGGGAATAGCCCATCTGATGGCACACACTGCCTACTCCAATGTAGGCTTGGCTGATTTTCATCAAACTAACTTGGACTCTAGCTTTTGGGTTGCTTTTTTCCTGTCCCCTCTGTACACCAGTCTCAGTCCTTCTCTGCAATGGGAAACACCTCAGCCGTGCTGAACACTGCTAGGTGCCCCCACTGGCAACAGGCTGGGCTTGGTCTGTGCTGTGCAGCATGAAGAGACTGTGATTCCACCCCCATGCCCTTCTTTGGCACTTAGAGGCACGACAAGAAAGCCGCATTACAGATGCTCCTTGCTCTGGAACTGCAGCTGGAGTCACTCACTGCTCAGATGGAGAGAAGTGATGCTGGGTCTTCTTTGGGTGTGACACCTCAAACTGAACGTGGAGTTTCTCAGTCTCAGTGTTGTTCTCTTCAAAGCCAGGAGATCCAGAAGCAGAGGCAGGAGGCCTCTTCCAGGCTGATCTTCTATCAGGTGTGAGTTGTGGTTCCCCCACCCCTGGAAGTGTCCAAGGCCAGGTTGGATGGAGCTCTGATCAAGGCAGGGGTTGGAATGAAATGAACTTTAAGGTCCCTTCCAACCCAAACCAGTCTGTGATTCCATTATTAGACCCACTTCACATGGGGAAGCATCACAAGTGAGAGTTACAGGCATGAAGGCTGTCTAGGACCTGTTCTGATGCAATCAGTGTCTCAGCTCCCTCCCCAGCCTTGGTGCAGGCTCTATGTGCTCCAGCACTGGCTCTATCCTGTGGCTGCCAGGTCAGGCAGGGGTTACTGTGCAAGGCAGTGACTCACCCGTTCCAGGAAGCAATGTATTTGTGGAATGTGCAGCAAAAAGATCTTAAAACTGTTTGCAGATTATTCTTTCCCCCATTTTTCCTAGCAATTTATATAGATTGTTTTTCCCAGCAGAACAGCTGGGAAAATTCAACTTGCTGTTAAATTTGTGCCACATTTCCTGTCACTCTTCCTTTCCACTCAACCTCTCAGACCTGGACAGGTGACTGACTTGCTGAGTATAAGGACTGGTGGTGTGTCAGGTGAATCCCAAGCACTGGTAACTGCCTGCAGCCTCTGAGGCTGGATCCTTCCTGCACAGTGGCTGATTTCAGTCTCATTCACCACAGGTGACTGCGAAGCTGACACTGTGATAGTTAGGAAGTGACATGTGGCCAGTGCTGCAGCCCATCTGAGAGCAGTGCTGGCTCACCTGGTGTATCCTGAACTTCTCAAGGACTTTTGGAACCTCTTGTGGCGCTCTCCATCCTCAGCTCCACAAGTCCTGTGCTGTGAAAGTGCCAGAAATGCTGGCACTCAGGAATGCTTCCCCCTCTGATCCATGAATCTTTCCCATCTGACCCATAGCTCATAACCAAATAGTTGTTACAGATAGATCTTGCACTTAAAGTAAGACCCGGTTTGTTTAATCTTGAAACAGTTTGTGTCGTGTTCCTCAGCCTCTATTCGCAGACAGGCTTGAGGAACTGCTTGAGATGGCTCCTGAGGCAGATAGAGCCCTTGTCCAGGGTAAGAGCTTTTGGTCTGCATGTGGTACTGGGTTAACTGTGACCTTGAAACCACCCTAGGTACAGACAATCCTGTTTTTATGGCTCTCACCACTTGTCTTGTCCAAGAGTTTAGCTAACTTTGTTTTTTGGCTGGAGTTCACAAATAATTTTCTTTTAAAATAAGCAAGTACAAGATGTTTGTCAGTCCAGCTGCATTGTGGCTGTCTTATACTCTGTAATACCTTGCTCGAGATCACAGAGGCTGCATCTGCACTGTCTGCATTGTGTTACTTACATTATAATAGTGTTCAGGAGGACAAAGATTACTCAGGCACGTGTTTTTGGAAACATGGATTCTCTGTAGCACCTCCTTGCTAAGAGATCTTTAATGATCCCACCAGTAAATTGCCAGAGTAGTGAATCATGTTTGACTTCAGATGTTTTTCTTGTCGCTTTAAGGGATTCCAAATAATTCTTTTGTTTGTTGTGAGCAGTTACACAGACATTAGGGCTTCCTCCACAGTGCTGTGTGCCAGCTGAGCAATATGAAGTTAAGCAGCACTGACTTTCTAAACTGGTGGCTGGGTTTGATCTGCTAACTTGCATGTTTTCTGCTAGTTCCCCATGCCTTGCAGTGTCTGTAGGATTTGTCCTTGAACAAATGGCGATGGGTGTTGTGAAACTGTCCCTTGTGACAGCAGCAGTGCCTTCTCTGAACGCCCTTCAAGCTGCACTTCCCGCTTGACCTCAGAGCGTGGCTGTGGGAGAGACTTTGTGATGCTCCCAAACTCTTCAGCATCTTCAGTAAGTCTCCATTGAAATGGTAATTTCTAGAGCATACTTCAGGCTCATCTCAGCTTTAGATAAAAATTAAATGTGGATTGCCTCATTCCGCATATTGAATACTAAGGGATGCTCTCATTTGTTCTCTCTGCAGACTCACGATGCTCTGCCAATTTCCTTAATCCAGGCACAGAAGCAGTCAGCAATTGTTTCCATTCACTTTTGATTCCATCTATAAAAGGAAATACCTGCAATCACCAGAGGCTTTTCAGAGCAGGGATTTTGTAGAACTTGTCCAATTTCAACAAACTTTTTGTCTGCTGGCTTAATGGGCACTATCTGGCTGCACATCAGGGTGTCGGTTTTAGCTCCCATTGTGCTGCCATGTGTTTTTTATTGCAGAGATCATCAGTTATTTTAGGATTTCCCCATCTATCTCTGGCTCTCTGCTAACCCGTTGAAAAAGTCTAACCCCCACCTCTGAAATATTTTAAACTTTTCCTTATAAGTGGATTGCTCACTGGACTGATATTGCATCTTATATTTAATACTAATTTTCACAGACTTTCATGAGTCTTCACACTTTGTTCCATCTTCCTCTAGACCAATACTGCACACTTGTCTCATATTTTTGCCTCTTCTCTGTCTCTGTGGTGTTGGGAATATCCAGCAACTCTATGGCTGGATCCCCAGTAACATTTCTTAGTTATCTCCAGGAAGACAGGAGGAGATACATGAATGCACGACCATTTATCAGAGTGAATGAAGGCAGGGGGCTTTATTAGAAGGTTCACAGCTGACTGAAATTAGTATTGCCCACTGTGAGGTTTTACAAAGCTCTTTGCTGGAACAATAGTCCACACTGGGAATTCAGCACTGAGTTGTCCTGTAGCCAGGCATCAAACAGAGATTCAGGCATGACCAAGGCAGGGAGCAGCTCTAAGCCCAGCTCAGGGTGTTTGTGCATCTCCTTTTTGCTGCCCCCAGCAACTTCTCCCACGGGAAGGGTGGGGAGGGGTGGAATTTCTGTGACCACGGTTCTGATCACTCTGTGAATCTCCTTGTGCTGGCAATATTCCTGCAATAACTGCAATAAAGGTCCAACCAGATGGATAAAACCTGGGTGTTTGTTCACATGCGCTCGGCCAGAGATAAACCTGTGCTTACCTGGCTTAAGAAAACCTCTGCCACAGCTGAGCACTTCTCCAGCACTTGCCAGGGTGAAGCTGGGAGCATGGCAAGACTGTGAAGGCAGAGAGTCACCCTCTCTAACCAGTGCATTTGAATTATGGGACATGGAGCATGAAACTGGACTCAGAATTGCACAAAATATTCTGGTTTTTGGGGTTTTTTTTGCCAATTTTACCTGAGCTAATCAGAGGCAATCAAGTCAAGTGACACTGATGGAACCCATATTCCTCTTTAATTTCTAGCCCAGACTATATCTGTCGTAACATCCTTTTTTCCTTGCCTTTTTTAACAGTTTTTAAAAAACAATTTCAAGAAGAGCAGCTCACCCCGAGCGTGTGTAGAAACAAGGCAATGACCAAGTTTCACTTCCCTTCTCGTTCCCTGCAGCTCTCAGAGATGTGCAGTGAGAAGGGAAGCAGGAGTGGTGAAACACAGCTCCTGGCACGGCAGGAGGTTTGTCTCTCAATGCTCCCTTCTCCTGCACTCCTGGCCTCCTGAAGATGCCCAGGAGAGGAGCCCTTCCTGTGGGGACACTCCTGGTGCTGCTGCAGCTGGCGTTTGTCCCGTCCCCGCTGGCAGGCTGTCTCCTCAATCCCTGTTTGGAGGTATGTGAGCTCCAAGTGAGCACAAAATCCTTCTGTTTCTTTGGTGCAACTTTTCCCTTCGCTTGGGAGATTTGTGCCTCGAGCCTCATAGATGTCTTAGGAAAGCCCAGGGTTTTTTTTCAAGGTTGTTATCAAGGTGATTGAAGTATTTGAAGTAAACTCTGGTCTTCAAAACATCTGAGAACCAGAACCAGCAGCAAGAACCTTTTCTTCTCGTTGGTTTTCTGTGCCTCTGAGGGTGCTGCAGTGCAGTTATTGTAATAGATTGTATTTCCCCTGGAAGGGATCCAAACCTTAGCTCATTTCTACAAAACACAGATTTTTGCCTGATTTGTGCAGTAGAATGATTTCACCAAGTACCTGACGCTGACCAATTGCATTTTGGAAAGTTCTGCTGACAATTATTTGCTTGCAGAATAACTTTGGTTCGAGCTGCCTGGTTTTGTGCAGGAGAATAGAGCTGAGAGCTGGTGCTGGACATGCAGTGCATCCATGAGTGTTTGTCCTGCTGGCTCTCTCAAAGGTTGCTGCTGGTTCATCTGTAGCCTCAAGGAACACTGTCCTGTAGTTTTGTCCCAGCTTCAATCAGCAAGAAATGCTGCTCTTCCTGGGGAGTAGGACTGGTTCTGTTAGAAATGGGAAAAATGCTTAGGATATGTAAGATTATTTCCTAAAACTCAGGGCAGCTCCTTTAGAAATGAGCTGCAAGGGGGGTCATTCTGCTCCTGCTTTCCTGGCAGTGACATTTTCTGGCACCTCATGAAGAGCAGATGTTGACCATGAATGGATTTGCCTCTGGTACAGGTCACCCCTAACACAACTTTTAGATGCACCGGACTGAACATCTCTGGAGTTCCTGATGGAGTCCCAAACACCACCCAGAACTTGGACCTCAGTTTCAGCAATCTGAAATCACTGGGGTCAAATTATTTTGCATCAGTCCCTGAGCTGCAGCTTCTGGATCTTTCAAGGTAATGGGATCTATTGTGTGGATGCTGGTTAATTTTTCTTTCACCAGCTGGGCTGCAGTGGTGGCTTATTTTGGGGTCTGTTAGACTTGGCTGTTTATTTTTTTTTCTTTTTTCCTGTGACTTTGACCCTGTGTCTGTCATTTCGCACATCCCTGTGGTGAAGTGATGTGCAGCTTTTAGTCCAGTCACTGAGTGCACACTCTCCACTCAGAGCTGGGTCTGTCAGTCTGATCTTGTAGGTTGGAATGTGAGAAGGAGGAGGAAGATGTTTTACTTGTCTCTGAACAAGAAAAATGTCAGACTTCTCACTGTTACAAAAACTCTGGAGTGGAACATCTTGGATGAGCTGTTTTTCTAATCACAGTTTAAAAAAAAATAACATGAAGGTACACTCATTTTCTAAAAGGCTGTTTTAAAATATCAACATATTCTCTTCTCCTTTCTCCTCACATATCTGGGGGAGGAGATGGGGGAGGCCTATTAGCAAATTTGAATTGATGTATAATTTCCATTGACTTCAGACAACAGTTTCTCTGGGTAAATTGTTTCACTGAGAAATGTCACTCAGTCCCATCACAGCTCTAGCTCTGAAGTGGCTGAGTGGCAGAGCACGTTTGCTGTAAGACACTGGCTGGATTATTAAACTAATTCTGCTGGGATTCACTGCAGGATGGATTTGGGTCTCAAATTCTGGATCTTCCCACATGAAACAAACCTTAGGGGGCCACCCTCATTTTCTTCTCCTCCTTTTCTCCTTCAGAGCCAGCACGGCCTGGGGTCTGCTCCCTCTGACCCCTCACCAGACATCAGCTGCAGACAGAGTTGTGAGCCCTGCCACAGCTGCACCACTCTGCTGCCAGTGGGGCTGCCCAGATGTGGCTGAGGTGGCCGCCTGAGGGCTGTGGGGGTGCAAGATGTGAGGGAATGCTGGATCTGCTTGGTTCTTCCATCAGTGATGGTCATCACAATGTCACTTTGGCCTAAACTGACAGCTAGGATTTTTCTTTCCTGCTGCCTGCATGAATTTTTGATCTTCACCAGGGCTCCAGGTCTCTTGCTTTGAATTTTAGATTAGAGAGGGAGGAGAGGAGGAGGTGAGAGGAGGTTTCCTGCTGTAGGAGCATTCCCTTTGCACAGCCAGGGGCGCTGGCTCTGCCCAGCACAGCAAAGTCAGCTCAGCCCCCTGTGGGAGGCTGAGCCTGAGGATGTCACACCAGCACTTAGTGAGCAAGGCAGGGACAGTGTTTCATGCATGTATATTTTCTTTTCGTGCCCAACAGGTGCCACCTCCATACGATAGAAGATAACTCCTTTATGGATCTCCAGAGACTTTCCACCTTGATTTTAACTGCCAATTCCCTCCAGTATCTGGGGAAAGCAGCTTTCTACGGCTTAACATCGCTGAAAAAACTGGTTCTGGTGGAAACCAACAGAACCTCTCTGTCTGAGCTGCCCATTGGCTACTTGCATACCCTGCAGGAGCTGAATTTGGGCCACAACAGCATTACTTCATTGAAGCTTCCTGAGTATTTCGCCAACATGACCTCTCTCAGGCACCTGAGCTTTTTCTCTAACAAGATCACATCTATCTCCAGAGGAGACCTTGATGCCCTGAGGGAGGGGAACAGGCTCAACCTCACGCTGGTGCTTTCCTTGAACAATATAAAATCCATAGAGCCAGGGACCTTTGCAGGGATTCACCTCGCTGAGCTGGCTCTCAGGTCTGCTTTTGAGAACTTCAGTGTGATGCGAACTTCTCTGCAAGGCCTGGCTGGTTTGCACATCAGCAGACTCATCGTTGGGGAATTCAGAGACAGTAAGAGACTGCAAGACTTCGAGAGAGGGCTCTTGAGTGGACTGTGCCAGGTACAGATGGAAGAGTTTGTCTTAATCTACTTCAGAGAGTTTGAGGATAACACAGACACTCTCTTTAACTGCATAGGCAATGTCTCCACTATTCGCTTGGTGGACCTCGGACTTAAGGAGATATCAGAGGTTCCTGTGTTGTCTAGAGTGAAACAGCTGGAATGCAAGAGATGCCATTTTGAGGACATGCCTGCCACGAAGCTGTCGCTTTTCAAGGAACTGAGAGTGCTTCGTATTACCAAGAACAAGAGACTCAGGAACTTCAAGCAGGAATTTAAGAGTCTCAGGAACCTGGAGGTCATGGATTTGAGTGAGAACAGCCTCACCTTTGGTGGATGCTGTTCCCTTCAGTTTCAAAATTGTCCAAATTTGAAACACTTGAACTTAAGCTTCAATTCCAATATCAAATTGACTGGAGATTTCACTAATGTGAAGAATTTGTTATATTTGGACCTTCAGCACACAACTTTAGTTGGTCCTGGCTCCTACCCTGTCTTTCTGTCCCTTCAGAGACTGATTTACCTTGACATTTCCCATACCAAAACTGAAGTTAAATCCCAGTGTACATTTTGTGGCTTGAACTCTTTGCAAGTGCTCAAGATGGCAGGGAACTCCTTTCAGGACAATAAGCTGGCAAACAACTTCAAAAACCTAACTCGCCTCCACACCTTGGATATTTCAAGCTGCAAATTAGTACATGTGGATCAAAGTACTTTTGATGCCCTCTCTGAGCTAAAAGAGCTAAACATCAGCAACAATAAGATTCTGACCTTTGATCCTGGAGTCTACCAGCCCCTCCAAGCCCTCCAAGTCCTGGATTTGAGCAGAAACCAGCTGACTGTTCTGTCAGATTCAGCCCGGGAAATCCTGCCTGACAGCCTGGTCCTGTTGGATATCTCTCAAAACCTGTTTGACTGCTCCTGTGTGTACCTGGACTTTCTGACATGGACCAGGGAAAAGCAGGAGCTGCTGCAGAACAAGGAGCTGATGCTGTGCCACACGCCCGCGTACGTGACGAACGTGAGCCTGCCAAGCTTTGATCTGTCCTCCTGCCACATCAGTGCTGGCAAAGTTGTCTTCTCAGTGTTTGTGTTGCTCTGTGTAGTAGTGCTCCTCTTCCTGATTTACAAGTACTACTTCCAGCTCTACTACATCCTGGTGCTGCTCAGTGGGTGCAAACACTCTGCAGAAAGAGGTGACACCTACGATGCCTTTGTCATCCACTCCAGCAAAGACCAGGAATGGGTGATAAAGGAGCTGGTGGAACCCTTGGAAGAAGGAACACCTCCCTTCCACCTGTGTCTGTACTACAGGGACTTCCTGCCAGGGGTACCCATTGTCACCAATATCATCCAGGAGGGTTTTCTCAGCAGCAGGAATGTCATTGCAGTCATCTCCACTGACTTCCTGGAGAGCAAGTGGTGCAGCTTTGAGTTTGACATTGCCCAGTCCTGGCAGCTGGTGGAGGGAAAGACTGGGATCATCATGGTTGTGCTGGAAGATGTGAATAAGGCCCTGCTGAGGCAGAGGTTGGGGCTGTCCCGGTACCTGAGGAGGAACACCTACCTGGAGTGGAAAGACAAGGAAATAAGCAAGCACATCTTCTGGAGGCAGCTGACAGGAGTCCTGCTGGAAGGCAAAAACTGGAATCATGAGGAGGTAAAACTCATGTAAAAAGAAAGAGGGTTTCTTCCTCCGCCGTCTACCATCCTGGCCAGGGCTGATGGATGGTGCTCAGAAGCTGGGTCTTCTCTTGCTGTTCAGAGTCAGAGGGAGTGGATGGAGGCACTGCCAAAGCACTACAGGAATTCCTGCCTTGCTGGTCACCTTTTCTCGAGGGAATTTGCAAATTAAGGAATGACAAGAGCCAGAAGAGCTGCCTGAGCTCCGTGTTTGCCCGTGGCTGTCACCCATGGGTGGTCCAGCAGTACCTCAGGTCTGCTGGGTCAGGGAACAGACCAATGCTCTTACTGTCATCTGGCTGCTTCTGAAACTGGATTTGGGTCCTGAGACCATTCACCCAGAGGAACTTCACAGTCTGTTGCCTTGAGTGGACCCCAGAATCTCAAAGACAGAGTAAAGACACCAGATTCTTGGCTCTAAAAACGGTGTGAGACAGAAACAAAGTTTGGATCCTGAAAGTCTTGTGTCTGCCTCCGTGGCACCATGGCTAAGGAGACAAACCCTCCAGAGAGCAATGGGGCATCCTACAGCACAACTGGCAGCTGCTCGGGGAACCTGAGTAGTTTTGTCATCAGGGAGGGAGCTTTCTGTTGGTGGGAAATTTCCCCAACACGTTTCTTTCAGTTTTCTTTAGACCAAGACCAAATATTGAAACCATCACCTGAAAATCTTACTTATATCCAGATTATATAACATTTGAGAGTGCAGTTTGGGGTTTTCTTGAGGGGACAAGAAATGTGTAACACTTTAAAGTCAAATATTTCTTTGCTCCAACTGCTTCTCCTCATCCAGTGTTTGTGGATATACTCTGAGACTGCCCTAAGTGAGCAAAATTGAGCCTGAACAAAGTGTTTTGATGTTTACAGCCAGCCGGTTCTAGATTAAGCTTTTTTACTCTCTGGACCAGCCTTAATTCACTCTTGGAAGGTGCTGCAGGAGCCTCCAGGGTTTGAAGTGGAGTTCAGATCTGCCTGTCTGCTCAGCCTTTCCCAGGGGTCAGCTGCCACCTGCAACGGGACTGGGTGGGGGAGTCTGGCTTTTGTTTCACTGAGAATGTGCCTGACATTTTGCAGGGAGAAGAGATAGAGGGGAAAAGTCTGGGTTAGCTGGACTAAATGTATCCCAGCACCATCCTGAATTAAGGGAAGGAAAGTCTAAATGCCATGGAATCATGTCACAGAACACTCCATGTGGGATATTGGATGGGGCAGGAGCATTGCTCTCTGTTTATCAGAGGCTTTGGCTGGGATTAATCACTGAATTACTCTGGCTTTAAACTTGCAAATCCTTCTATAATCAATGATGTTCTGCAGAGGTAAAACAGAAGCAACTGAGTGGTGAATCAGATCTGATATTTATCCAGAAGGAAGGCCTCATCTGGCTCACCTTTCTAAGCACCAGACAGAGACATTTCCATGGAAGCAGGATCAGGGATCAACATCACACATGATTGCATAGAGAGCCAGAGCCAGTTCCAGGCCTTGTCCTGGCAAAAGTTGAATCACAGCTCCCTCCCTATGTGCTGCATCAGACAACACTACCAACCCCCCCCAGCCCTCCCTAAGCTTTTTTGTGACCCAGGAGATGAAGCTTTAATAAAACTAAGTTTGATGCTTCCCTTGCCCAGAGAGTTTGTTCTGCTAAGTACTATTCCAGCAATTCCCAAAATGAAGTTCTCACCTCTGCTGGGATTGATGGGTCCTGCAGACCTTGTGCCTCACCCTTCCACCCCCACCTTCCACCTCCTCCAGGGACGGAGGCTGCTGGAGATGGTGGGGGACAGTAAACCAGGGCACAGCTCAGGGTTCCCTGGAGTGAGGCCAAAGGAGAGCACAGAGGACAAAGCAAACATTAGCTTGAATTTCAGCAGCTCCAAGTTAAATTGGGAAACAAAAGAGGCAAAATTAAATAGAGTGGGAGTTCCTGTTCCTGAATTGAGCAGCACTGAAGCTGTGTTTCTCCTTCACTCTTTCTCTCTGTGGCTCCTCTGCAAACAATTCAGTGGATGTGTATTTCTGGCACAAAGCACAGAGTCCTATGATTCTTGATTGTAATTATAACAATGAGTTTCAGAAAGCCTGCGAGTGGTTCTGGGCATTTATAAAAGGGATTTAGGACAGTATTGTTTAAAAAGTCAGTGCTTTTTGAATATCAAAGCAACTTTAGGAGAGCTGGAGTGCTGCTGAGACGAGGCTCCCACCAGTACAATTTAAAAAGAAGCTGGTCACTTGTTTTCCTATTCAGAGTCTCTACAGCAGAGATGGATACATGAGTTGCTCCTGGTTTCATTATTGTCCAAGAAAAAGCCACAAAAACCATCATAACTTCAGATGACCCTCTGTGGTCCCTTCCAGCCTGACCCACTCATGATTCTGTGACCTGCCCACGCAGTGCCTCTCTGCTCTACACTGAGGTTTATGAGTCCAAGATGCACAAGACTGTGTGAAAAATTATATTTTCACCATTTACCCAGCAGAGAAACAGCAGATTGGTTTATAAGACTCCAAACAGCTTCCCCCAATACCATAAATGGGGGAATATTGTGGTTCCCACAGAAACACAGGTTCTCATTTGCCTTCATTGTAGGAAGCAAATGTCCAAAGAAAAACTCAGCATTCTCATCTTTCCAAAGCTGTTGGCGTGCACTGTTTGAATCTGCCCGCTCTGCAGCAAGTGGCTTTGAGAGGATTTACTCACTGGGTGAAAACATGAGCAGCCAAGCAAACGCCCGTGCAGGTCTGCATTCATCTCTCATGTAAATACCTGAACATATCCCAGTTATCCAAGCATCTCTTTTGCCCAGGTCATAAAAACAGATGGAGACAAAGCTCCAAAGGGCTGTTACATCCAAGCTATTCCATTTGCACATGGGGACGTGCCCTGATTTCACTCCGAGCTTCATTTGGCCCATGAAAAATGCCAGGACAGATGCAGCCCTGGACGACTTCCTTGTCTTGTGGAAGGTGCTGTCCCGGGGGCAGGAGCTGCTGGTGTGCTGGCACTGTCACCAGGGGCAGGAGATGCGGGGGTGCTGGCACTGTCACCAGGGGCAGGAGATGCGGGGGTGCTGGCACTGTCACCAGGGGCAGGAGATGCGGGGGTGCTGGCACTGTCACCAGGGGCAGGAGATGCGGGGGTGCTGGCACTGTCACCAGGGGCAGGAGATGCGGGGGTGCTGGCACTGTCACCAGGCTGGGCTTTGCAGCAGGGCTCTGAGCAGAGCGTGCCCTCATTAGCGTGATTGCATTTGTCCTCCCTGCACTGCAGCAGCTGTAAAAGCTGGAAAGCAGAGCCATGTGCAGTCCTTCCCACCTGGATCTGGCTGACTGCGGGAGCAGCACTGCGGGAGTGCTCCCCTGGCCCCCCCCGAGCAGCAGCACAGACTTCAGTGTCATGTAAAAACCCAACAGAACGAGGAAAAGCAGCTGGCTTCCCTGGGCCGACTGACACTTGACAGCAACAGGCTGAAACTTCTCAGGGAGAGCGTTTGTCCTTTGGGAAATGCTATTTTGTCGGTGGTTTATGGAATTTAATGAGGTAGCGTGGTGAATCTATGGAATGGGAATTGTCGCAGGGGAGTTTCTGGTTTAGTGTTGCATGGGGCTGTAATTTTGGAACAGATATTTTTCATGGAAACAGTGATTTTTAAAAATGCTTTGGAGGGGCTGAAAAAGGAATTTCTAATAAAAGTTAAATTGCTCCACATGTCATTTTAAGAAATGTCTGTTTAGGCTTATGCTGTTGTTTTTCAGAGAACATTTTCATTTTAAAAATTGTTTCTATTTATACAATCTGACTAGCCTCCCAAAACAACATCAAAATGTAAAAATGTTTCCCACACACCCAAATGAAAACCCTTGGATTTCATTTTGTGGGAAATTTATTTTTTTTTTTTTAACATGCTGAAAAGTATATTTGGCAAAATGGAAATTCCTCTTCCATGACAGCTCTTACCGTGACCCTCTCAGCGTGAAACCTTCACCTGCCTGTGTCCCATGTGTGGTTCAGGCAGCAAAAACCACTGACGAACCCCTGGAATGAATTTCACTAAGTGCCTTTTGCAAAACATCTTGAGTAGGTGCAGTGGATCAATAGGAACTGCCTGAGCCTGAGAGCAGCTGAACAGGGGAGGAAAGAAGCAATTCCTTAGTAAGTTGTTCTTTGCCATCGCCAGCTCAGGCTGGGAATTGGGACAAATGACAGCAAAGCACGATTTGCAGAGAGGAGCCCATCTGCTAGGAGCCCTCACCTTCCTCAGCCTCAAGGTCACCCAGAGGGCACATCCAATAATGCACCAGCCTGGGCCTTGCTGTGCTGCCCTGAACACACAGAGAAACATTGCATAACCGAGGACAGCTCTGTTCAAACACTTGAAACGTGAGAAAAAGGAAGAAAATGAATAGGGAAGATTTTAGTGCAGGATCTCAGGGTGGGAAAGTGGCCACAGTTCAGCTGGGTGGATCCCAGATGCTGGAGGTGGCTTGGTCCCAGGGTTTCCAGCACTAACCAAAGCACCTGCAGGGCAGAAGGTTCATGGTGAGTCTGGAAGTGCCACTTTTTGGCATGATGATAGTAAGAAGGATGGAAATGAACATTGCATGGGTACCAGCCATGCTTGAAGGTGATGGGGGGGAGACTGACAGCCCTTGGGGTTCAGCTGGACTGGGATGAAAGAACTTCAGCATCTCTGGAGGGCAAAAGCAGCCCAGCCCAGCCCTGCCTTGGTGCCTGCCAGGGTACCTAACACAGAGCGAGTGACCTTTGGTCACACACCTTTTGTGTGACCACACCCTTGACCATGTCTACAAATCAAACAGCAGGGAGGGGATATTCAAACCCCACAGTTGCAAGACCCTCCCACCAGAGCTGTTCAAAATACATTTATTATTGGTGATGAGGGTATCCTCAGCTGAGGCAAAGGGTCACCCCGTAGGACTGGGGCCCACAGCCCTCCAGCCAGAGGATTTCCATGGGTAACAACTGCAGCCTCCCCTGCCTGCAGCTCCTTCCTCCTTTATCGCCACATCTTGAGTACTGCCACGAAAATAACAATAGGGCATTGTTAGGCAAAAGAGATTTAATTGCAGCCTACACTCCCCCGAGAGAGTAAGATCGGCTTTTCTCCAGATCTAATCTTCAGTCTTCATCTTTTCTTCTCCTCCTCTCATCCTTTCCCTCTCCTCGAAGTTTCTCTTTTCTGTCTTGCCCTGCCAGCAGCAAGTGACCAACCCAAAACGTAAGAAAGAGGGAGGGGTGTCCTTGTCACTTCTTCTTTTTCTACATTTTTGAATAGCGTTTAAATCCTTTGGAGTGTTGTGTCCCACAAGAAAGGATTAGCAGTAATTCCCCTGCCATCTTTCGCTTCCAACGCTCTGACAATTCATCCTCCTGAGATCCCCTAAACTCACCGCTGAATACATTAACCAGAGGACACGGAGCGGGCTTTGGGAAAGTGATATCCCGTGTCCTCCCTCCCTGCAGCCTGCTGGTCCAGCTGAACTCCCGCACCCATCCACCACGGGCTCCTGGATCAGCACTTCTGCTCCTCAGCGACCCGAAACAACCCCAAACTTGCCCGATGTGGGATGCTCTGGGTGGATCGTGTCCCCGGCTGTGAGATTGACAAGGCACTGCCTGGAACTCACTCCCCTTTCTATGTCTCACGATGGATCTGCTGGGAGCCTGTGCCCCCTCCCCTGCTCCCAAGCTGCAGTCCCTCTGTTTTCTTTTCTAAGCAGTGTAGTCTGCTGGGAAGGGCTCTGCCTGCCTCTGGATGCAGAGAAGGTCACCATTCACTCACCTTAGATGGTGAATGCTGCCTGTTACCTCTGCCCTGCTTTGCTTCCTCTGGTGGTTAAATGGGGTTCACAACCTGCACACCGTGATTTGCTGGAGTGGAGCACTAAGAGACAGACAGAGTCTGGATCAGAGCCCGTGAAAATGGCACTTTCCGTTCCTCAACTCCATTTCCCTCATCCTGGGATTTTGAAATCCTCCTCTACAGCTCTCCCCCCGGCCAATAAACATCTGTCTGAAGCCAGATCCTCCCATCCCCTTTCCTGTCACTGGTTCTGTTTGTGGTCACTTAAGTTTTGCTTTCTTTAAGGGAAATAAGTGCACTGAGAGTAGCACAAAAGAAAGAGCAATATTCGGCCCCGAGACCCTCTTTGCAATTCTGCTTAGCACTAAAGCCTTTCTTGCCCAGGGATTTCTTCCTGCCGCCCCTTCTCTCAAGCTCTAAGTATTAAAATAAGCTGTTAATAAGAAAACTCACAGGCTTCCCCGTCTCAGCTCCTCCTGAGATTGTGGCCACGTCTTTCTTCCTGCATGGAGTCAGCAACTTTCAGTTCCCTCTCTTGCCCCCTCCAGCAGCCCAGATTTTGCCTGGTGCTGAGCTGGGCCAGCCCCACTCTGTACTCTGCTGGTTCCCCACCTCTCAGTGCCCCAGGGAGGGCAGCTGGGTGACAGGATTCACCCCTCAGCCTCAGAAAGAAACTGCCTGAGCTGTGTTATTCAGAGCCCTGATGGAAATTACAGGATGTCTGCCTGCTGAAAGGGCCCTGGCTGAGAAGTCACCCTCTGCTCTGGCCGGGGTGGTGCCCACAGGGGTCCCCTGTGTGATGGGGAGGTGCTGTGGGCTCTGGAGGTGCCCTCCTGTCACATCTGGGGCAGTGACGGGGAGAGAAGAGTGACAAAAAGCTGGGACTGAAGCCTGAGCCAAATGTATGAAGTTTCTTGCCCTCTTTGATAGCCATTTCTCCTGGAAAAAAAATGAATGTTTTATAAAGAGCATCATGAAAGCAAAGTATATCATGATTTCAGTGTGAGTAGAGAGATAGGAGCATCCCCTTGGATTTGCCTGCCTGAGGTTATTTACCTCAGGGAGCTGCTGAATAAAAGATACAAAAATACAGCAGAAAGTAGTATTATTTGCTCATTTCAAAGCATGATGGGAGGCAGAAAAACATTATAAGGGGTATCTTTGAGTCTTGCCAGGCTGGATTTGTCAGGGCAGAGTTTTCACGGAGCACTCTCCGGGTGACCCAGTTTCTGAGACACAGGCACAGACACACACACGTTCACACACACAGCCCAGCCACAATCCACAACTTTAATAGCTGTGACATACAAAGGAGATTTTGATGCAAAGTGGAGCTGACAGAGAAGTGGAAGAAGTATCTGGGGTTTTTTTTGCCGTTTTTTTTTCCATCCAGTGCCACACGAAGATTACAGTCAAGGTGGCTTCAACCTTCAGCAAGGACTGATGTTACCGTGGGTTCTGCTTTTAATGACATTTAGCAAGAAGCAGCAGCTCGGGGAGGGGGAACAAGGGTTTTCTTTTCAGGAGGAATTTACTTGGGCTGTCAGGATTAAAGGCATGAAGCGAATGCATATGGGGCTGCAGAGAGGGCTTAATGGCTTTGCTGCTGGTAAGGACAGCACAGCTCTGAGACAGGGTGTGCCAGCCCTGTCAGGCACCTGATGAAACATCTGTGGATGTGGAAGGGTGCAGTGAACAGATGTCATGGCAGTGTGGTCACGCTGGGGTGACTATGTCATCGATGGTTTCCTGGCTGTGGGTGACATGAAGGTGTCGTTATGTAGCAGTAATCTCTGTTTTGGAAAACTTCCCACCCCGAGGGTGAGGTGGCTGCTCCAGCCCAGCTGATGGGTGTCACTTCTCTCACCATGACTCCGTCAGACTCTTCCGTAGATCCTGCAGGGAGCAGGTAGTGCCTGGGTGGGCTTAACAGGATGCCAGGGCGGGTGCAGGCTGGCTTGATGCTCCAGGTTGGGCACCCAGCTATCCAGCTCAGGGCTGGCCTGGGATGGGTCCAGGCACCCCCAAAAGCTCCTAAATCATGCCAGGTTGTTGGGTTGAGTGCCTCCAGGCTGATTCCATGTCCTCAAAGCAACATAGACTTTATTATTACAGCAAATGGCTAAAAATGAAACAGACTTATAAAACCTGGGGCTTAGCAAGGAGATGTACTTGGAGAGGAAGAAACAGCAGGCAAAACATCCAGAGAAGATAAATGCTGGGCGAAAGTGTCTCTGTTGCAACATGGACGGCAAGGAAAAACGAAGGTCCAAGTTGGAGACAAGGTTGAGAGAAAGTGAATTATTTATTTAATTATAGGCAGGATTTATATAATCCTCGCATTGGTATATGGCAAAAGAACATTGGTCTCTGGTCCAACCACCTCTCCAAGCGATTGGCTGGACTTCAAGACACTTATTTTCAAAATATTTTCTATTTAGTTTCATAACAACTCTACAAACAAACAACACCTGCAAGATGTTTAGAAAACCGTCTTGCTTGTTCGCGTGAGAACCAACAACTTTCTCACAGAATACTTGCAAAATGCTGGATTTTTCCCTGCCAGCAGCTTTCAGCCTCCACACCAAAGTGCATCCCTTCTTGAGCTGTCCCAGGATTTGTTCATGCTGGGGACAGCCCTTGGAGTGGTGTTTTGACTTGGGCCTCCATTTAGGAAACACTCTTCAGCTGTAAATCAGCTGGTGATGCCTCCAGGAAGCTGCAAGTGCCTGGATTCAATCAGCAATGGATCAGTGGGTAAGGCAGGAGTACCACAGAGCCACTGCAGCCCCCATGGTGAGAGCTGGCAGAGGGCAGTGGGCACAGCTCAGCAGAGATGGTGCCAGATGAAGAGGAAACTGAAAGGAGAAGGATCTGTTTTCTGTGGGGTGTGGTGGCGCTGCAATTCCCACGAGCATCGCAGCCAGCAGCTGGAGGTTTGTGTTTGCTGGACTGTGCTAGGAGACTGTCAGAAATCCCCTGGTGTGTGCAGGCCTCCAGCCTGCCCCTCCGGAGAGATCCAGACACAGAGGCTCTGGCAGGGACCTTCTGCTCCTGGGGACTGACAGCTCGGAGTGAAGGGACCTGGCAGAAAGTGCTCAGGTTCAGCAGGAGGTGCGAGACAAAATGAGCTGAGCAGGTCCCACACCTTGAGCAGGGTGGTGGCAACTTGCTGTGAGAGAAATGTGGTGGGTTTGACCCATTTGTGGGAAAACCATTTGTTTTATGACTAGAGGAAGTTTTAATGGGGCAGGCTGGGGCTGTGGTGGGGTAGAGGCAGTCCTCAGTGGTGAGTGCAGCGTCATGCAGTGGGGAAATGCAGCCTTGAGCTCCAGTTTCTCTGCTTGGACTGGAATTCCTCTCCCCCCACCTCTCCAGCTGGAGGGGACAGCGCCCACCAGCCCAGGGACCCTCTTCCCTGTGGGATGGACTCTGTGGGGGCTCAGAGCAGAAGCATCAGGCACCAGCCAGGCTGCTCTGCCTGCCTTGATGCAATGGAGCAGCGATAGCTCCATGTTGTGTGGCTGCTCTTTGCATCCGTTATACAAACATGGCGCAGGGAAATGACAGCAATATGTGTCCCCCTGACACCCAGAGAATAAAGTGATATTGCTGTGAAAATGAGGCTGCTGCTGCACGGCTCAACTCTGAACCTTCCCTCTGCGAAGGAGCTATGATTAGAATCTCATCTCGCTCTCTATTGCATGGCACCTGCAGAAGAAAATCCCACCCAGCAGCACGGAACTATTTTTAAAGGCCTTTTTCCGACAGGCTGGGAGACGGGGCTGGTGAGAATCCTGCTGGTACCGTGGAGTTCTTTCAGACCCCTTTGCAGAAGGGGATGGAGCTAGACTTGGGGAATGTGACTCAGAGAGAAACGA
The DNA here is from genome assembly GCA_013398015.1 of Oreocharis arfaki. Taxonomy (NCBI): domain Eukaryota; kingdom Metazoa; phylum Chordata; class Aves; order Passeriformes; family Paramythiidae; genus Oreocharis; species Oreocharis arfaki. The sequence continues at coordinate 212,483 of VZRR01009274.1, forward strand.
AGTGGCAGAATCTTCTTGCCAAGTCTGAAGCTTGTGCCAGCTCTTTGCATTGGGAAGCTGAATTTCAGCATCTTCTGGGTTTGTTGAGGTTTTTTTTTTTTTCAAGTTTGCTGTACCTGAGTCGGTGAGACACCTCCAGCTGTCAGAGATTTGCTGAGACTCGTGTGCTTTGAACAGAGGGGCACGGGGCATCCATGGCATGGGAAGTGTGGGCAGGAACATGTCCCAGGGCTGCTGTGCTCTTACCCAGAGCTGTGGGAAGGGGTTGCCTGCAGCTTGAGTAAGAGAGTAAGAGTAAGAGGTGGGGGAAGCAAACAGGCAGAGAAGACCCAGGGGCTGAAAGGGTCAAGTCCTTGGGGTGTGGGACATGACGAGCTGTGAATTCTGGGCTGCCAGTGCCAAAAGGGTTTATTCACCCACATTTTGGAGGTGAATAAATGTACCAAGAAGCCTCAGAAGTGTCTGGGGATGGAGAGGGAGAGTGAAGTGTGGGATGGTGGAAGCAAAGCCCCTCTTTCCTCTTGATATGCTGCTCATGGATGGGGTTTGCCACTGTTCAAACATAATTTGCTCTCCCTCTCTGAATGGAACCAGGGAAGTGTATTACATTTATCTTAATAAAACAAGGGGCTTTGGAAGCAGTGGAACAGAGGAAGCCAGGTTTTCCACGGTCCTCTCTCGTGTGGATTCCCTGGCTGAGCTCATATCACACCCCGGGAGCGGGATGGAAAATGGAAGGGCAATGGGAGAAAGTGCTCATTTGAGAATATCCTCCTTTATAAAGCTTGTTAGGACTTAATTCCTCTGAGCTGCCTCTTCTTCCATCAAATCTGATTGCAGGCCAGCAGGTTTGCACAGCTACTGTGCAGTGCCTATGGGGCAACAAGCCCAATCTGGTGAACCTTCTTTCCATGGGGAGTTATGTTCAAAAATAAATAGAACTAAACTGAAATCCCTACAAATTATTTGTCATTACACCCCACAGAGTCTGACCCACATATCTGTGCTTTTCATGCTGACATTTAGCACCAGGGCTGTGGAGCTGCAATGGAGATTGGCACAAACCTGAGGAAAAGTGACACTTAGGACGTACCATGGACCATACAGGCTGCAGGTGGAGCATGCAGCATTAAATCGATGTACCCAGCCACAAAACCACTTCCCATTTTGTATAATACCAGCCAAGTGAGATTTGAAAAATGTTCCCTTTCTGTATAGAAAGACTATTTTTAAAATTGAACAGTAAGTTAGTCCTCTATTGACTTTCAATTTCCATCCTCTCCCATTTCCATAGCAACTCTGGCCATTTATGCATTTATCTTCATATTTAACTTTGCTCTCTCATATAATTTCAAGTGGACTCAAGTGCTGCGAAAGGGTTAAACCACTCTTTCAAACACCCTCCTGTTTTTAAGCAATTACTTGAAAATACATATATATCTGTGTATATATATATATATACACACTAGGCTAAATTGACAAGCTTGTGGTTTAATGAAAAGTGCCGCTCGAATATTTGCCCAGAAAAACCCTTCAGGGCAATAACAAGAACGAGTCACAGCCTCTCTCCTCTCACCTTTCCTTGTGTTATGACTGTGTTCAAAATTCTCCTCTGGAATCTGAACTTGCAGCTGCGAGAGCTGCAGCAGTCACAGGCTGGGGATTGACTGAGCTCAGGCTTTGGCAATTTGGGCTGGTTTTCATCTTCTTTTTTTGTGTTTTTCTTTCCTTTTTTGAAGTGTTTGTGTGTGTGTTTGGGAACAGTCAGAAGGCAGCAGCGCTTCACAACTGTTGTGCTTCTGGGCTTGGGCAGAGATGTGAGTTCACCGTGACCATTTACAGTGCACTGATAGAATTGTCCCCAGGACATGGAGGGGTTTTGGTGGGAATGCAGTGACCTCGTGTGGGGCTTTGGTGTCCAGGAGAGCAGCCAGGCAAGTGGCAGCCCTGGGGAGTCTCCATGCAGGACACCAGAGAGCCCCTCCAGGTAGGCATTGCTGGCTGAGCTCCTTGGAGAGCAGATTGGTCTTAAAGTCTTGGTACTGCCTGCATGAGGCACTGGGAGGAAAGCTTTGAGGTCAGTAATTCTCTTCCAAGTCCACACTTGACATTCCCTCCCTATATTTTCGCAGTGTTTTTAGCTGCAAACTCCTGTGGGATTTTCATTCTGGGACTCTCTTGGTTCTCAATTTCCATCGTCATCCTGCTTCTCCTTTGGTGCCTTCCCAGCCCTCCATCCAGCTGATTAATTTTACAGGGGAAATATATCCCCGTGTCCCCAAGAAAACATGGACGTCTTAATTGCAGCACATAAAAAATGGGCCATGTTTCCCTGGAGTGCTGGTGACACATTCCAGGAGAGCACAAGGTGACCACGCTGCTTCAGGACAGCTCTGTCACTGTGGCTCTGTTCACTGCTAACCTGCACAAGGACCTGCCCAACTGACCAAGGTGCTGAAGTGCCAAAGGCATTTTTAAATTTTTATTTTAATGGGCCTGAGAGTCTAAATCTCATTGACTTTCAAATCGACCGTGCAGATCAATGCACGATGCCCTGACGAGGCAGGATGTTTCCTACAGAACGTCCTCCTGCCCACCAGCCATCCACCCTCACGCTGCTCCAGAAGCTTGGGATTCAGGTCTGATCTTCTCCTGCTGGGGGATTTCTGACGAGTCCTACAGCCAGGCCTTCCAGTTGTTTTGTGCAAGGGTATGAGTAAGCAACTGGTGGAACTGTTGAAGTTATTTAAGTGCCTAATTCCCGTTGAAACCTGCTTAGATGCGCTTGAAAATCCTATTAGAGCACTTCCCTGCACCTTTAAGCACCTAAATACCTTTGAAAATGCCTTCTCTGATCATTTAGGGATGGAAGGGCAGAGCGTTTCCAGGGATTTGTGCTCCTAACTCACTCTCTGCTCACAAAAGAAATCTCTGGTTTTGTCTGTGTTGTGCTGATGTCCCATGTCACCTTCCCCTTTCACTGCATCACTTGTGTTGTTCCTTGGTGAAGGACTCTAAATAATTCCTCCCCCTGCCTCACTGTTGACACCTTCCTGAGTATTTGCAGGGCATTATTAAATCACCTCTTTACTCATCCTTTATCTGAGCTGTACATAATTAGTTCCTTTAATCTTTCTTCATAGGTCAATCCTTCTAAACCCTTAATCATCTTTATCTCCTTTTGCTGGAGCCCCTCCAATTTGCTGATGATTTTTTTTTACTTCTTCATTTTATTTGGCATCAAGAAACAGCAAAACGCCCAAGTCCCGAGGGCTCTCCAGGCTCACTGGTGGCAGTGTGGGGCTGTGGCTTTCTCTGCGGGGTTGCCCCTTTCTGTTTCTGGCCCAGCCTGGGGAACAAAACTGGTGTTGGAAGGGAGAAAACCATCCCTGTCCCATACCTGGAAGTGTCCAAGGCCAGGCTGGACAGGGCTTGGAGCACCCTGGGACAGTGGAAGGTGTCCCTGCCATAGCACAACCTGTTTTGCTTGGCTTGCAAAAAATCCTCTTTCTCTGTGCTTTACATTTTTAAAAAGTCTTTTATTTTGATTATATTTGTCCTCAATTCTTCACTCCAAGGGTCTGCGAACCCTTCTCAGCTGATACCACCCTCACCATCACAAATTCCTTGGCTGGCACCAACAGGAGGAGGAAAGTGAAGCACCATGGAAGGGATGGAAGGCAGAGCCCTGATCCCCAGCCTGGCAGCAGCTGTAGCCCCTGCTCTGTCTGACAGCACAAGACAGTGACCCCAAAAAGGGCAGAATTCCTGGGCGAACAGAGGGGATCTGTGACCACTTGGAGCCTATTTAAGCAGTGCTTTTCTTGGTTGTCTTATCCAAACAAACACTTGCCATGCCTCAGTGGGAAGCACAGCTTCTGCCTCCCAAGCAGGCACACCGGGGCGCTCCCTGTCACACACTTGGCTGAAAAGCAAAGGCCACCTTCATCTCCTTTCCCTTTATTGATCATAAGTGACCTCTGGGTTAAACTGCTTGCAAAACCAACCAAAGCCATGAGAGGGTGGTAGAAATTTTCAGCTAAAACCTGTCTTGTGGAGCTCCTAGAACATTGGAAGCCTAAGCCTGTTCCATTGACCTGGGAGCTGTGAGTGACCATGACCAGCCCTGGGGACAGGCCCAAAGTTTCTGTGTCCCTTGGTGCCAGGGAGCACTGACAGAGCCACCGCAGTCACAACTGTGATAATAAAACCCACGCCTTGAGGGATCTGTCATTCTGCAGTGACCTTGCTTTCCCTTCTTCCACCCAGCACAACCTTGCAAACGGGGCGTGATAGCTGTCCTGACTCCTTGGAGGATGGCTGGGAGTCACACCTGGGCTGCTGCATCACCAGCAAGGTGGGATGTGGCTGGGTTTGTCCTGTGCTCTGCAAAAGTGGCTTCCAGATGTGCTCCAGGTGTGGTGGGAAGGATCAGGCTGTGGAAGTGCACAGGTGGGGTTAAACAGAGACTGTCCCTTCAGTGCGCGGAGAGGTGTCCACTTGTGCAGAATGAGGACAGAAAGCTGCATGTTTATGCAAGTGCTCCAGGAGACCGTGGGGGAGCTGCTGACAGGGAACTTTCTGCTTGTCAGGGATGTGAAAAACTCAATCAATGCAGGAAGAGTCACCCTGAGCCTGAGGGGAGCTCAGGTTGGGGGCAACGTGACCCCAGAGAGGAGATGAGAAGTAGTTGTGGTGTTGCCATCCCTTTCTTGTGATGCCTTGCGTGGCCATCTAGATACAGAGACTAGACAGGAGTAAGGGAGTAAAGGTGGGTATTTATTTGAAAGGCCTGCAAAGGCACACCCTGGGGAGCCAGAGGCTGCTGCCGAGATGGACCCTGAGTCACGAGTTCTTCACACTTTTATAGCTTTGGTCTATTTGCATATCAGGGTTAATTCTCCAATTAAACTTCAGTTAATGATGTAATTTCCCCAAGCTCACCCCCCTCCCCAAGATGTTGGGTTACACATTTGGGGCCTGGGACAGGCTGGGTGTCCTTGGAGAGCCTGGAGAGGCTTTGTTCTGTCTGCCTGGCCTGAGAGAGCAGCAGCGAGCGGCTGCAAGGAGCTGCACAGTGACACACCAGGCAGGGCAGGGTTTGAAAATATAAAAGTTAAAACCCAAGGCATCACTTGTGCCCCTCCCAAAGCCCACTAGCACAGTCCAGAGTCCTCAGAGAGCCCACTCTTCCCTGTTCCCTGGCACCAGCAGCAGGCAGGTGATCCAGGGATGCATCTAGTGCCAGGCATCTCTGGGAATTCCTAAAGCTGAACAAGGCCAGTAAAAAGAAGGGCTCCAGGCCATTTCCAGTCAGGGAGCCACGTTGTGTCCTCTCCCTGTTCCTGGAGCAAGAGGGGGTGAGGACTGCCTGTGTCATATCCTTGCAATGACTTTTATGGAGCCCCATCCATCCACCCCCTGCTGCTTGGAATTGCCACAACCACTTCCAGCCCCCTCTGAGCTCTGATGTTTCCAGATGGGACTATTAGGCTCCCTAGGAGTGCAGCTGTAAATATGTGCAGAAATGCCACCAGCTCTGCCGGGCTCCAGCTCGGCTCTGCAGGCCTGGGAGGGGCTGGGGCTCCCCGAGGGCTCCAAAATCAGCAGAGCTCTGCAGCAGCTCCAGTAACAAAGGTTGCACTCCATGGAATCACAGAATGATGGGGGTTGGAAAGGACTTTAAGGATCATCTCATTCCACCCTCTGCCATGGGCAGGGACACCCCTCACTATCCCACATTGCTCCAAGCCCCGTCCAACCTGGCCTTGGACACTGCCAGGGATCCAGGGGCAGCTACAGCTTCTCTGGGCACCCTGTGGCAGGGCCTCCTCACCCTCACAGGGGAGAATTTCTTCCTAATGTTGAATCTAAACCTCCTCTCTGTCAGTTTGAAGGCATTCCCCCTCTGAGCTGAGAAAACCAACAAAGCCAAAGCAATCAGGGCATGGTTGGAGTGGGATGGAGCCACCCTGCCTCTGCCACTTCTCTCTCAGGTGTCCATGGTCACCTCACTGGATTGGTTTGGGGCAGCATGTCTATGGGTCCTTCCAATGTGGGAATGGTTTCTGTAATGTCAACAGCCCCCACACCTCAGTTTTAGTGGAACCTTTACCATAGGGGGAATAATAAGCTTATCAGTGTCTTTTATTTTGCCAATAAAAGTAGCATCATCATGCCCTTCCCAAGAGTCTTCTTCTTCATATTTCCCTGCAGAGGAGAGGCACAGTTGTGCTGCTTCTTCCACCCAGAATGGGTTCTGGTGGCACCGTCAGTGCTGGGTGTCTGGAGGCAGCTCACTGAACGTGAATGCAGTGTTTGTGCAACACAGCAGCCATGCCATGAGCTGCTTCTGTGTCCCTGAGCAAGGGCAGGCTGTGCTTTCCCTTCTCCCCTGCTCCCCTGTGCAGTGACTGCCTGCTGCAGAGGGTTTCTCAGAACGGGGGAGATCCCAGGCTCTACTCACATGGGTTGCAAAACTCCCCAAGTTCAAATCTGAATTCTGTGCTGTTGGCATTTAGGAACGCAGCAGGGAGAGCCAGCAGCAGATGCCTCACTCTGGGAGCTGTTTCTTGCGAAGCATTCAAACTATTCAGTTACGTTTTACTTGGGGTGCTGTTCCGCAGGGCTCCTCCCTCCCCTTCCTGCATCACAGCACGAAGTGGGGTGACTGTGGCCTTCTCCTGACACGCAGAGGAGGGATCCTCCTGGACTGGGAATGCAGCATCCCTGTAGCAAGCACTTCCCAACAGACCATTTGTTCCCAAGTCACTGCTGTCCCAAGTCATTTTAAATACCTGCATCCATCCCTCCAGGAGACGGATCCTGGACAAGGCCCTTGGGGAGCTATGAGCCAGCCTGTGCCTTAGGAAAGGCTGTTGTATCTACAGCCCTCCTCTCCCCTCCCCTCCCCTCCACTCCTCTCCCCTCTTTTTTCTTTTCCTGTTCTTTTCATTAATTTCTTTCTTTTTCTTTAAGTCTCAGACATATTCCCATCCCTCCTGGAGCTGCATTTCATTGCATATCAAATGGATGGATAGCACAATTCACAAAAATTTAAAACTAATTTAAGAAGTATATAAGGTTAAAATCTCTGGAAAAGTGGAACTGGCCCCACCCTTAAGGACGAAGAGATGGATCAGCTTTTTCTATGTGCACTGATTCACCTGCCCACAACAATCTGAGACCCAAATGGGGCCTCCTCACAAGCCAAACTTCTCGAAAAAGCCTTTTTCTAAATCAGCTTCCACACAACAGCACAAAGCGCCCAGTCCTGTCCCCGCGGTGTGGGCAGCAAAGCTGTCAGCAATAACATCAGCAGCAGCTCTGGCTTTAGAAAAGCAGAAGTCACCGGTGAGCCCCTCAAATCCCCGATCCCTCCGGCGAGGGGCAGCAGCGATGGCCCTGGGATCCGCTGCCCTCCCTGCAACAACTCCCCCGGTAAATACTTCCAAATAAACGGCTGAGCAGCAAGAACTAAAACCTGGGAGATGTGATAAGCGAGGCTTTGTCCCCTCCTTCTGGGGACTGATGTGCAAATAGGGGCTGAGGTTTGCAGCCGGCGGAGCTGAGCTGTTTTCGCTCCCCCTCTCACACGATCCCGAGCAGCGGAGCTGCGGGCGCGTTTGCACCCGCCCCAGTGCACTGCCCCTCTCAATAAACCGCAGTCGAGACGGGCTTTAAAAGCCACCCGTCCCTTTCAAAAGGCGACTTTGAAAGCTCAGACTCCCTTGGCTCTGTAGGGCTGAAGTGAGACACTTTCACGCCTTGGAGAAAATGGTTTATAATGTATTTATGACAGAAAAATAAAAGATAAAGACGATTCTCTTGTCTTTTTTTCCTTCTCCTTTTTTCTTTCCCCTTTTTCTTTATTTACCAAAAGTACCTCCAGGGCTAATGGCATTTTCTTTGGCCGCCAGGAGCAGAGGAAGATAGAAGTCTGAAATATGAAAGCTTTTCTCTTGGTTTTTAACAACTTTGGATCACTCTAGTTAACTCTCAGCCTCAGTTCAAAGCAGAGCTAGAAACTGTAAGGCTGGTTCTGTTTTTCTCTGAGAAAAACTACATTACTATAAATGATTGCTTAGCCCAGAAAGAAACATAGAGGCTTAAAATTCCTTGTCCTGGCATGAAAAAAGTCAAAATCACTGAGACTTCTGTGAGCTGTGACAAAAAAAAAAAATAGTCTGCAATACTTCGTTTTGATGATATCAAAGTGTTTCATGCATGACCTGCTTTTCATTTTTAAAATATATTTTTATTGTAATCAGCTTAAGTTTCAAAACAAAATGACTTTGAATAAAAAGTTAAAACAAGTTGTCTGAGTGTCAATTTTTTTTCCCAGTGGAAGAAATTCATCAAACTGGGTCTCTTTCTTCCAGGCATTTCAACAGAGATGAATCTGCCTTTTCCAAACTGTGAGAGATATCTTAATGAGATATTCCTGCCTGGCTGTTGCTGTTCCAGAAATAGTGAGCTTCTTGGGATCCTGGTGCCTGATGATGGCAGTGCAGAGAATAGAAGTTTTGGGACAAGTAGGGTTTGAAATGTAGAACAGAAGTCTTAAGGAGCCAAGGGTGACAAGGATTTCAGCCTTTCCCAAACTCTGAGGACCTGGAGGTCTTAACCAATCCTAAAACTAAGGGATGGGTGTGTTAATGCTGCTGATCAAGCTGTGATATTCCCAGCTCAGGTGCAAGCAGGAAATTTGTCATGAATGGCCCTTGATGTGTTATTTTGGTGATCCCTCTCAGGATATAAAAGTCCAAACCCAGCAAATTTGGGCAAATTAACAGATTTCTTTTAGCTTCTGAAAAACTCTGTGATTTCTCTTTGGGGTGGCTGGATTTTGGCCTTGCCTCCACAACATTGTTTGGCTCAGGCAGCAGTCGCTGAAGAGAAGTCAGGATGGGAAAGCAGGAAGGAGCAGTTTGCTAAATCTTGGTGCTTGGATGTGAGGAACCATCCTGCTCCTGTGCCTTACCCACCTTCCCAACAGCAGAGGGTAATGGAGATGGAAGGGCAAAATCGTATGTTCAGTGTTAGGAGGATCACAGAAACTCTTTTACCTCCCAGCCGACTGTATCACCACTTTATTTTGAAAAAAAGCACTGAACAGCTTGGCCAGGAGCCACTCCGAGGTTCAGTGATAGAGAGATGACTTGATGCCTTTATCTTTACTCTTCTGACCATAATTTCCTCTACGATCACGGGCTGCTCATTTAATCGCCCTTGGATATAGGTTCTCCAGGAGTAGGATGAGTATTCAAAATATCCCTGGAGTTAACCTGTCCCTCCAAATGGTGACCAGAGATGAATGAATTTTATCACTCCTGAACCAAGTGGATGTACAGCTTGAACCGATTGTAGGAGCAGACTAATTTCCATATTATCCTCTTCTTCCAAGTTTCAGGTGTCCCAGGATTTCTGGTGCATCAGCTTTAGCTTTTCATGAACTTGAGCCTTGGCAAAGTGGACAAACAGGGTGAGAGACTCTTTCTCCAAAGGGCATTTCATCGAGGTGTTTCATCCTGACCATGAGAGATGTTCTTGTACCCAGCATCTGCAAGAGGGAGATTTATGCAGAGTCAATGCATCTGGTTTTAGCTCTGGTTGAGTTTGTGGATAATCTAGGTGAAGTGATGTTTTTTAAAAAATGGGATGAAATAAACCCAAAAGGTTTGACAGGGAATTATCTGCAACTCAAGAGAAGAGCAGTGCTAGGAATAAAATGGAGGATGGTCTCTGGGGGGTAAGAAAATAGAAAGGAGAGGAAAAAGGCAGATTCTTAAGGGGATGAGGCCTTGGCCTCAGCTATGGAAACAGGTAATTTCCCAGTACAGACAGATAATGGGGATGAGGATTCAGGGAACCTGGCATCTGAGTCTGGTGCGATTCAGCCTGGCAAGCTGACACCAGTGAAGAGATCACAAATGTTTTCCCTCCCCTCCTCGCCTTTGCCTTCACCAAAGTCTAAAGTTTACCTGCTAATTCCCTTATCAGAAGTTTGTGCTGAGAACTCTTATCTGGATTTTACAGGCAGCTCCTGGCACCAGACCAAAAATGGGAGGAAAGCATTTCATTCTTCTCCAGTTGTTCAATGAAAGCAGCATTTTAAGCCAACAATATTGTTGTCATTAATGGGATGGGACCGTTAATGATGGGAATGTGTGTGTGTGGCTTTCAAATGAGAATTGCCATCTATCCCTGCTCCTGACCTGGTTCAGCTTAGTGGCACTAAATTGCTTTTTAAAGCTGATCAGAACGAACCTTAATTGAGGCATTAAACCCAGGTTCAGTTGATCTTCCTTTCCCCACAGCCCTGCCACTGCTGGTGGCTGCCCTGGGCTCACTGGGCAGGCGAGAGAAGCGTCCCCAAGACACAGCAAGAGATCCAGAGTGTCTGGGTTTAGAGGAGTTTTTTCTATCATTCTCCCCAGCTCTCCCTATTTTTCTCTTTCAAATGTAATTAAAAGTCATTCTTTTAACTTTATTTATTTATCAGCTTGATACATTCGAACTTGCAGGCGCCTTCATCTCAGCATTCATTTCCCTGTCCTTTAATGTGAACCTGACTCAATTCCCCATCCCCTTCAAAGCTCGTTATTAGTTCTGCAGCACTTCCCCTGCCCCCAGCTCTTTCTCTGATTCCACCTTCCTCTTCAGCTGCCCTGCAGACAAACGGGCCAGGCCTCTGGGCCAGGCTTGGCTGGAGATGTGACCTGGGCTGTGAAGGTGGTGCCATCCCTCTGAGTCCCTCAGCGTGCAGCTAAGGGAAAAGACAGCCCTGAAGCCTCTCTGCCCAGGTCCTGTTGCTGATGAAATCACCCCTGCCGTTCACGATGGATGAGCCCACCATTCCCTCCCTTTCCACGGTTTGAGGGGCTGTCTCCCACAGGTTTTGGGGGCAGCTGGCTCCCTCTCAGCTGTGGTGTGCCTGACTCCAAAATGCATTGGGGTTGTTGGCCTTTTGTCCCTCTTTGCCAGCAACCCCTCAGTGCCTGAATGCATGAGGCTTCTGCCACCAAGAGCAGGGGATCCAGGGGAGGTTCAGCAGAGGAGCCAAACACAGAGAACAATTCAAAGCAATGCCCAAGAACTCCTTGTTCTCCAGCTTCCTTCACGTGGAAGTCCAGTGTTGATTTTCTCTTCCAGCGGAGGAAGCTGAGGCTTGCAGCAAGGAGATGCTCTGCTCGGTGTAGCTGGGATTCCAACCCAGGCTTATTTTATTTTTAAATACCTCTGCCTCTGCCAGCAGGAGCTGAGGTCCAGCTGTAGAGCTCTGAGGGGTCATTCCTGCAAGGTTCCAGGCGCTGGCCCTGCTTTGCTCTTCCAAGGCACAGAGTCGAAGCTGCCTGTGGAGAAAATAAACAACCTGCTCTGGATTTGTCTTGCTGGGAGTTGAGTTACTTCACTGCCTTGTCACTGAGATGTGGTGATTAAAGAGATCAACTCTGGAGCTCGGGGCACAGTGAGGGGACTGAGACACTTTGTAAGCTGTCACCTCACACTGCCAGGGTGAGTCTGGTGCAGAGGAGAGCTGTGATAAGGCAGCTGTGTGATGGGACATCAGTGCCTACGGCACTGTGAAAGAGTCCATAGACCTCTTCTTACTGATGAAAATTAGTCTTTTACTTTGTTCCATTTTATTTATTTGATTTGATTACTTTATTTTGGTTGATTTTATTATTTTTTCCTCCCCACCAAACCTCTTTTCATCCCCTTATCTTCACTGGTAGTTAGTAGATTAATGCATGTCTCAGGAAGATAAATGCACTTTCAGATCTTCAAAAGGCAAGGCAGCCTCTGAAACCAGTGTTTACAACCTCCTTGGCTGGTGGCAAGGCAGGCAGCGTGACCTTCAGTTCAGCCTCCAAGGTGGAACTGAAATGCAGATCCTGGTCCCTGGGAGCACAGTGGGTACCAGTGCTCCCGGCAGCCATGTGGAGTTTAGGTTTACCTCTACTCCTTGCCAGGGCAAACTCCTTCCCTCTGCCTGCTCTCTTTCCCCAGGCATTGAATGAGAGCTCGGGGATGGAGGAGGAAAGAGAGAGGGAAGACAGAGTCAGGGAGAGGGAGCAAGGCAATCCTGCCCAGGATTCAGCACTATGCAGATATTGAGACTTCTACTTCACCCTAAATCCTGGACCAGGACACAGCAGCTGGAGATGTGCAGCCCCAAAGGGCAGCGCACTGCTGTTCTCCACCAAGGGCCGGATCACACCAGTGCTTGCCCTCCTTGGAGGTGCGAAGTCCAATACAGGCCTGTCTTGGCCATCCCTGAGCATCCCATTACACATCAGGATAGTCAGCCATGGGCCCATGATCCTGACTCTAGTCTGGCTTTTCCAGGCAGGCTTTAGCTCTGTGGCTAAGCCACACACAAAGCCCTGAATTTTATAGACTATCTGAGTGCCAAGGCGGCTTTTAAATATCCATCTTTTCGCTCCAGCTCTATCCTCCACCATCAGGAGGCAGATTTTGGCATCCCCAGCTGTGGTTTGCCTGATGGCACAGGGGGGTGGAGCAGGGCTGGGGATGGCAGGTCCTGCAGGGTCAGAGGAGCAGGGCTCGTGTGTACAGAGCTTCAGTGGTGGCTCTAAGGTGGGAGATAATGTCATTGTGTTTGAGCTGTTCTTAGGCATTCCCAAGTTCATCCCTGTGAATGAGGGTCCGAGTGAAGTCATTAGACCCTAATCAAAAGCGGCTAATCAGGAATCAGTGGGAGATGTTCCAATTAATCGGTGCTGGAGCCAGCAGAGCCGGAGCTGGGGAACGGGGATGGCCGTAAGGAAAGGACAGCAGGATCCTGTCTTCTGCCACTGAGACACCCCAGGGGGGCTGTGCCAGCTCACATGGTGGGTCTCAGTGTCTTGAAAGTATTTAGGGGTTCTCAGAAGACACTTTGCTGTTGGGGGTACCCCATGAGTTCCAAATGCACTTTGAAGCAGCTGTGGTGGTGTGGATGTTCTCTTGCCCCATTGTGATGGGGTCTTACAGGGCTTCTCTGCGTGTCGGAGGGGGAGAGCTCTCACTCAGAACTCTTGGTAGAGATCCATTCCCCCACATCTCTTTGCAGCTGAGACTCTCCAAGTGCTTTACGGATTTCATAGGTAAATATCAGCATCTTGACTTTACAGGAAACTGAGTGACGTGCAAGAAGCGCTCTGACCTGCCAGACTTTGCTCAGGCTTTGTCTGCAGCCCAGTGAAGATTTCACTGCACTTAAAACAGAGGTTTAGGAGCTGGATGCAAAGTCAGCCTCAGCTGTGCCAGCATGCCCTGCAAGGGAGGACACTCTCAGCTGACATTTTCCTCTTCTGTTAACTCGTGTTCACAGCTGAGATGAGAAGCAGGCTCTGTGGTGGGTCACTGAGAGTTAATAACTTCCCACAACCCCAAGGCACTGCTCTTCTGATGGGACCATTAACGAGAGCAGTGTTTGCATTGCATATTCTCCTCAGTTCAGCCAGGGTCACACTTTCCCACCATATCCTTCTAGACCTAAAGTCTTTCCCCTCACCATCCCTGAAGCCAGCAGACAATTGTGCCCCATGAAAGCAGACAGTGTGTGGTGTGGAGAATTGGGGCATTGAAGGTGTCTGGACCCCTGGACACCCCCTGTGCCATTGAGTCACTGGAGCATAATTCCACTTTGTTTTCCTTTCTATTTGATGATAAAAACCCTCAAGGACACAATTGACTCCTCTCACCATTAAAGGCATCTGGAGAAGAGCAGAGGTTTTCTGCTGCTTTTGGAAATTCCCTCGCTTCCTGCTCCAGAGAAACATCTTTCTTCATAAATCTTATTGAACCTATAAAATTCCTTCCTGTTCTTTCGCCTCTGCTTGGCTCCCCCCAACGTGCCTGTTCCACCATTGCATTCAGGCTGCTCTATAAAAAGAATAAAGTGCATTGTGCCGGATCGAGCTCGCCTGTAAATCCCTGCCAGCCCGGAGTCGACACAAATTGAATTCCATCGTGGCTCTTCTTCGGAGGGTTTGCCGGCTGCCTTTTAAATTTGCAGGGATGAGATGCAATTCAGTTTAAGTAACTAAAGTGGAAAGGTGCACAACATTGTTGTAGGGCCTTAGCTGAGAGGTTCAGGTCTGCATGAGAAGGAGCACTCCTCTGTCCAAAGAACTATTGCTCAGAAATGCAGATGAATGCGATCAGCGAGCCTGAGTTCAGGTCTGCAGGTATGATCCAAGGATTTCAACCCCAAAGGACAGCTTTCCTGGAAAGCCACTTCCTCAGAGAGCAGAGTGCCAGCAAAGTGTGATAGACCCCCCCAGCACCTCCAGTCTGCCCTTGGGTATGTTGTAGGGTGAGTGTGTTCATGAAGGTTTTCCACCTGGCTTGAGATAAAGATTTCAAGCCCAGCTCATGATCCAAAGCAATTCCTGCTTTATTGCACAGCCCCATGTTGGCCTCATTGAGGAGTGTACTGGATCAGGGATGAGGGATGTCTAGGGGTCTCTGGTACTGACTGTGTGACCAGGACACTTTGCTGTGGAGCTGCTGAGTCAAGAGACCTCTTGACTGAGCCTGGATCATGGCCCTGCCTTCTCTCTGTGATGTTGGGCAGTTTGGGAGTGCCAAATACCCCCCCAGACACCAGTTTCCCTGTTCCCCCAGGGCCAAGGCTGATGCAGGGCTCTTAAAATGCACACACCCAGCAGCGTGAGAGGAGAGGTTGAGCATTACCAGAGCAGATGAGTTCTCCCAGAGCTTTTCTTTCTGACTTGGACATGTGTTCCCTTCCCCAAATATTGGTTTCCAGCAGCCAGAGGATGGTTTGCCGTCCCTGCAATGTGTGTAGAAATCTTCTGAAGTTGCCCAGGTGTTGTCACAAGGGTGGCATTCCTTGTGACATTCGATGCCAGTCTCTTCCCTGCCCCAGAAGAAAAAGCTGGTTTCTCCACCAGGTTTTATTTCCTATCCACTACCCCGTGCATGTGCTGCTTTCCTGCCCCTCCTCTCTGTGGCTGTGCTGAGCTATCGATTCCTGACTTGCTCCTCGCTCTGTGGGCTTGGGGAACGGGGAGGCAGCCTCCAGGGCAGGTCAGGATAAATCGGCACTTTGTCTGTGCCTTGGCTTCTGCATCCCTTACTCGAGGTCTCCATCGCATCCTTGTCCCTGTCGCAATTTTTCTGCCAAATGCCGTTTTTACCCTCCCCACGCGTCCCGGGAGAGCTGTTATTTATGGCCTGTGCAACAAAACTGAGCAGCACCAGCTGTTTCCCAGCCTGCAGGAGCACATCCATCACGGGGGGCTTTAGAGAAAGCCTTTTGTTTAATTACGGGATCACTCCTTTTCTCTCTCCAATCCCTTGCCCCTCCCGGCCTCCCTTCGCATCACTCCAGTGACGAGGCCAGGAGGTTTTTCATTCTCTGCTGGCAACTCAAATGATTTCTAGATGTTCTCAGTTCACCTTCCTGCTGGTGTAAACCCTCCTTCATTGCTCAGAACACTTAACACCTGTGAGGAGAGGGTAAAGGGTCCTTCTCTGCACAGGCAGTTTGGGAGCAATAAATATCATCCTACAAATATTTTTGCAGAAGGACAGACAGTGGCCCTGATTTCTGTCTTCTTCCTCTCCTATGTAGTCAGGATTATCTTTTGATAAAAGCAAAACAAAAGTCCTAAAGGTTTCACTGAAGGAGCATGAGAGCAATTTTCATCCAATCCTTCCCTGTTTACTCAGTTTCTGATGTGGCAGATGCCGTAAATGTTTCAGGGTTTTGTTCCACTGCCTGGAAATGTATCTTGAAGAAGACTGAAGTTCATCCTCTGTGGCTCAGACTCTGAACAGTTACCCACCAGGACAATATGCAGGTAAAACACCTTTTGGGCAAGTCCCTGCACAGGGGTGAATTCAACACCTCCCGCTCCCTGGAAGAACTTGTTTATTAGGGTCTGAAAGTCGTGAGGAGGAGGAGCAGATTTCTCTTGTCTAGACCTCTCAGAGCCAGAGAAATGGATGGTGCTGGCTGGAACATTTGGTTTCTCTGAGGCACTGACATCTCCTTGGTGCTGATATGAGGCAACAGGAATGGAAATGCACTTCTCCAGGAGAGGGAAAAGCCTGTGAGCTCAGACTTGACAATAATTCAGCTGGCTGTGTGTCTGGCCCTGCGCCCCAGGATCCCTTCCCAGCTCTGCTTTGCATTTTGCAAATTGTTTCAAGAAATGCCCGCTTTCCATGGGCCTGTCTCGGGGTGATGGATGGCTGGGGATGCCCGGTGAGGATATCTGTCTCCACCGAGGCTCTGTGAGTCAGCTACCCCATGTCTAGCTGCTACTTTTCTGCCTTAAAAGCCTCAATATTCTCCACTCAGCTCACCTTCCTGCTCTTTCCTGGTCTCCAGATCCATTAGTCTGTCTGGGCTGGTACCCATTAAACTGCTGAACATGGGCTACTCTGAGCAATCTTATCAGAGCTGCTGCTATTAAAGCAGAAATAGTAAGAAACTGAGTCACCAGAGCAGGCAGTCTGGCACTTGGATTTAGACAGAAGTTTTGTCAGGGCTTGTTCTTGGTGGAGAGCCACAGAAGTTGCTGTAGACAATATTTGATTGCCGTGACAGTGGTGATTAATAAATAGTTGGCTAATGCGACCCAGCAGGACCCTGGAGCCGAAAGTCTGAGTTTTGCCAGGTTTCTGGTACCAGTGGCCTCTGTGCCACCTCCCACACGCAGAGAGGCTTCGGTGGGGGGAATACTGCTGCCTCGCAGCCCCAAGCGAGGAAGCTGAGGCACAGGGGTTCAAACCATGTGATGCCAGGTTGCTCGGGCAGTGCCTAGGACAGGTAGATCTGCCAATAGGCCAGAAGGCTCATCCTGATCTTTTAACGTGCCTCATGTGGATTTTTTCCATACACGGATTCCCAGAGTGCATTTTCTGCTGCTGATGGTACTGAAAAAACCCCCAAAGCCTTTGAGCCACGTGTTTGTTAGTGCCCTATCTGGGATGTGTTGCTGTGCTTCGGGGTTGGTTCGGGACACAGCTGCCCACAGCCAGGTGCTGGCTGGCCCCGGAGCTGTCCTACTTTGCCCCATCAGCACAGCTCTGGTAAAGTGTGAATGGGGCTGCAGGCGGGGGTGAGGACACCGCTCGGTTCCCCACGTGCCTTCAAACAGCCCTGCTGAGCCTGCCGTGATTAGATGCATCCTTGTTCAGCTCAGCACAAGCAGAGCCCAGCGAGATTTCCCAGGCTGAGGGCAATAATTTGATAGTTACCGGGTCTGATGGGAAGGCAGGGTGGAATCTGCCTTTTACTCTGAATTTTCACCCATGTTCACTTAAGACGTAGCTGGATGGTTTCAGCCCCAAACCTTCTGGTTGTTCTGTGCCACGCCTATTCCTGTTTGGATACAGATTTATTTTCGATTAGATCCTTCCTTTTCTTGAGTATATTTCTGTGCTTACTTGTTTGCATCATCTGTTCATTTCCTTGGAATGGGGCTTTTCAGGAAGGAATGTCTTTGCCTTCACACCGTGTGCAAGAGAGAATCTTAGCTGATGTCTCTCTGAAAGCAAGAAAAGCAGTTTTACAAATCCCAACTGTACCTCTGGGTTAAGTGTAAGAGCTTGCCTGGATTGCTATCCTAGAAAGCAGCTCTTCTATCCCTGGGAAAAAATTGCTTTGTCAGTTTAATTTGCTCTCAGTTCAGCAAAGCTGTGGAAAACTGGCCAAGAGTTTTATTGGCACGTCAGAGTCATAAAAAAATGAAATAATTAAAAAATCTATTCACCCTTTTAACTGATCCAGCTCACGCTGGCCAAACATTTATGTGTCCACTTGGCCTTTATATGAGAACGCTTTAAAACTGCAATAATGGAGTGTTGAAATGAAGATGTCGGACCATAGGTGTGCCCCTGGCTTCAGGAGCTCCCAGATGCGAATTTGCTCACGGGTGACATCCCATCCATCAGCGATGCCGAGGTTTTGTCACAGTTCCCAGGAGAAAATTGTCACATAAATCAGAAAAGGTGGGGCCAGTCAGGATGTGGCACCTGTCGGCATTTCTTGTAAAATGAGGAGCTGCACGCTGGGAAGTGCTGGGGTTTGTGCCCTCGTGTTAATTTAAAGAGAAAATAAGGCAGTTAATTCCCATTCTGGATGGGAAGGAGTGGCTGCAGACCCTGCTCGCCCTCTCCCCCTCCCCATCTGACATGTGCACATGAGTTAGTTATTTCACACTCGGCCTTTGGGAATTATTGGTACAAATCCCTTTGCACTGGGTGGAAACACGTAATCATTGATGCCTGAACATGGGTTTTTCTGCCCTCCCAGATGGTGCAGAAGGGACCTCGCCGGCTGGGCTGGCTTCTAGCACAACACAAGCCACAGCCCTGGGACACTCTGACTGCGAAGGATGCTCATTGCTATGACTGTTTTTATTTTATTTTTTTCTGTTGTTCTTAAGCTCAGGGTTCTTTTGGTATTCAGTGTTTTTCTTAAATCCCTGCAAAGGGGCTGCTTTCAGCTGATGGGCTGCTAAAATCCCTCACCTCCAGCCAGAAAAGCAGGTTTGAAATATATGCTGAGGGCTGTGGAATCAGATGTGCCTGGAGAACCTGGGACTGGATTTTCAGGTGCTTAAAAAACACCATTAAAGCGAGTTCTCAGATGTGACCAGTCTGAATCCAGCATGAAAATTAGCTGTGAGTTTAGAAGTCTTAATGAACGCTGGAAACCTGCCTAAAAGGGCTACTGTGTAGTGAGTGGTCCCAGACTTTTAATTGGTGTTCATGCGAGACCTTTTCACTCTTTGGGGAGTTTGCTTTGAATGCGGATGAGATGTGGAAATTTGGAACTTTTCTACGGAACAGAAGTTGTCACATTTTTCAGATTCAGAACAGCCAGGAGTTCCATCCAGCCCATTTGTAATCCCTTCATTTAGATGGAATGAAACGTTTCGTTCTGATAAGGTCAAACCATGAAAATATGAATATATTAAAATACCTGTCAAAATGAAGGTAATCAAAATGAGAACTGGAGCAAACACTGTTGAAATAATTCACTCGTTTTTTTCCCCCCACTATAAATTTCAGTGCTGTGGACATATCCTTATGAAATGTTTTTATGGGAAAACTCTATTTTTCCAGTAGATAGCTACCCTGACCAACGTAATAAGATTTTGATCAACTCTTGGAAAAATACAGGCTTTGGGAGAGTGATGCCTGAGGTTCCCCAGTGCTGCCATCAATCACATCCCTGCTTCCAGGCTCACTGGAAGAGGAAGCTCTGGCACTGCTGGTGCTGCTGGTGTGACCTCTGTCACTCAGGGGTCCCTGGTGACCCTTAAGCTTGGGATTTGGGAGAGGGGCTGCACAGAGGCTGCCTGAGATCGGCAAATCCCAGGATGGTTTGGGTTGGAAGGGATCTTAAAGATCATTCAGTGCCACCCCTGCCATGGGCAGGGACACCTTCCACTGTCCCAGGCTGCTCCAAGCCCCGTCCAGCCTGGCCTTGGACACTTTGCAGGGATCCAGGGGCAGCCACAGCTTCTCTGGGCACCCTGTGCCAGGGCCTGCCCACCCTCACTGTAAAACACTTCCTTCTATCTAATCCAAATAGACCCTCTCTCACTTCAAACCATCACCCCTTGTCCTATCACAACAGGACAGGATTTTTATCCTGCTAAAAATTTTGTCCCAAACTTTCTTATAAGCCCCGTTTAGGTACTAGAAGGTGCAAGAACATCTCCCTGGAGCCTTCTCCAGGCTGAACAATCCCAGTTCTCTCAACCCAATGGAGCAGAGCTTCTCCATCCCTCTGATCATTTTTGTGCCCCTCTGCACTCGCTCCTACAGGTTGATGTCCCTCCTGTGATGAGGATCTCAGCGATGCTCCGTGTGGGATCTCCCCAAAGCACCACAGAGATACTGGGGTTTAATCCATATTTCTCCTCTGGCATCTCCATAAAGATCTTCTGGCCTCATCAGACACCATCTCTGAAGTTGCACGTGCTGTCCTGTACCCTGTAGGGCAGTCGTTCAAGAGGAGGGAATGCAATTGCAAATGCACACCTGAAAATTGATCCAGGCTGTAATTGTCTACTATAAAATCCAGTATTTTAGTTGTGGCTCTCTCCTCCTCATTCCACGGCAGTCAATTCTTCTCCGTCACGGCCGCCTCTTCTCCTTTTCTCTCTCCACTTTGTCCCTCTTGGTCTGAATCCAATCTCAGTGCATTTCCTAGCAAAACAGAAACACAGTGTTCCCTTCCAGGGGTGCTCCCTGGCTGCCCTTTCCCAGCCACCGGCAGCATTTCCAGAGTGGGGGGGGGACCTATAAAACATGACTCGTAAAGCGAAAGAGCTGGCATTTGACTCCTGAAGGGAAGAGATGGTGGATAGGTGCGAAAAAGATGGATGCCCCCCTCCCCGAAATATAAAGAAATATGTGCAGAAAATGAAGGAGATTTAAAGCAGCTATCAATCGGTCCCTGTTCCAGCTTTAAGAGCTGTTGAAACAACATAATAAAAGGCAATAAACAAGAGATTTATGACCTACCTGCTGGAAATAGCTGTCTGCATCTCTGGTGTGGGGTGAGCACAGCGTGCCAGCCTGGGGGCAATCGGTGCCTGGTGAGCACACATGCCCTTCTTATGGGGCCCTGCACGCAGCCACAGCTCTTCCCTCCACTTCCCTCTCCCTCTCCATCCCCTCCCCTGTCCCTCTGAGCCCTCGTATTTATGGCTTTGGCATTTGGTGTGTTAAAGACTCGGTTTTGTTCAGTTTGAGCAGTAAACCCAAGACGATTTGCTGCGATCGATGGTGGCAGGCTGGAATTTTAAGGGCCAGGTATTTTACCACGGGGGCCGGACCCTCGAGCTAAATCTTGAAGGCAGAGAAGGTGAAAACACACAGTACTGCCTAGGGCAGCGTCGGGAAAGGCTTGTAAACTGCTGCCACATATTTAAATTCCAGGAAAAATCACCAGGGGGGGAATAAATCTACAAAAAACAAAACCTAAGTGAGAAGAAAGTGAGCGGCTAAACATGGAGATTTCTAATGCCTTCTTCAAGGCTGAAACTGGCCTTTTAAAGAAAATACAACTTTCTGCCTCAACCCTGAAGGGCTGAAACTGCAGACATTTGCACAAAACTGTGGTGAGGCAGCGTGTGTCTGGAAGGATCTGGGCTGTGCGGTTTAAGGACCATGGACACAGCACAACTACAACTCTGGAAGTCTGAGGAGAAAAATCAGCTGGAAAATGGAACTGGGACTGGGCATTTACCTTCAAAACACACTTGCAGGAACAAGTGGTTCCGTATTTCCCAGCCCTGGGTGTGAGAGTGGGGTGTGCTGGGTGTTGCTCTGCTTCTTTCGAAGCCCTGCCACAAAGCCTTCCCTTATAAATCGTTTTTCCCTCTTTCCTCCTCAGACGGAGTTTTTCCCTCCCGCCTGTCACTCGGGCTTTCCGGCCAGGAGTTCCAGGCTTTTGTTTTGCAAAGCACAGTCACTGAGCGGTGACGTGAGGAGCTCTGGCATATCTGATGCTGTTTGTTCTTCGGGAGGAAGGTGGGGGGAAGCGAGCAGGCTGAGAGGGGTAAATCAATCCACTTTCTGAAAGGACAGATGCAGAACGGCACAGCGGCGTAATCCAGCGGAGCCGGGCAGTGCTGGAGAGACAGATCTGGGACGGAGAGAGGAGGGGCTGCCCTAATCCTGTGTCCCTCTGAAATCCCCAGCACGGAACAAAACCCTTGTTAGCAAATAAGAACGGGGGAGTGGTAGCAATAAGCTAAATAAATGCTCTTAAATTCAGCTGTAATGAAAACCTGGGAGCCAGCACTGGAGTCCTTTCATAAACACTGGGGAACAAGATTTTTCTAATTAGGAAAGCCCAATCGGGGGAGCAGCAGGCGTGAAACTATGGATTAATTCAGCTGCTTGAATGCCAGTGTGTGGCAGGGAGGCAGCACCAACCTCCTCCCTCCCTCCCCTACCCTGGGAGAGTTTGAAGGCTCTTTATTTGGCCTTGCTCTGGAAAGGTCTCCTACAACAAAAGGGGAAAGGGGCACAAAAGCCAAGAGAAGAAATGGCTTTGGTCCTAGGGCTTTCCCCCATGTGCTCAGAAATCTCTTCTTGGTGTTTCAGACTGCAGGGTTGTGCAGGAGCTTGTCTGTCCTCTGTTTTCTCCCATGTCTGTCCATCTCAGCAGGGTCATGGACTGTGCTCATCCATTCCCCTCCCTTTTGCCCCCTTCTCCCTCAAAATAGTTCCTGTCTCCATAAACACAGTGAAAAAAAGAGAAAGAAAAGCTAAATTTTTGAGGGCTGCAGGTTTGAAAACTGTCAGGAAAGGATTTGGACTCCTCAAAAGAGAAAAACAACAATTTCCCTTCATTTCAAATTCAAGGGTCGTGTCCTCCTGAAGCCGTGTCTCCGCTGGAAAATACTTAATATTGATTAAATCAGAACCCATGGTTTCTCTCAAACAGTTGTAGTTTTAGGATTGGCATTCTAAAACATCTCTTGGAGACTCCAGAGGTTATAAAGTTCCTGCTTCACAACAACCACAGAGAAATGGCTCCGTGTGAGTGGTCAAGAAAATCCGCATTTTCTCTCCTAATCACACAACTATCAAAAGATCATCAGAGCTGGCAACGATATTTGCAAAGAGATGTTCGGAAATTTGAGTGGGAGGCTGTTCCACACCTGTGGATGCCTGGAGAAAGCCTTGTGGAAGGCTGACGAAAAGAATCCTCAGAAGGAGGAGAGTCCCACCCCAGGTCATTATTTCTACTTCCAGTGTTTCCTCCACTGCTGCCAGCTCTGGGGATTTTCCTCATTTCAATTTTTCACTACAAATACAACAAATAAAAACAAACCAACCCCTACTCCTGTCCCAGCCATTTCTCCTGCTCCACCTGCAGCAGCCCAGTTTTGAGGCGAGAAGCACGGAATTAATGGGAATTCTGTAGATTTACAAACAAGCACTCAGAGAGGAGCCTGTGCCTATTTATCTCCTAATACAGTGCTTTAAAAACAGTCCTTCTTTAATTGCATTTGGGATCTATTCTAACGATTTGCCCAGGAGAGTATTAAGATGTCAAGGCTTTTTCATTAGTAATATATCCCCAAACAAAATCTTTGTTAAGATAGGTTAAGGCAGTAAATAGACCATTAATTTACAGAACATAATTAGTATCTTGCAGTTATTCATGGAAAAAGTCGGATTTCTTTTGTTGTTATTCAATGGCAAGATTTAAAACAAATATAGCAGCAGCAGGTCAAAAACCACAGAGGCAAAAAAAGCATCAAAGGTATTGATTAAAGTTTCAACAATAACCTTAACTCTGCAGCAGTACCCAAAACAACATCATTTACACCACCCAAATACATTCTCCCAGTGGTAAATAATGAACACAGAAAACAGCAGCAGGTTTTGAGCAAATATCAATACAGAGCTGTAAAATAACTCGTTTAAAGGGCTAGGGACTATAGCCCACATCTAAAATTGGAAACAATACTGAGGCTCTTCTTTTCCTAAGAGATTGTTATTGTATCAGTATGTCCAATGAAAATACTTTATTTGTTATTACTTATTTAATTGGCACTATTATCTTTGCAACTATGGCATTATTTTGATTAGAGAAACTGAAATAATTTATTTTTAGGGTCGTCTACAGTCTCAGAATTTAAAACAAATTGAAAACTTTTCTAAAATTGTTCTTAATTGTAGTTTGTTAAAATGAAGAAATTTTCAGTTGACTTCAGACTGACTGAAAAACTGATTTAATGAAGGAGTTTATATCTTCTTATTAATAAATTTGATTTTACATGGTCCAGAAATCGAGTCAGAGCCAATTTTAATGTTTTATGTGTATTACTGCAACTTGCAAAGCAAAATGGGATTTTCAGGGGTCAGGAGTTGTACTCCCAGGACAGTAAGGCCATAAATCATGGTCAGTGCTCAACAGGTAAAATATCAAAGTGTGTTGGACAGCAGTTAGTGCTGCACTTAGAAATAACAGTGAATTATCAAACTGAAGGAAAGCAGCAGCAACAAGGTTTTTATGTGCTGGACCAAGAAGTTCAAAGTTCAGCTGCATCATGAGATGAATGAACTATTGCTTCCCAGATTAGACCTCTTGGTAGCAGTGGAAATCAAAACAGAACGAATAAAAGCTCACTGAAAAGAAATAAATAAATAAATAAAGAAAGAAATAAAAAAATAAACTTTAATTTCTTAAATTAACTTCCATTACTTGTTTGTTACTCCTAATAATGTTGAGGTGCCGTACAGATGGGTAAAAAATAGTGCTTCCTTTATGGGAGTTTTGCCTTAGTTTCTCTTTTTAATATAAAAAACATAACTTCCTTTTTTAATTTAAAAAAATGTCTGCCAGAAGAATTTCTAGGAAAAAGGTCTTGGGAAATGAAATACTCAAAGAAATAGAATAATTTCCTCATTATTTGATTTGCTGGATTTGCTCTTCTAATGACATTTAAAAGGAGCCCAAACTTAATGTTGTCTCCTTAGAGCTTGGAACTGCCCGTTTTTGAAGGAGAGACCAAAGCAAGTCACTGGGATTGGGGAAACTGAGGCACGGAGTGGTTGGGGATTGAAAGCTGCAGGGAGAGGCAGCAGTGTCACTGCTGGACATTGCCAGGCCAGCTCCCCTATGCCCTCGGGGAGACATTTCCCCGTGACACCGCTCCAGTGCCGCAGAGCTGGCCAGGGACCTGCTCAGAGAGCCCCTGGCAGCACGGGAGGTGCTGGGATGCCAATCCCGGCACTGCCTCGCCTGCCTTTGCTACCTCCGATCCAGCCATGGCGACAGCAGGACAGATCCTACTGGGACGGGGCCACAGCCTGACCCCGCAGATGGTGACGGCTCCGTGAAGGCTCCGTCTCGCAGAGCTCTGCTGCAGGGTGGAGAATTTTAATAAGGACAGGAAAAAAATAGCAGGAGACAGGGAGAAAGGGATACATCGCAAAGAACCTGACCTTATTTCCTCAGAGTGTGTGACTAAATCACACAGCTAAAAATAGGTAAGTGATTTGCTTTGATGCTGGAGGATTTTGCTGATACCACTTTTGTTACATGTATAACTATAGAGATTTAATATAATATTTCCCTTACTGCAGTGCCTGCTATTAAGACAGTGCTGAAGTCTCGAGAGCTGCTGTCTCTGTCTGCTCTTTTAAGCTGTGAGCTACAGCAGAAACTTCTTGCCTCTGAAACTAATATGCTGCTGGCCTTTGGGAAAGAGCAGAAAATTCTGCCAGGAGGGATATTTAGTGTCAAGCTTTGTCCACTCCTGCTTCTCTGAGACAGCCACTCCAACCCCAGTGGGAACTCCCTTGCTTATTTGTTATGAGTGACTTCTTTGGAAAGTTTTGGTCCCAGTCTCCCCTATCTTTATAATGGGGAGGATAAAAATCTGCCTCTGGAGAGTCTCCAGCAAATGAGCCAGGTGGGGCCATGGGGATAGCTGTAAGGGGGAAGGGGTGGGACCTGTGAGCTCACACAGGTGATGGTGAGGACACCAGTGGCTGGTGGGGAGCACAGAGGTCAGTCCGGGGGTCAGCGTTGTTTCACATCTTCATTACAGAGCAGGAGGATGGCACAGAGAACCCCTCTGAGGATGCAGGAGATGTGAAACTCTGGGGAGCGCTTGATGGACTGGATGATTGGGGCACCATTCTGAGGGACCTGGAGGAATGGGCCAGGAGGAATCCCAGAAAGCTAAATAGGAGAGGAATAAACCTTTCCCTGGGGAGGAATCACCCCAGGCAGCAGCACACGCAGAGAAGGACATGAGGGTCCTGCTGGGCACCAGGCTGACCATGAGCAACCCATATGCCCCTGTGGCAAAGCCAGACAGCCTGGGGACCTGGGGCAGAGTGGGCAGAGGGAGGGGTCCTGCTGCTCCCCCTGGCTCTCCCCACACCCAAAAGCTTTTTTCCTTTTCTGACTGAGGAGAGTGTCGGCTCTGCTCGGCGTCTGAGGCTTGAAGGGTACAAATGGAGAGAATTATTCAACACTAAACAATTATTCTGCTGCATAAAACTCTCGTATTTGTTACTGAGGAGCCTGTGCTGAATGCAAACCTCCAGACAGACCTGTCAGGGAGCAGGAGAGAAGAGATGGGGCTGTACGTGCATTCAGAGCATGTCACCAGCTCCCATCTTTCTCCTTTTTGCTTTTCTCAGTGCTTTCCCTCATTTTCCTCCTCTTTTCCTCTTCTTTGGTAAACTCTGCTTGCACACGAAGGTACCAGACCCTCCACCTTCTGCATGGACTCTGAGGCTGAGCTGTAGATGGGGAAACTGAGGAAATGACCACACTCTGAGGATTTCCGAGGCTCCAGCCACTCTTTGCTTCTCCTCGCTATCTGGGAAAGTGCAAGAGGATGCTGCTGCTCTCCCGTATCTCCTGCTAACTCTGTGCCTCTGGGAGAGAGCGACTCATGCTCGGAGGAGCCGTGTTCCTTGCAGAGGGCTTTGTAAATAAAGGCTCCTGCTGGGGGATGCCAAGAGCTGGCACGGCAGGGACTGCCACTCTGTCAACATAACCCTGCTCCTGACAGGCCCTGCTTTGTTGAAACAATTCCTTGCAATGGACTGAGTTTATCTCTAAGTGCCTGGATTTACACCCGAGATGCAAACAGCCTGGTAAATCTGCCACCGAGGCACGGAGGTGGCATTTATCTGAGTGTCCCCGTGCGCAGCTGGGGATTCTCTGTGCGCTGCTCAGCCTGGACGTGACTCTCTGCCTGTGCAGCAGGCAGCTCTGTGGCTCAGGGGGACTCTTAGCAGCCATAAAATGTGCAATTAACCCCCCCTTCGTACTCCAAACTGTCTCATCAGGCTCCCAGGCCGGGCGAATGCTGCAGCTGGGAAGAGATGAGCATGCTGTGTTCAGCCTCCAGCTGCACAGCAGCTACCCAGTGTTTAAAAATCAGAGCTCTTCCCTCCTCTCTGCACCCAGCCCGAGCCCTCTGGCCACCATGTGCCCTCAGAAAAGCCTCCTGTTGCATCCCCTCCCTGGTGATCACCTCTCTGTGCCCATTTTGGGGGGACAGAGCATCTTGTTGCAGCCCCGGTGCTGAGCAGATACCAAAGCACTGAATTAATTTTCATAGAGCCATTCGGTCAAGCAGCTCAAAGCCTTTTAGAGACTTTAATTGAGCTTTGGAGTTAATGAAGCCTCACTAACGTGCGTACTGGATAAAGAAGTGTTTATGATGCTGTTTTGCAGAGGTTGTGCAGGAAGCTGGGCAGGTCGCTATGTGGGTTGGGTTAAGGTTGTTTTCCCCTTCAAAACTAATCATGAGGCATAGAATGGCTTGACTTATCAAAATAAATACTTCCAGCATGTTGTTCTGGAGACACTGGGATGGTTTTTTTTTTCCTTGCTCCCTAAGGAGATTGCCAGCAAACTTTGGGAATGAAATCACTCTTTTCATGCAAACTAAGTCAACTCCTCCAACTCCCTTGCCAGCAGCAGCACCCCAAGAGCAGAGGCCCTCTGTGTTCAGAGGTCTCAGCCTCTCAGAGCTGTCAGTTCTCCACCAAACAGGAGAACTAAATAACTTCCAGACACCATGCAGTGAAACAGTCCACACATTCCAGGCTTTTCCTTCTCCAGCACTGACAGGATGCACAGGATTTCCATGTGGACCTGATGACCTGGCTCTGCAAAGTGTCTCCCACTGATGGTGGTGAAAATGCCCATTCCTTGACCATCTCCATCTAATTCCTTGATCCCTGTGACCAGGACTGTGCTGTAGCTGCCCAGCACGAGCCCTGGCCCAAAGCAAACTCTCTGTTTTGCTGCTCCCTGCCAGCCCTGGCTGCAGCAGAGCTGCTGTGGAGCAGCAAGTCCTCCCCGAGCAGCAGTGCTGCTCTAACATGCTGACCTCAAACCATTTCAATCAGTGCCTTCAGATGGACCCTTGATGGCTGTGAAAGCTCAGGGAGCTTGTTTCAAACTTGCCCTCTCTGTGTTTTTAACTGTGGCTGCCGCAGCTGTGACCCTGCACGCCAGGCTGAGCAGCAGCCTGTGCCCTGCCTGGCTCCTGCCCCCAGCCTGGGTCTCCCTGGGACTTTGCCTAAAAATCAATTCCCTTTGGCACCCTGCAGCCCTGCTGCCCACATCTGCCGTGCATGGGGCAAAGGGAACTCAGGCTGCCTGGTGTTTCTCAGGTGGGAACCTGTGGTATCCTATATAACAATGAAATGGATAAAGTGGGAAAGACACGTATCCTGCTCCCCTGGTGTGCCCTTGCCAGGCTCCTGGTGTCTCCTTTGCAATGTGAGCACAGGCAGGGGACAGCGCTGGGATGCTGTGGGCTGGGCCAAGCAACAAAGTTTAGAGAAGTGTGCAAGCCACGCTGGCCTAGAAAATACACAGAAACCACAGGGAAAAGCCTCTCCATGAAAAGAAATAGCTGTTTTTCCATGCAAAGTAAAACATCCGCATGGACACCGTTCCTCTGGTTCTCCTTGCAGGGCTCCTCAGCTCCGCAGACAGTGCTGGGACAAGCCCACAAAGAGCAGTGGCACTGTCACTGTGTGGGGACTCTGGGCTGGCAGAGAGAGAGAGAGAGCGCTGCACAAAGGGAGTTTTCCCACACCGCGCTGGAGGCTCAGCGGCGGTGCCTTTTGAGACACATTGAACTGGGATCAACCCTCCCTCCTATCTCCATCTGCTCTTCCTGTGGCAGATTTCCTTGAGGATTTAAAGGAAATCCTTCAGACCCATAAAAAAGAATTATATATATATAGGTATGCACGTATTTATACATATATACATACACATGTATATGTACATGTACATATATATACATATATACATACACAGAGAGAGAGAGAGAGAGATTGATAGATAGACAGATAGACAGAAAACTCATGTCTATGTATAGAACATCGTGCTTTCTGGTTGTCCCAGGAGCAGGCTGGCTGCATCCCACCCCTACAGCTTCACAACCCCCTCCCTGCACTGCCTGAAATGGGGCCCGAGGAGGGACTCGGGCGTTTCCTGGCCCGACTTTGGTGGCCTCGGGAGCAGTGTTCCGGCGAGCCCCGTGCGCGGCAGGTGGCGTCGCAGCTCCACGGGAGACGGGCGGCCGCGGGTGGGCGGCGCGGGGATGCGGGGATGAAGGGATGCGGGAATGAGAGGATGAGAGGATGCAGCTCGGGGATGAGGGGATGGGGGGATGCGGGGATGAGGGGATGCAGCTCGGGGATGAGGGGGT
>VZRR01009274.1:241805-288883 GCA_013398015.1 Oreocharis arfaki
GGTGAGGGGATGCGGGGATGTGGGGATGCGGGCATGCAGGCATGCGGGCATGCAGCTCGGGGATGCGGGGATGCAGCTTGGGAATGTGCAGAGCCGCTCACCGGGGCGGGGAGAAGGGGAACGGGCTCGATCTCTGCCAGCACTGGGAGTTTCTTGTGCTTCCCCCAGTTTGCCCCCGCGGCGGCGCTGGGGTCTGTCGGCCTCTTCCCCTTTGTGGTCCTCGTGGTTGTTTGTGTGAGTGGGTGGTTGATCCCAGACAAAGCTGCCTGGGGTTATTTCAGCTCAATTGTAGAATCACAGGACAGTTTGAGTGGGAAGGTACGTTGAGGATGACCTAAATCCAACATCCTTGTCATGGGCAGGGACACATTCCACTATCCCAGGTTGCTCCAGCCTGGTCCTGAGCACTTCCAGGGATGGGGCAGCCACAGCTTCTCCAGGCACCCTGGGCCAGGGCCTCACCACCCTCATCATAAAGAATTTCTCCCTAAGAGGCAATCTAACCCTGACCTCTGTCAGTTTAAACCCATTCCCCCTTGTCCTATCCCTATGTGCCCTTGGAAATCTGTATGTATTCAGGAAAATCCTCACTCCTGCCTTGAGCAAGCATCCCACTTCTAAAATATAGAAACCTCCTAACAAGAGGATTGAATTCTGACAGTGTCACCCCTGTCACACAGACACACAAACCCCACTTTAACTGTCCGTGTTTCCATCCTGACTGTTCAGGATTTGCAGGCAGAGGGCCTGGAGCATTCAAACCATGCTGTGCCTTCATTTTTATTTTAATTTTTTCTGCTGCTTTTAAACACTGTTCAAATTTCAGCTTCGGAAAAGCTGTGGGGACATTGCCAGAACCACTGCAGTAGGAATTGCACTAAAACTAAATATAGAAATGAAATTTTGGATGAAATACAGGCTTGGGTGCATTTTGGCAGGAGTCTCAGTGTTTTCCTCACAGTGCTGGCTCTGTGTGGAGTAGACTATTCCCAGGAATAGAAGTGGATGGCACTTGGGGCTGGTGTTTTGAAATGTGGAGGGAAAGTTTGCATCAGCATGAGAGGAGTTAGTAAGTAGAATAGAGCTGAATACAGATTTTATGTCCTGTGAAATTCCCAGGGTTTATTTAACTTCTAAGTAGAATAAAACTTTTGGTCTCCCTGTAAGAACAGAATAACCTGGAGATAAATACTTGTCCATAGAACAGCTAGCATCAGTGTCAAACTCTTTGGGCTTTTGGTAGTTGGTAGCTCATTCTGACACTTCCATCTTGACTTGTGATAATGTGGCAAGAGTCCAAAAAAAGACAAAATAAATGGCAAAATAGAACTGTATCAAAACAATAAAATATAAGTGAAATTTTCCTATTCCTGCAAGCCACTTTGTATTCATGGAATAACATCCACTGCCTGAAAAAACGTTTGGTGGAGCAACTTTTGACCCAGCTCTGTTTAGATTTTCA
Source organism: Oreocharis arfaki (assembly GCA_013398015.1). Lineage (NCBI taxonomy): Eukaryota > Metazoa > Chordata > Aves > Passeriformes > Paramythiidae > Oreocharis > Oreocharis arfaki. Next base: position 243,268 of record VZRR01009274.1, read on the forward strand.
TTTGCCATGGCAAGAGCAGTGGGTGTATGTAATTTTCAGGTCCAGGTGAATTGTAGTTTATAATATTGCTTTTAAATGAAGGTATGTGCATACATGAATATTTGCATATAAATACGTGTGTATTTGTAGATTAATTTCTAATTTAATTTTTTTCAGCTGCTGAATTATGATTTAACAAGTGCAAGGTCTGTGGGTATCCTGCAGGTATTCCATGGGTTCATTGCCTTCAGCCCTTCCCAAGGAGCAGGGCTTTGAAGGAGCTTTGGGACACAGATGCTGCTGGTGGGAGATATGGATGACCTTGAAAATCAACCAAATGGAGGCCTGTCCCTTCATACCTGAAAGCTTCATTTTATTGAGGAGGTTTCTTGTGCCCGAGCACAGCAACACCCATTCCCTGCGGGGTGGGAAGGCCCAGGGGAAGGTGGCTGCCTGTGGTGGACTCCTCTCCTGCTTCCAGCTCTGTCACCCATGTCACTGTGTCCTTCTCATGACACCCAAAACCAGAGAGGCACACACACCAGGGTGTGCTGATGGACTGAGACCCAGGGATGATCTCACTGTGAGTGCACTCGGGTATGAAAAAGAGAATTTATCTCCGTGGCTGTTTGTGCAGCTCTTTGAGGGTTTGGCCGGGCACATCCCTGTCACCTGCCATGGGAGGACACTGTGATGCATAAGTGGGGTCGTAGTGGGGTTGTGTTTATTTCTTGATTTACCCGTTTCAAACCCCTGGCCAGGCACGTGGTGCTGTCAGTGAGGGAGCTTCAATGTGTTTGTGACTGCAGGGGGTATCCCCACAAACACCTCACCTGTGTGAGCAGGAGAGCTCCCTTTTCCACTGAAGGCTCTGCTTTTCTCCTTACACCGCTGCTGATTCCCAGGGATGCTGCTCCCTGAGGACCTCAGTGCCACCACCTGCAGCAGCCCCACGAGTGTACCAGGACTTCCCCGAGGCTGAAACTCTCTCCTCCCTCCTCATTCCTCTGCTCTCTCCCACACTTCTCCTGCTCAGAAACACTGTGACCCAGCTGAACTCACAGGGCTTTGATATTGAGAAACCTGGAATCCAGCACCTCACCCACTTCCTGAGCTCTCAGTGAGTGGGGAAACTGAACTCAGACTGACTAAAGCTGCCAAGGACTCGTTTTCTGGTGAGCTGGAAATGAGGAGGCAGGATGGGGAGGCAGGAGATGAAATCTGGGCTGAGAAGGGAGGTTGGGGTTTGCTGAGCTTCCATGGCACGGAGGAGCCTTCCTGTGGTGACTCAGCCTGCTGATAAATTTTGGCTTGCGTGCCTTGGTTTCATAGTGCTGTGCTTTTCCTAAGCTCCTTCACAGCCAACAGGACCTGTGAAATTTGAGGTTTCTGCTGGTTTTAGGCTTCCTGTGAATTAATTGAGCACTCGTGAAATACTTACTGTCTTGTGAGTGTATTTTCAGCTCCACCAGGATAAGGAGCATGGGGCCTGATTAGGAGGAAAGGCTGAGAGAGGCTCAGTGTTTCTGTTGTGATGTGCAGGCTTTGGGGTCCAGCGCTCGAGGGGACTCTGCCTGATTTGATGACTCTTTATTGGAAAAGGTTTCTCATATTTTGGGTCAAATTTCTGTTAAAGAAGAAAGAGAGTGGGAGCAGAGCATCTGAGAAGCTCTGGAGGGAGATGTTCACCCGGTACACCAGAGAACCTGCTTTGAATCCTTCGTCTTAATTAGAAGAAGGAGGGAAATGAATCTCAATCTTTCCCAACTTGGTTATCCTTCTTTATCACCAGCACATGGATCAGTAGCACAGGCAACTCTCCCTTAAGTGTTATGAGAAAATTAAAAAGGTCTCATTATATTCCACCATGGAAGCAAATAAATAATAATATTATTATTAATATCATTACTTCATTCATCTCTCACAAGAGAAACAATTCACTTGCAACTACAGCCAAGGCTCATTTTGCTGGAGGAGAATTGGGAATCTCAGAGTCGTCCCAGCCTCTGCTCGTGGTGCTTTGCTGCTCCCCTGAGCCCCTTGTGGTCTCTGCTCAGTGCCAGGTCCTTGGTCTCAGCCTGTGCTGGAGCTGCTCACACATTCCCTTTGCTTCCTGGGGAGGTGGAAACGGCCCCTAACTGCCCTTGACCTACTCCAGAGAGGGGTTATAAAGCATAATTAATTTCACTTCCAGAAGAGCTTCGAGTTCCCAAGAAGAAAAATGCTCAAGAGGTGCAAATCATGATTAATCATCATTATTATTCCTATAAATTCCCACTTCAGCTTGGTTGGAAAACTGGGTATTTAGGAGGTAGAAAGGAGAGAGCGGCCTGACTGTGCCCTTGGCCCATGGGGCTGCAGTCAGTGGAGTTACACCTGATTAACATCAGTGCAGGTGGGAAGAGAATCAGAGCCCACAGTCCCCTCTGTACTAATGGTTAGTGCTAAATTGCTGCCAGTCTCTCCCCAAAGCCTCCAGGAGACAGTTCAGTACTCGCTGTTCCTCTCTTTCTCCCTTGTGGAGGGCTTGGAAGGTTTAATTCAATCAGGTTCCTAAATGGAAAATAACAGCGCAATGAAAAAACCCGCCGCGGCTGTCTGTGAAAAGGATTTTGTCTTTGGTGAGTTTTGATGTGGATCCTGAAAGAGCAAGACAAAACCCTGTGATTGACACCCTTGTTCTGCAAAAGGTGCCTTGGAGGAAGCTTTTAGAGCCAGAGGTTTCCTTTGCTGGAGGGGGTGTGGAGAAAGTCCAAGTTTCACAGCTTTTTGTTGGTTTTTTTTCCCTATTTGCTGTGTAAAGATGTGAGACCATCTGAAGTTTTATTTTTCTGGAGACAGCAGCTCACCTCAGCAGGAAAAACAAGGATTTACAAATCACTGCTGGTCTCCCTCCTGACCACTGGTTCCCCTGGAATGATGCTCTTACCCCAGCGAGGCCTCTCCCTTGAGAGGTCCCAAGGGCCCCAAACCGCTCTCAGCCCTTCTGAGCCTGAAAAACGACGGCAGGAAGGGTCCAAGTGATCCTCCTGAGGTCTGCCAGGAATCCATCCTGCCCCCCTCCTGGGATGCTCCTCCAAGCATCATCCTTGTGCAGATACTGGGAGATTTTTATTTTTTTTCCCCTGCTAGGCTGAAATCAGAGGTTTTGACTTCTGCTGTAAATCAGAAATGTCTTCCTTCAGTGACAACGACACTTCCCTGCTGGGCACGTGGTGCTGGGCTCGGGCTGGCCAAGTGCTGGCTCAGCAGTGGTGCACTGTGCCAAACACCCCCAGTTTTCACCTTTAGATGGGTTTGTTGAGCCCCTTTCTCTGGGAGATCGACAGAAATCCCATGGTCTTCCTCTCCCTTGCCACCAAGCCCTGGCTCCAAGGGGGAGAAGGGATCTTTGCCGGAGCTCCTGCTGTCCATCCATCACCAGGAAAGTGCCGCCGACAAACAGCCGGATTCAGCCTGGTGCCAGCCAACCATAAATTGATTTGCTTGTTAATGCAGCTTCTCCCAGTTCATGTTTTCCCTAACGAGGAGCATCAAAATGCCAACCTGTCCTCAGGGGTACATCAGCCTCCCGAACTGAAGGCAGTAACGAGATTAGAGGCTGTGCTGCTCACAAGTGCCTCATGTGCTCTCTCAGTTGCTTGCACTTATTTTTTTATTATCTGGGTGTTTTTTTCCTGCTGATTTATTTTTTTCCCTTCCTCTGAGTTGCTCTCTCCCTCAGTTCTCAATGAAACAGATGTGATCTGACACACGCACACACACACACACACACACACACACACACACAGACGGTGTCACCTCCCCGTCCCTGTTTGTCCCATCTCCCCTGGTTCTTCCCCAGGTTATCCAGCCAGACAGCTCTGGTGGGGGACAGGGATGGCTCCACTCAGTTCATGCTCCCCAGGGAAAGTCTCTGACCTTCCCCAGATGAACCCTTTCTGTATGAATGGGAAATAAGATGGAGAGCTGCTTGAAATTGAATAAATATGTAAACGTGGTAGCTGGGAGGAGGGCAGGTTTGTGGCCGGGAGGAGAGGCAGGGAGAGTCACAGAATCACAGAATGGTTTGGGTTGGAAAGGATTTTAAAGATTATTCTGTTCCACCCCCTGCCATGGGCAGGGACCCCTTCCACTGTCCCAGGCTGCTCCAAGCCCCGTCTAACCTGGCCTTGGACACTACCAGGGATCAAGGGGCGGCCACAGCCTCTCTGGGCACACTGTGCCAGGGCCTGCCCACCCTCACAGGGAAGGATTTCTTCCCAATATCCCATTTAATCCTGACCTCTGTCCTTTTGAAGCCATTCCCCCTTGTCCTGTCACTCCAGGCCTATGTAAAAGAAGAGAAGAGGACATCCCACCCAGCTGGATGCAGCCTGTGGGGCTTGAGGATTGTGAGCACTGGAAGGAGAACTTCTGGATGGAGAGGTATGACCCAGACTGGAACACCTACAAGACCAGGAGAGGAAGCCTCAGTGCTGGGCAGGCACCTCCTTTGGATGCAGAGAGGTTTGGGATCAGAGCCAGGAGCGCAGGGTGCTTGGGGAACAGTGACGGCCCCGTCCAGTTCGGCAGCAGGGGACAGAGGTCGGATGCTTTGGTGGCCAGAAGGGCACAGCCTCAAGGAATAAACCCCCCTATGCTGCCCCCAAAAACCTGAACCGACAAAACTGCTCAGCTCCTGCCACCCAAGGAGGAGGAAGAGAGTGTGCTTCCCATCACACTTCATTTTTGGGTTTGATTTCCAGGTCCTTTTTATTAAGCTGTGGTCACCTGCTGTACAGTGAGCTGGGCGTGATTAACGGCCCCGGAAATTTTGTTGGTTTTGAAAGGCTTGTTTGGGATTTGCACTGAGTGTAGGTAGATGGATTTTTTTCTTTTTTTTTTTTGGATCTTGGCAGCCACTTCCCACCACAATTGCCTCAGTTGGGAGAGGCTGGAGGTGGAGAGCAGCGACAAGGAGCAGGATTCCTGCACTGAGGGAAAGAGCTGGCACTATCTGTACCTCAGTCTTTGCAATGTTTACTTTTCCTAAACTTCAAAGGCACTTTGGATATGTCTGTGGGACTGACTCACTGAGCAAATAGCAAACCCAGACCCTTTGGAAGGATTGTCCTTCTGGCTACACACAGACTCCCCTGAACAGCTGACTCAGAGGGGTAGTAGAAGAAAGTGGTTAAAAAGTTATTAAAGTTCTCGTGAAGTAGAAGCATGAAAACTTTCATTCTCTAAGAATTTATTTTCCTGACTTTTTAATAAAATTTTTGACCTTCCAGGATGAAGTTTCTTTTCTCCCTAGAATTCTAAAAATAACTTGACATTTTTCATGGAAGAAAATGTCTCCCATCCAGATTTCATTTGGTCTTACACCCGCAAAGCACTGTCATGCCGCTAATTCCTTGCATTTCTACGCATGAAATTCACCCATGAAATGAGGGAATTATGAAATTAACTGTCTTGAGAACTCAGCTTGACTTGGCTCAGTCTAATAAGATGAAGGTACATGGTAGGCACCTATAGATATATGTATTTTTAAATTATCTGTGCAGCGCAGCTGGGCTCAAACTTGAAGAACCCTTCTGTTGCATCTCTGACTTCTCTAACCCATCCCTGAGCAGCAGTTCTGATGAAAGAGGAAAAGTATTTCAAAAACTCCCTTTCCCTAACCCCAAATCTCTGGCTTGGAAAAGCAGCAGGAGGCTGCCTCCACCAGCATTCCCCATGGGCTGTGCTCTCAGGGTTTTGGTGTCTGGTCCCCAGGCGATGCTGGGAGTTACAGCCCCTCACCATGAAATATCCATTGGGACCTGCACTTGCTGCTGCACTGGGAATCCTGGGCCATTTTTCAGAGTGTGCCAGTGATGTGCATCCTCCTGGAGCAGCCTTCAGAATGTCCTCGAGCCTTTGTTTCCTCTTGCTCCTCCCCGCCTGTGTGAGCTGCAGTCTCCCTTGGACAGATGTGATCCCTGCCCAACACCCGGCAAAAGGTGGCTTTTAATTCCTAATCTTGTCCCAGACAAGACACATTTTTCCTCTTTCCTGCATCTCCAAAGACCCTGACCACTGGCTCCCAGTGGAATGCCCCACTCCATCCTACCTTCCTTAAACACAGCCTGTGCCTCTGGTCCCCCTCCCCATCCCCTTCCCAATCCTTTCCTAGGTCTGACAACTCTAAGGACAAAATATGGGAAGAGATGACATTAAAATGACCTTGGCAATGGGGGTCTTGCAAGTTCATTGGTGATTTTAGCTCCCACCATGGCCTCAGGAGCATCTTCTGCCTTTCTTCCAGCTGGGTACGGAATCATAATGGTCTGCACTGGGGGTTGGAGGAAGGAGGAAAAAGAAAACAGATGCTACAACTAAGCTGGGATTTCCCTGAGTAAATAAATTATAAAATTATATTAAAGCATCATTTGAGTTGCATATAAAAGCTAGAAAATGAATGTCTCTTCCATAATTGCTGCAAAGGGCCCCAAACAGCCATTTCTATTTGCAGTTTCATATTTCAATAAACTTTTTTATTTCTGTTTGAGTGAATCTTCCTGTTCATGAATATTCTGAGGGATTCAGAGCACTGTCCGAAACTAATGCCAATTTTCACAGGGGTAAAGCCACATTCCTCCTCAGTCTGTGCTGATTTTCCCCCCTCCATGCCCATGGAAAAGCGGTGAGAGGACTGTGATAAACATCTCCAGATATAATTGCTTTAACTCAGACACAAAATCAACTTTCTGAGAGGTTTTAAGAAAACAAGTGAGCAAGCAAATGAACTCCCTTTTGCCTTTGCAGACACCTCCTTTTTGCCCTTTCTTTTCTCAACTCGCTTCTTCTCTGGTTGTCCTGATTGGATCTACAGCACTCCCCATGTTCCCTCAGAGCCCCAGTGCTCCTACACACTTATAAAAACTCTTTCCTTAGGAATCTACCCGAGTTGTACTTTTCTCCATTTTTTCTAGTGGAAACAACGTCATTGTGGATGTAGCCTTTCCTTCGGTGCTTAAATCAAACCCAGCTCATGCAACATACTTAACTAAATTAGGGGATGGAGGAAATCGCTTGCTCACCTTGTCCTTAAAGCTCGAAGCCAGGAAATGAGAAAGCTACACTGCTCTTTTTTTCTATCCAGGGCTGAAATAAGAACTTGTTCCTTCAGATTTTTCAGAGGGAAAGAGTTTGGTCTAGCAAGAAATCAGCTCAGTCAGGGGTATGAAAGAGACCCAGTTTGGGTTCCTGCTGTGAATCATGCAATGGATATCACCCGGTTTTCCTTATCCTAAAAGATTTCTGCTCCTTCTGAGTTTTGAGCAGCAATTCCCCTTTGAGAACATTTACTCTTGAACCTGACACATGTCTGCAGAGAAATTTAAGTTTAATTCATCTCTCAGTAAATAGAATTAATTACAGGCTGACCTATTTGATGATTGAGGCTGTGCTGTGAAATGCTGGACCCAGGAACTTCACTTTTCCTTCAGACTTGTTTCACAAGAACCATTGAATGGATTTCACCTGCAAGAACTTCCCTCTCCCCACACAAGGATCTCCCTCTCCCCACGCAAGGACCTCCCTCTCCCCATGCCTTTGCAGACACCCCCTTTTTGCCCTTTCTTTTCTCAACTCACTATTGCGGTTGTCCTCATCGGATCTACAGCACTCCCCATGTCCCCTCAGAGCCCCAGTGCTGTTGCAGGCTTATCAAATCTATTTTGCTGGATTGCCCTGTCCCATGGGAGGCACTTAAGCACTGAGAGGATAAATATGGGATTCAATTTCCATCAGACATCCTGGTATCAGCCTGGTGCTGCTGTGGAGCAGCTCTGGTTTGCTCAAACCCCCTTTTCAGGGCTTTGCCCAGTTTTTGCTGTCAATTAAGCTGATGCACTGCACTTTGCAGGATTTCCAGTGACTGACTACGCATGGAGTCTCCAGAACCTGAGTGCTTCAGGGAATATTCCCTGTGTTGCTTTTGATGGAGGCTTGGTTTTTTTGGTGCATGGTCGAGACCTGTTTTTTGGGAATCTGGAGTGCCGCTGGCTCAGGACCCCTGGGATGGGAAAGTGCTGTGGGATGGGGCTCCAAGGGGAGCTATCCCTGTATTGTTTATTTTTGAGGAGACAGCACAAGACTGCCTGATGGTCTCTCGTGCTTCGCTCCAAGCTGGCTGTGGGGAGGCTGAGGCTCTGTGCCTGCTGCCAGGGAGTGCAGGGTGCAGGGGAGCGGGGGCTGCTGGAGCGAGCTGGGTCCATATGTCCGTAGGCATCCCAGAGACTGGTGCAATATGGAGCGGTTCAGGGTTTGATGAATGTTGTCATTAGTGTTCGTGGCACTTACGGGCTCCCATTTATCCTGAGCTACAGTGATTTATGTCCGGAGCACATATCCAGGCACAAAGTACTTTAAAAACTGGGGGGGAGGCGGGGGAAGGGGGCAGTTCTAAGAGCTTTAGCCTCTTCCCCTCCTCTCCTTCCCCACAAACTAATCCTGCTTAAAAAAAAGCAATGGTGCCACTGTGAGAGGGAGCCTTCCCTCCCCGCCATGGCTGTCCTCACTGCCCCCACTGCCTGCAGCTCCTACATTGAGAAGACCCCTTATCCCTGAAAAATTTGATTTTTGAAAAGTCAGTAATTGACTTTTAAAGGTTCCTGACATTTCTCCTTTTCCTCACACAGCCTAGAGTATGTTTTCAAAGCTGCCTGCTCATGCCAGGGTGGTGATGCAGGGCAGGGATTGCACCCAGCTGGTGTGGGAATGAGCTTGGAAACTTCGCTGACAGAGTGTGACAGTGGGAAATGCAGGAGGGGAAAAGGGGTGGAGGACAGGTTTGATTGTTTGGTAAAAACCCCCAGGTTTCTGTCTCCCCTAGTCCCAATTAATTTTCAGTTGGGCAAAAGGAAAACTCAAAGCCAAGAACTGCATTACGACACCAGGAAAGTTGCCTTCCCTACTTTTGTTAGATATGAATAACTTTTTAGAGTCAAAATGACAAATGCCAGGCATTCAAACCCAAAGTTTTTATTGAACCCAAGTGAGGTTTTTTCCCCCTCTTTCTGTTCCATTTTAAGAAAAATAGACCATTTTTGTCCTGATTTGGATGGGGAAGCTGATCTCAATCTTTTACAGAATGGGAACTCAGCTTTCTGATGAGCTCTGCTTGAGTATGGACTCCCCAGTCAGCAGTTTAATGCCATTCTATTCATTTACACCCGTGTAAATCAGGAGTAATTGTCCTGAATCAATGTCACCGTGATTGACCAGATTGTCAGAAGAGCTGAGCTCCCAGCTAAGCCCCTGCCATACGTGGCCAGATGTATTTATTTATTTCATTTAAAGAGCTCCGTGGGTACCTATCCCCTCTGAAATTGGCCACTGAGTGACAATATTGAATGCTGATTGCAGCTTGTCACAAAATGAGGGAGGGGAGAAAAAGCAATATTTGCAAAATTCTTTGAGAAAGAGTTGGGGTTTTGTTTTTGGTTTTTTTTGTTTTTTGTTTTTTTTTACTTTTCCTTTCAAAGAGCATTGTGTTTTTCTCGGTTAACTTCCATCCTCCTCCCCCTTCCAAGATTTTGTGCGTACTTCCTGCTTTCTATTCCTGAATATCTCTCCCTGCCTTTGCCTGGGAGATGCCTCGCAGCAGAAAATGTGCATGAGACACCCCACGGAGCGAGGGGCTGCAGAAAAAGGACTCCCCAAAGGCGATGTGCTCCCCAAACCTCTGCTGGGGTAATGTTTGTCCTCCTGGGGTGTGAGCCTTCCTCTGTAGCCAAAGGTTTGAGCAAGTCTCAGGGCACATTTTAAACATTTTGAGTTTGTTTTCCTCAGGGGTAGCCCTGTGCCAGAGGTGGTGGTTGGGGATGGGCACTGGAAAGGACAGGGTCCATTTGAGTGACATTTCTACAACCTGGTTTCGTGGAAGGTGTCCCTACCCATGGCTGGGGGTTGGACTGGAGGATCTTGAAGGTGCCTTCCAACCCAAACCATTGCAGCATTCTGTGGTTCTGTGTGCTCTGCCCAGATGTGCCATGGTTGGATTCCCCTCTGCCCCTCCACCACCATCCGTTAACGTTGCCCTTGAAGCCTTTTCCAGCCACAGTAGGAAGAGGAAGGTGAGCGTACTGGGGCAGCCACCAAACGGTGATTGGGCCACCCTGTCTGGGGCTCCTCTTGCTCTGCCCAAAGCCAGAACCCACCAATTTGTCCTCCTGCCCACACTTTAATTTCTGAGGTGGCCTTGCTGCTTCCTCCCTTACCCGTGGTGTGGGTTCCCAGCCTGGCTGCGTGAATTCGCATCTCGCGTGCACAGAAAGGCTGCAGGGCTGAGGGTCTGCCCGGGATGAGGAGTTTATTAATTGCTTCTCCTCTATCCTCTGTGCTGTTTCCCTGCTCTCTCTTTCGCTTTGGCTGCTGAATGGATGGCGAGCACCTCGGGGATCCAGGGTGTGTGCGTGAGGACGTGCCGGAGCCGGCGGGGACGGGGTGGAAGGCGGCATCCTGGGGGAAGGAGGAGCTGTGCATGTGTCGAACCACACGTTCTCACTTGGATGTGCATGGGATGTGAAAGGCAAGCAGAAACCCAATTAGTAACCTCTGAACTAGCCCCGTGTTATCTCTGGGAACACGCTGCCATCTGCCAGCTCCTCCGCCACCCCATGGCCCCCTCCCTCTGCCCGGCTAAATGAAACAGGTGGTGGAGCTGGAGTCTGGGCTGGAGACACCACACAGGGGCCAATATTTAATAAAACAAAGCGTAATCACCTCCCACCCTCAGAACATCCCCCAGCCCATGGTTGTTTGCAGCTTCTTCTCTTCCCCTCAGCTGTGACCCTTCGCTCGCTCATCCTGCAGATTGGCTAAGCTTGGGAAATTCTGGGTTTGCTGCCCCTGCAAGGGTTGAGAGCATCTCAGAGCACTGATGAGGAGATCTTTTGACTGCTGATAGCTGGGCTGACAGGGCTCAGCTCACGCCATGGGCTGCTGTCAGCGTTTTTCTGTTTGCTGTGGTCAGAGAAAGCTGCCCTCAGCCAGAAAGAGAGAGATTTCCAGGGAGAATGCAGAAAAAAAACACCCTTGCTGTTCTGGCATCTGAGCTTGCCGGATCTGGGCATTGCTGCAACGAAACCCAGCGGTGGGGATGGGCAGAGCTGGTCTCAGAGATGCTGCTGACATGAACTGGAGAGGGAGAGCTGTTCCCTGGTGCTGACCTTGCTCTCGGGTGGACGCTGTCCCTGGGATGTTTGCAGGGATCCGGGCATGGGTGGCCATGTGCAGGTTTGTCCTCACTGCCGTGACATGGCAGAAAGGGAAACAAAAGGCTGGGTGCCATGAGCTGGGTGCTGGGAATGGATGGAGCTCCCCACCAGCCCCTGCCAGAGCTCTGAGTTTGCCCCTGTGTTCTGAGAGGCCCAGGGCATGGACAGAGAGATTGGTGGCACCCACAGCTCGTGTGCCATGGAGAAGGAAGGAGAAAAAGGAAAGGCATTGCTCCCTCCACCAAGCTGCCAGTGGGACAGTGAGAGGGACACTCCTCCCAAGTTGTCCCTCTCTACAAGTGGCCGAGATTTGGCTGTGCCACTTTTTTCCCCCAGCAGCCTGGATAATTGTGTGTTTACAGCAAAATTGACATATGGGAGTTTCAGTGTTTCACGGAGGCAGATGGCATCAGAGGAGGGTGGGAAAAGTCTGGCAAGGAAATGCCAAGCGGCTCTCCTCGAGCCAAAGCTGCAGCATATGCCTGCCTTATGCAAAGCAGCCCTGTATTCCTCCAGAAAAGTTCAGGGAGGTAGAGCTGTGAATCAATAACCTGGGTCTCCTGTCAAATGCTGCACGTGCCCATGGTCTCTGTCTTTCCCAGCTAGACAGAAGTGTCTGTGAACACATGGGAAGGGGGAAGTTGGCCCCTGACTGCAGCTGCATGTGGGCCCAGGTGGAGCTGGAATGATGTTGACACCTCGGTAGGTTTGGGATAGTTAATGACTATCCTTGAACACTTTTTCCCTCCTCCTCCCCTTTTCTCACAGCTCCAGCTATGGAGCCAGGACCTGGGTTACCCTGAGGTGCAGGTTTCCCCAGGGCATGACAAGGGGTGAATAGAAAGGAGGAGAAGCCACGTCTGAACACAGACAGCTGCAGAGCACCGAGGTTTGACTGCTGAAAGGAGGCACAGAGCAGGTTCACGGTGGATGTGCTCTGGGGTCACACTCACATCAATACCTGCTGCCCTCACACGCCCACTGCAGGGCTGGGGCTGTGTCAGGAGCCCATGGACACGTCATGTTTGTCACTGTAGCTCTACACAATTCATTGACCTATAGGTTTTCCCATTTATTCTGCTAGTGACCACTACCCTCCCCTCTCCTTGCCCCTGGAAATCTCTGAGTCCTCTGGGACAGGTTTCCATTTTATATCATGCCCGAGCTCACGTGAAGGCTATCAGCTGAAGCACCCACTTCTAGGCCGTGGTGGGGGCTAAGCATCAGGCAAAGAACAATTTCTGCAAAGCCCTCTTTAAATTCAAATTACTGGGCTCTCCTTGCCACTGAATAGGTTGCTGAGAAACTTAGAAACTTTACTGGGGCACAGACCATCAGCATCAGCTTCTCAAAAACACAGAGGGAGATTTATTAGCCAGGAATGACCAGGACTGTGTTTTAAGCCTCCTCTGAAAGCAGTTTTCTCCACTGAGGCTGCCAGCACAGTGTACAGCTTGCTGGGAGAATCCAGGTTTCCAGGATCTTTCCAGGTTTTCAATATCTTCTTCAGAGCCCCTAATATTAAGTTGTCAACAAGAAGGCTGGTAAGTGAGGAGGACTCCACGTTTGTGAGAAGGAATAGTAAATTTGGGAATTATCAGGCTGCTCAAACACAAGATAAATCATTGAGGGAGGGGGATATTTCTCTCTTAGGGATAAACCACACTCCCCAGCAGTGGTGGCTGTGTGCATGGGGGATGCTGGGGGGGATGCAGTGCCAGAGCTCACAGCCTGATCCTGCATCATGTGGGGGAAGCAGCACAACGTGCTGAGCCCCCTCAGCTCCCACAAAATCCAAGGCAGGGATGGTGTTTCTGCATCTCACAGAAGTTTTTCAATCCAATCACCAACAATTTGAGCTCACTGCTGACTCCTTCAATGGGGATTTAAAGGAAATCTGTTGCAGAACAAAAAGTGAGGTGAATTAAGTGATAGCTGCCAAGGAAGAGGAGCCAGCAGTCTGGGAAATTGAGGAGCCGTCTCCCCTTGGGGCCATTCCCTTTGCTGGGCTGAAGGCTGGGGGTTTATTACCCTGCTTGCAGGGTGCAGCTGAGTTCCTGCATCCCATCGAGATGGCAGGGATTTGAAAGAGAGAAAAACAACCTGAACATGCCCCTTTCCCTCCCAAGAATAATTAACTGCAGTAAATGAGTGGCCAGAGCTGATGCCTCACATTCAGTGAGGGGCTGAGAGCCCATTCCTCACAGACCTGGGCCACCCGTAATGCAGGGTGAACAGAATTCCTGGATTACCCCATGGCACCGGCAGCTCAGCAAAGCTCTGGAGGAGGGAGGCAGCGGAGGGGATGATGCTGCAGGTTTGCTCTGCCTTTCTTTCCCACTCGCTCATTTTTACTTGGAGGGGTTCACACGGGGATCCTTGTCCTCGGGCAGGTGGGTGGCTGGGATGAATGTTCTTGAATGCTGAAAACATCCAGGTTTTTATATCTATATAGTCAGTATCTACGTATGTATGGAAAAGCAAACTCTTTACCAGTACTTCTCAGAAAGTGGTACCAAGATACAGCAGAAAAACACAACCTCCAGTACGAAAATCACAGTTACAGGAGTGAATTTTGGAACAGAAAATCCCAGACTGTGTGAAGCAGTAAGAAAGTGAAATAAGGTAATCCCTTGGGAGCAGCCAAGTGTCCCTGTCCTCTCCTGACCTGGGGAGGCAGGGTTTGCACAGCACTGACAGGCTGAGCCTTTTCCAAGCCTCTAGATGTAATTATGGGATTTTAACCAAGTAAGAGCATCGAGAAGAAAGCAAAGTTCAGCCCATTCCTGCAGAGCCCCCCCGATGCAGGATGGGACGGAGGGGGGATGCAACACCACAGAGAGCCTGGGGAACAGGGGATGAGGTATCAAATATTCCATTATGGCTTTTCAAAGACAATCCCACACAAAGGGATGAGGTCCCTCCGGGGGACAGCGACCCTGCAGCTTTACCACTGCCCGTGTTCCTGCTGTACAGCGAGTTCCCTGAGGCGTTCCAGCTGCCCTCAGGCACTAATCAGAGCTTCTGAAGCTGGAGGCTGTTTCACAGGGCAGAGGAGCTGCATTTGCTCTGTGCAGAACGGGCCAGGGCCCTGAAGAGGAAGAGAAGAGCAGGCAGGGGATGGAGGAGAGCAGGACACTCCTTAGATCATGCTTGACTTCTAAAGCCAGAGTCATCCTTGATAAAACTGCGGCAGCCAGTGCTCAGAAACACTGACTGATGGCTGTTTCTTTGTGGTCAGGGGAGAAATATCCCCCAGCCCAGGCCTCCTTGGATGCCTTTGTCAATTGTTACAGTGGTTCCAGTGTGGCCTCATGCTGGGCCACCTGGGAAGGGTTACCAGAGGCAGTGACTGTCGTTCACGTTCCTGATCAGGACAGCAGCAGCCCTGACTTTGCTGGGAGTGCCACCTGTGTCCCACCCTGGAGCAGCACAGGTGGGAGGCACAGGAGGCACCAGTGCTGTGGGAACCAGAACATGTCCCAAGTGCCTCCGTTCAGTTCCTGGCTCCCAAGGCCTGGTTCTGCACAGCCCCAGCCATGGATCTGTCAGGCTGATCTGCTGCTGTCCCTTCTGCTCTCCGACCTTTCATCTCTGCCTTTTCCCCCACTCCTTTTATTCTCCTCTTACTGTCCTTATCTAATCATGCCCTAATTACCTGCCTTTATCTGCAAAATCATCTAATCTCTGACAGCACCTGGGTTTCGCTGGATGTGGACAGAACACCTCAGCTCTAGTTTTTGTGGTTTTAATTTTTTTGTGTGTGTGAGACTTTAAACTTCCTGTTGGCTCTTGGGATCCCTCTTACTCCCTTTTTAGCTTTGCAGGGATGCTTTCTCAGCTCCTGTCTTGCAGGAAGACGGCCCTGTGTGGGGCATGAAGGACCAGGATTACGGATCCGTCGCCCTCCCTGTCTGTCTGTGTGTCTGAACGAATCCCCTGGGTCGGGACAAGGTGTCCAAGGGGTTCAGAGCCTGGCTGAGCACATTCCTTCTGAAGAAGGAGGTGGGGAGGAACGGGGAGTGAATCTTTCCCTGCGCTGCCTGAAACCAGGATGCCATCCCTGTGACCTTGGAGAAGGCGCTGGCATTTCTCCCTCAGGCTGTCAGTGCTCTGGGAACAGGAACAGTCTCTCGTTACGTGGTACATATAAATATATCATTTAGCACAGTGGTGGGCGTCTTTCCTGCTATTATAGTAACAACCTGCCTGCTCCCCTCCCATCTCCTGAGAAGAGATAAGTGCTTCTCTGTCCCTGCGTATGAATAGCAGGACAGGGTTTGCTGCTGGATTTTGAGCTGAGGAAGGACTCGGGCTTTTCCTTTTTCCTTTGAAAATGAATGTGGCTCTGGTTCCTGTGGCTGGCTAAGCCCAGCGAGCTGATCTGTCCCTGTCAGGTGGGAGCAGCATGGACCATCCTCGTGTTCACCCTGTCTCAGACTTTCTCCCTTGTTAGCAAAAACATCTGTGGCATGTGAGCCGGGACGAAGTGACCTCCTGCTGGTGCCACCACGGGTGTCCTCCCCCCAGCATGTTCCTGTTTGCCTGTGTATAAAATGATAGAATATTGATCTGTTATCAAGGTGGCTCCTTAATTGACCCTGGGCCTTTAGAGCTGCACCACAGGACCCAAAGCACTCCTCTCCCTATTTCTGATCCCTCTGGGAACACAGCACGGTGAGAAGGGGACAAGAAGATGCTGGATCCCCTGCTCAGTGCTGCAGCTGCAGCAGCTGCCAGGAAGCCAAGCAGGAGTAAATCTGCCAGTGGCAGAGGTGAAGGGGGCATGAGAGAACGACACGATTGTTTCTTCCCCAGAGGGGGAGAAGAAAGGGAAGAGATGGAAAATTCATTTAGTGACGCCCAACAGCTGGAAGAGGAGTTCTGTGTAGGGTACACCATGGGAGCTGTAAGGAAGTGGAGCAAGGAGGAGACAAAAAGGATCTGAAATCTGCGGGGTGACTGAGTCTGTGAGTTGGCTGACCAGGAGACCGTTCCCTGGACCAAAAGGACCTGCTCTGGCAAGGCAGAAATGCTGCCCTGATGCACATAGGACCAAGAGGTCCATGTGCCAGGAATGCTGGAAACACTGGGATGCAGGGAGGGGGAGCAAAGAGGGAAGGACGTGAGCTAAGGAGGTGGGCAGGCAGGCCCTGCTGTGGGGGAAGGTTAAACTCATATTGATCTGTACAAGGAAAACATATTCTCGATGCTTCTCATCCTCCTCTCAGATGATCCTGCATCAAATAAAAGAAGGGCTGTTTTCCAAGCCTGGCTTTGGAGATCTTTTCAATGATACAGCAGATAAACAGCCGCTTGCTGACAGTGAAGGTGCCAAAGTGATTTTTTGATGATATAAGCTGGGCTTTGAGGGAGGAGGGACAGGGGAGGTTGCTGAACATGATGGAGTGAGGAGGGAGGTGACAGGCAGGGCTGGAGCCAAGGACACCAGGCTGATGGGAGACAGCTCAGCACAAGGTAGGGGGATGTGTGGTGGGAAAGGGAATGCCCAATACCAGGGATCGGATCTGGAGTCCTCTCTTGTGAAAACCCAGATTTCAGTGTTCAGAGCTCGTTCCCCAGAGAAAACAGGGTCTTTACTCAGCTCTGCTCCAGGCCAGGGTCCTTGGCAGAGCACAAACACCTTCATTTCAGGAATAGACAAAAAGCATATCACAAACCTTCTTCCTCTTGCAGCTTTGGAGGCTTTTATTCCTTGTGTAACACACAGTGTTGGGTGTAGGATAGATGAGGTAGACAGGGAGCTGAGTCCCCCTCCCACAGCCACAGGACAAGGATGTATTTCCTCTCCACAGCATGGCTGGCTCCCAGCACTGGTGGGCAGTGAACTTGTGAGAACTTTAGGGGCAAAGGAGAGGCTTCCTGGTGTCCAGGACTCCAGCACAAACCCTACATGTCCCTTATTCCCTTGGGCAATTCTCTCCCCCATCCCTGGCCTCGCTGCTCCCAGCTGTTTGATGGAGCCGAGTGCCCCCCTGCACACAGCCCTGAGATATTCCATGAAAGGCTGTGTCTAACTGTGAAGTATTATTATTGCACACCTTTTGGAAAGTGCCTTGAGACGTCTTGGAATGATAAGGTGCTATAAGGCGGGGAAGTTGTGCAGAGATAAATTCACTGTGAAATGTGTTTTGCTAGAGACATTTATGTAGCATATCATCTTATCAAGGAACTTTGCCCAAGAAACAAATTCTCATGCCTGTATAAAGAGACTATAATTGAACTGTTGACTCACAGTTATGGGAAAAGACAGAGCGGGGGAAAATTTCCAGGGCCTCTAGGACCCCAAGGAGGAATATAATTAAGAAAGACATAATTGGAAACCTAAAGCAAGCCCATTCACTCCTAGTGAGTGCTGAAACAGCAAGGCAGGAGAGCTGGGCGGAGGCTGAATTTGCAAAGCAGATGGCTGAGGATTTGTAGGTCACCAGCTCTTGGATCTGCTGGGCCGGGATGGGGTCAGGGTACCATATGGATGAAGGGCAAAAAAGACAACACATCCGAGCAAGGCACGCTCCTGCTTCCGCAGAAAGGCTCTGCTTGCTCAGAAACAGCACAAACTCTCACACCATTTTTTTTCACATATTCTCAAGAAGACATTGAGTCCCAGGCTTCTTCTCTGACACCAGGGCCAGCAAAAGCTTCAGTTATTTGAGATCACGCAGCCAAAAAAGAAACATGACGAGGTTTCAATGCTAAATGGACTTGAACTCTGCCACTTCCCCTGCTTTGGGTTAGCCCAGGCTTGGTTCTGCCAGCTTCTGCAACAGGTCTGCTTTATAAACTGAATTTCCTCCTCGATGAGGATTTTTATGAGCTTTAATTTATTCTTTTTTCTCTGTCATTGGGAACGTATATAAGAAATGCAAGAATGTAAGAAACGATCAGGAAGCAGGAGAGAAAACCGTCTCTGTATCTGTAACCCCCAATTTATGGCTCACTGGTTAAGATCCAGATTTAGGATGGGGAAGTGCCACACTGAGGACTCTATTGGGGATTACTTAAGCTGGGCTTCTTCTTGTTAGTACCCATACTCATCAGATTATCCAGAGCATCAGCAAACCCTCCTGACCGTTGTCACTCTACCCTAAACCAGAAGAGGGGGCAGAGCAGATCCAAAGCTCCTGTTCAGAAGTTGAGCCCCTCATCTCACATTGCTGCAGCTGATCTCTATTTTCCTTAAACTCTACAGACAGCGTCTTCAGAACTTAATTTGATTTTGATTGATTTTTTGAAACTTGAAACACTTCTAAACTAATTTTCAGTGTATTACTCTTGTCAACTCTTAAAGATTTTGTCAGTAAGAATTTGCTGAACAGACACAGTAATTTTGTTTCTCATTTTGGCAGATCACCCCTAAAGAGGAAAGTGGGGAGGAGGGGGTGTTATTATAGCTGCAGTTATTAGAATATACATTGCAATTACTCTGCTCCTATCGATGAGACATTTCAGAGCCATTTCTGAGAGCAGCCTCGAGGAGCTCAAGGTGTACATGTGTGTGTAACTATGCAAAACCTCACCATTTGCTTGTTCACCCACTTCCAGAGTGACTTTTCGCTCTGAGGGGAGCCCACGTTGGAGTTTGGGTTCTAAGATCCCTCATTCCTAAGGTTCACCTCACAGTGGCCTCAGCACACAGAGTAGGAGAGCAGCACCCTCCAGGAGTAAGCCCTGCACAAGGGCTGAGGAGAAGAGCTGCTAACACTGCTTGCAACAGCACGGCCTGGGTGCTCCTCCAAATGCCATCCTTGTTTCTCCTGAAATGCTGAAATGCTACCCAGTGCTCCCAAGTGCTTTCCCTCAGAGCGGATGACACCATGAAAAAGAAGTCGTGTGCAGTGTTCCTTGGGATGGGGATATTAAAAGTCCATCCTGAGCAGCTGGAGAGGAGCAGCCTCAGGAATGCAAACCAACAGGCCCATGGTGGCTGGGATACGGAAATGGAGTGAGCAGAGTCAGTGCTGGAAGCAGCGGCTGTGTTGCTGCAGTCTCTGCTTCACGGAGCACTTAATCAAGGTGGCTTTTCAGGGAAGTTTATTCCTTCTGGATGTCTCAGTGCAACCTTTGGATCATGTACCCTGTTGATTTTTGAGCTGGGGAGTTTAACTCCTGACCTATTGTCTCTTTGTGCTTTCCAGATTGCCCTTACCAGGGTGTCTGGGGAGAGATCTGTATTTAAAAAATTGACAAAATCCCTCCAAGTTTTAAGCTCAGCTGTTCAGGTTTTGTATCGTCAATGGCATGTTCATCCCACCTTTTTCCCTCTGCCCTTCCTTGTTGTGCTTTATTCTCTCTCAGGGAAACGCTTTTCAACTCAAACACTCAAAACATGCTGATTGCAAACTGGAATCTGGGAAATTGCAGTGGCCTTTTCCTAGGGGAAAAAAGAGGAAATAAGTTTTTTTCTTTTTTTTTTCCTTCTGAAACAGCAAATGGGATGGGGATGAAGCACAGCAAGGGGCTTCCTGCCATCTGGGCTGGAAGATCTGCTCAGCACTGCTCTCTTCACTCCTCCACCACTTGCATCTCTCATCAATTATCATCACGGAGCTGGTCGATATTGAAATGAAACTGCCAGGCATTGATAGCAGAGTCACTGAAGTGTCCTGCACAAATGACATTTTCCTCATTTCGGGGCCAGGGAGAATGAGCCAGCGTGGGGGTAGGTTGCGAAGACATGCTTGGTAAGGTGTTTGCCTTATCAGAAAACCTGACAAAATATCCAAAATTAATGCTCTGCCCCGTGGATCACTAATGTATTTCTGGGGACAGTTTTTGCTGCTAATGGAGTATTTCTCAGAGCACTTTTCAAGCTGTCTGGTGGGACTTGCTGCTTTTTGTGCTTCTTGAAAGCTGTCACAGCCAGCCAGAGCAGGTAAATCTATGTAGATAAGTTGGGCATTTTGGGCTGAGTTAGTACGTACGGGTATTTAGGGGGCATCTGTGCTCGTTTAGGTTCATTGCATTCATATTGCACAAAGGGTGAAGACACCCAGCCCGTCTGCAGCAATGGTTTGCACGTCCTGCAGCTGGTTGGCTCCCTAATTTTTCCCCAAGGGAGGCATAGACCCTGCGTGGCAGATGTGAGCTCTGGCACAACAGACTTGATCTCTGTAGTTACCACTCATGGATCCATCAACAAAATAATGGAGGCCCTCCAAGGATTTGCGAATTCCGGGTGGAAAACTACGGGGTGACAGATTTATAGGCACATCCCTTTCCTGTGCCACTCTCTTCACAAGGAGGTGACACGAGGAATTTCTTGGGATGAGGGCAGCTCCTTTTCAGCAAAGTCCTGCTTTACAGTGCTGGTCCCACAGCTTAGCAGAATTTGGACCCTGAAGCTACAAATCTATAGTCACCTCCTGTATATAACTCCCTCCACAAAGGAAGCTGAAATGTAAGTGGAATGTTTCAGGACAGATGATGGAATCTGTCTTTCTCAAAAAAACGTGCTTAGTTATCTTTATAGAACAAGTTTAAGGTGTTTCCATTAAAAAAACCAAAATAATTGAAAATCTTGTTTAACTTAAAAACCTAAATATAAAATGTACAGAGTTGTCAGACCAAAAGGCACAAAAGCATTTGTCAGGCTGTTCCAGACAGCAACACAAACCTGGCCACCACCAGAACATTGGCCTGACCCAGCCCTGCTCCCCAAACCAAGCCCACTGCCAGCAGAGCCTCAGCAACACAGTTTCTGGATCAACAAACTGTTTTCAACTCTCCCACAAAGGACTGGCTCCTAACGTTCCACCTGTTTCCTTGGGAGTCGCAGCTTAAACACCGTCACGCTGATCCCTCGAAACCGAGCGGCAGAGCCCCTGTGCTCAGTGCTGGGTGAGCTGAGCCCAGACCTCTGATCCCAGCTCAGCATTCAGTGCCATTTCTCAGCTCCCGAGTGCCTGCGCAGAGCTGAGCCCCCTCCTGCTCCTCGCAGGGGCACCGAGTGACGCACACCCACCTCGCCCGTGACCCAAATAGCTGTTACAATATTAGTCCCTCACCTGCTGCTTTTTACCAGGCGCTGTTAGCAGGAGAAGGAAGGGATTTTGTTTCAAGCACAGGGATATTTTCATCCCTGGCACGGTTGTGCTGAGCTCACCGGAGTTGGAGCTGCTCTGAGCCTGGCCTGGTGTGTGCTGCTTTGAAGGGGCTGGTTTTTGCCTGGCCTCCCTCCTGCCTGCTCATCCCGTGTCCCCAGTGAGGGCTCCCCCAGCATATGCTGCTCCCCAGCGTGGTGCTTGCACAATGTAATTATCCGGAGCTCTTCCCACCAGTGCTCCCTTTCCCACTGTTCTGTCTTTATTTGGCTTCCAAGGCCCTGCTTCCTCTCTGGTTTGGTCTGGGTTGTTTTCTCTTCCAGAGAGATTGGTGGATGCAGTGATTCGGTCCCATCCCTAGGCTGCATTTGAAGGATATTGTCTATTTTCAGAATTCTCAGCTGTGTTTATGCTCCAGGCTCCAAACCTCTTTCTCCCTTAGAAAAGAGGGAGCAAATCCTGCCTTTGCCTCCTGCTCTGCAGAGCCACTGGCTCAGGGATGTATTGTGTGAAATAACCATTAACCTCCCCAAAATGTGGGTCACTTCCTATTGCAATGACAGATCTTTCTCTCCATCTTTTCTGCACCCCTTTCTATTGGCTACAAACACACCAGCACACGAATCCTTGTGAATGTGCCCAAATTGCTGTCGGGCAAAAAAGTTCCCCAAAGAGGAGAAAATAAAACCAGGAAAACTCCATGTGTGATTCCACTGTGATCTCGAGGGTGAGAGAAATTGTTAAAGGGCATCAGACACTGGTTTTTCTTCAGGGATGAGAGTCTGTGGAAAAAGCTCTGCTGTTGGATAATCAGCAGCTCCTGCACATGAAGCCAATTTCTGTCACCCAGAGCTGGGAAGTTTAGTTGCAGTTCTGCCTCTTTGGAGAAACCTGCTGTGTCCCTGCCTGTACAGAGGGTCAAGGATTAGGGCCCCATTGTGTTCAGCTACTCCCTTTATCCAAAGACATTTAAAGGTGGTCCCAGTGGATCTGAGGGTGCCTTGTTCCATGTCTGACTGGTTAATTGTAGATCTGGGGCATTGTTATGGTTTTCCACCAGACCCCCAGTGAAGAGTGTGAATCCCTCAGGATAGTGCTGGAGCAGGAAGACCCCTGCCAACTGCTTGTTTATTTGAGGTTAAACCAACCCTCAGTCACCTGCACTGGTGGATTTGGGCTCAGAGAGGTCGTCAGTGACCTGTGACCTTGCTGAGTGACCCTCCCTCCTGCTCTCTGGGATAGCTACTGGCTCTGAAGAAAAGCCATTCCCTCTGTTCACTCGCAGCCCGGGTCTCACAGCTCCCTGAGGATGTCAGGCAGCCACCGCAGCTCACGGAGAGAATCCCAGCCCCTCGCATTAATTCTCTCACATCTTGAGAGGAGTATGACAGCAGCAAACCCTCCAAGTGAATCTTAGCCCTATATTAATTCACTCCTAGGTCCAGCTCTCTGATCTGCTGTCATCTGAAAGTGATACTAATGCCAGGTTTCCATATCCAGCGTCCCGCTGTGCCTCCCGCTGCAGTCAGAGTCATGCTGGGAGAGATCAGCTCCACTCGAGAAGGGTAAACCAAGTGCTTGATTTCAAACAGCTTCAAGCAAGGCAAGAGAGAATATGGAAAGGGGGAGAGGGAGGGAGTGAAGGAATGAATGGCTGGGAACACATTCGCTTGAAAGGGGTGAGTGGAGATGAGTGCAGATGGGCTTCTTTCTCTCTCGTCTCTGTCCATCTTTGCTACCCACACCCCGGGTATTCCTCCAGTTGTCCCAGTCCTCTCTTGCAAGACCAATTTCCTTGCCCCACTTGAACCTAACGAGGCTCTTTTCATTGCAAAGAAAGTCTGAACTCCCCAAGGAACACGACAGCCCCAGCTCTGAGGAATAAGCATGAGGCTGCTGGCTGCAAATCTTCCTTTGCTATCGGCTGCCAAGCCAGTTTCGTGCTCAGCTGCCCCGAGCACTGCTGGGGAGACGTAAGGTCCAGTTCACCATCAAAGTAACAGGCACTGGACAGGTTGGGCTGGGCTGTCCAGCTCTCTCACCAGCTGACAGCTTCTGACAGCCAAACCCTCTTCCTCTTCTTCAGGTACTGTCCATCCTGGCAAGGGGAAGGTGAACGCTGATTTAATTTGACACTTCAAGAAAAGAATAAAGATACCTCAATACAGACATCACCTCTCCTCCAGAAAGTTCTCTGAATATTTTACTGGCCAGAAATTCTGCAAAATTTTTGTGAAGGTCAGTAAATGACATAAGAAAGCCAAAGAAAAATATCTGTAACAAGCAACAGTCACTCCTAAAAGGAGCAGGAAAGAGCTTTCAACAGATACAAAGTGATTTGTAGTAATACCTGCTTTGGGTTGTTTTTCTGATTGGTTTTTCCCCAAGTGTTTTATTTACTCTGTTTCTGATATACCTTCAGAAACCTAATTCCCAGAGATTTTAGAGAATCAGTCTCTTGAAGGGCTCTCAGATCAGAAAATCTTAGGATAATGTCCTCCAAACCTCTAGTCCTTTCTGCCAGAGCTGGCTGCAGCCATCCAACACACCCCACTGCAAAGGTGAAGCACAGAGACAGAGCAGGACTTGTGGTCCCAAGGGTTCTGTCAAACACAGACTGGAGGCTCTGCCAGGTGGATCTGGAGTGTCCCCCTTCCCTCCCTGTGTCTTGGCAGCTACTGCTATGGCTGAGTGGGGACAATGGCTCAGTGCCAGGTCTGAGGGCTCAGTGCAAGCTGCCAGAGGAAGGGTGGCTGTGCGGGATCTGGGTAGGGAGCGGGACTGTGGTGAAGTCTCCAGTTCCTCATGGAAGTTGTCACAGCACATGGATGCTTTACATTCCTCCATCTTTCAGGGAAAAGTGGGAACCGGTAGGGCAGGGGCAATAAAAACCAGTGGGGAGATAATATCTCACATGTCCAGAGCTGCTTCAGATGTTTGCCTTGCCTGAGCCCCCAGTTTCTGAAGGGTTCAGGGCTTGAGTCTGACAGCAATCCCCTCGGAGCATCCCTGCTGCTGGGGCAAGCCTCCCCCAGCCCTCCCCAGGGCAGCCTGTGGCAGGGGAGAGGGCTGGCCTCCCTCAGCTGGATGTTTATGGTAGCGTGGCTCTCTCCACTGGCTGCTGCCGTATGCTGTGCCACTTCATTTGATGTTCCTTTTTCTAAATGGTAGGAAATCAGTACTTACCAAGTGCTGGCCCAGAATTTATTTGACTTTAATTCCCCTTTATGACCCCGTCTGCTAATCTCTATTGCACAGATAAAGAGAGGTAACCCAGGCATCATTACCCGTGATGTGGAGAATTTTGTGCAGTTCAATTATAATCTCTTTTTTCCCCCTTGAGCAATAAAATCTCTCTGTCTCTCTCTCTCTCCCTTTCTCTTCCTTTAAACTTGTCCTCATAACTCTTCCTCTCCCGCTCTCAAGATGAGGTTAGGTACTTTTGTGATGTCTTCTTGGCCGGGTGTTTGTGGAAGTCAGAGCAGTTTTCAGGCTGGAGCAGAAGGCTCCGAGACGTGCACGTGTTGGTTAATGCCTGGCTGGGAGATGCAGGAGGCACGGCACAGGTGAGGCACGAGGAGGGAATGGAATAGATTAGCACATGGGAAGGGCTCGAGTTCTGCACAGACAGCTCATTATGGATTGTTCTCAACCTCCCTCTCTCTAGAAATGCCAGCATGATGGGTGGCAAAGATGCTGCTGAGCTGCTGGTTTAATTTGCCTTTTAGAGGCATTTTAGGGAAGGCATCCAGTTCCAATCGTGCTGCCCCTTTGAAAGGCCGTTCTCATTTTTCTGCAACTTCTTTGAAAGGTGAGTAATTCTCAACATATTTTTCTTGGGCTCCGCTCACCCTGGCAAGGAGATCTCTCATGTGTGCTTATGACCTTTAGGACACATTGATACATCTTCAGTGCATGTATTGTCCTTGTCATGTGGTAATTATTTACAAGCCTTGATTTTGAACTTCGGGTCCCAGGAAAAAAGATTTTATGTATTTATTTTCTATTTCTCTTTCTCTAAGCTTTTTTTCTTTTTAATTAGGAAGTCTCTATTTTTTTAACCTTTTTTTTACATTTTATAGTTTAATTTGGCTTGAATTTAAACCGAACAGAAGGGAAGATGAACAAAAAGGAACAGGAAGACATCTAAGTAATGGTGAAGCTGGCCTTAAAAAGGACATTAAAATGACATAGCTCTGACTTGTGTATTTTATTAACAATAGTAGTCACTATTGATAATAGTCACAATAATAGTAGACTTCTATTATTAATAAAATAAATTAATAAAAATAATAAAAACCAGCTCATCATTGCTCGGAGATGCCAACTGGACCTCCACAGAGTGCAGTCTTCTGTATTCATAATGGAAGATAACCTGTCCATTAGCAAAGATTGGTTGCACCTGAATTCAGTTAGGAAATTAACAGCTGATGATATCTGGGGCTAAACCCCTCCCTAGGTTCAGGTGAAGTCCATCAGAAGTCAATCTGAACATCTCAGTTGCATGAATCAAAAGCCACTGTATCTACAGGACTCCAGACCTGTGGAAGTGCAGGCTGAATCCAAAAGGTCCTGTTGCATATGTAGGAAGACAGATGGTGGTGGAGCTTGCTGCCTTCTGGCAAGATGAAATGATTTATCCCTGAACTATCTCTAATGGAAAAACATCCGAGGGCAGCCTGAAATGCAGGCACTCTGGGAGGGAGGGACCACTTGTAGAGACCAGGCTGGCTGTGGCTGGAAATGAAATGCATCTGCAATTGTCCTCTATAAAGCAGCAACTTTTTAGCATAGTGAGCACAAGATACCCACGTCCTGATTTCCGTCCTCAGGCATTTCGTCCAATTTCATTGTCGGATTAACTACCTTGCCATAAGAGTGGCCCAGAGCATTTATTTCTTCAGCGCTACTGCAAGATTCTTCTCAGCACAAGCAGCAAAACAATGACTTGCTGTGTATTCTCAGGGTATTTTAATGATCCTATCTCCATATCTGTTTAAATTTACAGTACAGCAGAGCTCTGACTGGCATATGGTTGTCAGCCAAGAGAAAACTGTGCGTCTAGGAAGCAGATCAATGTTGACATTGTGAAGGCACCTCTGGAAAGAATTAATCAAGTCTGATCTTTGCATAGCCTCTCAGTATGGATTTTCATTAGACCTGGTGCTGCCTCCACACAGAGAGCCCAAGGTGCTCTCCTCAAGGTCAGCCACTGAAGGGGATGAAGGCTGGAGAGTCTGTGGGTTCTGGGGGCACAGACTTGGGCTGTTCCTGTGCAGGAGCAGCTGCTCCAGAGGAGCTGGGACATCAGGGCAAGGCACTGAGCCTGGATGTAGAAGTTTAAAATAGCCTTTAGATCTGTGGGAAATGGCTGTATGGAGGGAGAAGGGTTGGAATTTCATAGAATCATAGAGGGCATGCACAGGGATCATTGAGTCCAGCTCCTGGCCCTGCTCAGGACACCTCAACAACCCCACCCTGTGCCTGAGAGCATTGTCCAAGCACTCCTGGAGCTCTGGCAGCCTCGGGGCCGTGCCCATTCCCTGGGGAGCCTGGGCAGTGCCCATCACCCTCTGGGGGAAGAGCCTTTCCCTTATCTCTAACCTGAGCCTGCCCTGGCCCAGCTCCAGCCATTCCCTGGGTGCTGTCCCTGTCCCAGGGAGCAGAGATCAGTGCCTTCCCCTCCACTTCCCCTTGGGATTTCAACTTGGGAATAAATTTCTAGGAAAAAAATATTCTTCTTTTAATCAGGGGACCAAGGGAACCATCAGGCCCCTGGCTCAGCCTTCATTCAGGTCTATTAGGTGGTCTTGAACTCCAGGAGATGCCTGAGCTGAGCTCTAGGCTGCCTTATCTCACCAGCTGGCTGGCTCAGGCTATGGCCACGCTGTGTCACCGTTGAGTTGGGCTGGTAGTACCAATCCATGCCAGGGCAGAGCAAGCCTGCAGCTCCATTGCTCCTCAAGGTGAAATCAAGCCCTTTATTAGTGTTTGTTATTAGGAGCTGTTAGCTGTAATGGGGCTTAATGATATGTCCACAGTGAGGCACAGAACACTCATATTCCTTAGGCAGGACTCAAACCACCCAAAAAGGAGAGTGTACAGCACGCCACGTTTCACAAATGTTGTGTTTCATGACAGGGTCAGCGTAGGCATCGTGAGTTTGGGATCTAAAAGGTAATCTGATTAATTAACAAAACTAAAGCTATCTAGTAAACAGATTCTGAATTTGTAATAAATAATTAGCCATCACAAATGTTTCTTAATGAACTATTAAGTGACTTAAGGGTGGAATTCTCAGCTGACATGAAAATATCTGACAAAAAACCCTCTTTCCCAAATAAATAATGGCCTCATTAATATTGAAAAGAACAGCATGCTTTCACTATTTCTTGTGTCTTTAAGAACTGAACAGGTTTATAAAATAGAATTCTATCCAGTATGTGCTGACTGCTGCCAGAACCCAATTTTTTTTTAAGAACTGTTATTGAGAGTCATTAATTATCTGCAGGTCCCATTTGCTCTGAATCAGTGACAAACTTTGTGAGATTTTGGACGGTTTTAATTAATGCAGGAATATGAGATGTAATATGCTTCTTGTTTGAACAATTATTGTCCTAACACAACCCTTGAATTAAAGGATTATGGGGAAAATAAAAGTAAATGAGATGCTACAGATCTGTGAGCAGACCCGCCTGGGAAGGAACATGTGAGTCTGTGTAGGCTCACACTGTGCTGCCCTGATCCCACAGCCTGCATCTCCTGCCTGGAAAATCTGCTGTAGCTGCACACACCTCATCCCAGCACAAAGATCTTCTGAGGACAACGGACAAGTTAATACTGAGAGGCAATGCACATTTTTTCAAACTAATGAGACAAACAACTTATGCTTCGATTTCACATCTGATCAAGCTGCTTGTAGGGGTTCTTTTCTCTTTTTGATTCAACACAAACCGTTCCTCCCCTCCTATCCCGTCCTCTCCCTCTCCTCTTCCTCACCCTTTCTTTCTTTTTTTCGGTCTTCCCCTCTTCCTCTTTTCCTTTTCCTTCCTCACTGACTTAATTGCAAATGCACTGGAGCAGTGAGCAGGACAAGCAGAAAATCCGGGTGTCGTTGCCCGGGCTGCTTTCCCCACACACTGATCCAACTGCAGGGCCTTGTGCCTGTGAACAGATCCCTCCATGGAGATTTTGTGTTTACAGCTGTCCTAATTCGACTACCTGGCTCCGGGATGGGAGATATCTTATTTCTGGCCAGCTCAAGCAGACATAAAGGACTTTGGATCTTCCATCTCAGTGGTTTTAACGGATGGGGTTTCTTATCTCTCCCAAACAAGTCTGATACTGCTGTTCCAAGCAGAATTTGTGCTGTATTTAACAGGCACAAGCTGCACAGTGGAACAGACAGCAAACACTAAGCAGCGCTTCAGCATTTAGAGAGACACATCAGGAGGGTGTTGAGTCCATCAGATCCGTGCTTTGACACTGCCACGGCTCTCCTGGCCAGCGAAGCAGCTGGGCTTTAATTCACAGAGTTCCTTTGCCTTCACAGTGGTGTAAAAAAAAAAGTGTGTCTGGGTGTTTGCCTTTGATTTCTCAAGGACCACACTTTCACTCATAATTTCACTCAAAAGACTAATATTATTCTGCTCCAGTAGGATGCTGGATCCTATTTAACTTTCAGACCTTGTCTTAAGCTGCCACATTTTCATGAATATACTGGCGCCATCTGAATGCTCACGAATAAGGAATAACATGACTGTGCATAGCAGATGAGTCAGAAACCTGGAGCTTTTGCTTATGGTAATTCTTTTTGTTATTATTTTTTCACCCTGCCAGCTGTTGATCTTGCTAACGTGCCGCTTAGCAGCCAAGTTTTGTTCCCTCTTGGTTAATGAACTATGGCAAGAAATCGCCGGCCAGTGGCCGGTTTCAAAGCTAATAGTGAATGGTCCATGAAGCAGAAATGCCCCAGACCATCGGATTTGGAGACCAAGTGGCACTCTTGTCAAAGATGATGGAGAGAAAAAGGTAGAACAGTCTTGTATCACCCATGGTGTAACTACCGTTCTTGGACACGTGCTGAAGTTAAATCCTAAAGAGTTACTGCTTTGGCATGGACAAGGTTTCGTGGTAAAATATGCCACTCTTGACCCAAAAAACCTTGCATCTCACTAGAGATCCCCTGCTTCACATGACAGAGCACAGCCATATGTGCTCTCCACACCCTTGTGTAGACGATCCTCAGCCACAGAGTCTGGTGAACACGGCCTCAAGTCCAGGAAAGCTCTGTAAGTTTTGGGAATCACCTTAATTACGAATGCCTTGGTGAATGGGCAGTGTGAGTCCTGCAAACATGCCCATTGGGACTGAGGGATAATCACTGAGTCCATGCCATCAGCTGCAGGGAGTGCAGGTGGAGAAGGGGTGGCTGGGTCTGTGCTGGATGGAGTCTTTTCCTCTGGAAGGGAGCTGGGCTCTGCAGCAGCCGCGGTTCCCTGCCAGCAGCCGGCCTCATTCACATTCCAGAGCTGAAACCAAGCCTGCTGCCAGCTCACGCCTCTTGCAAGGGCTGCAGGAGGAGCTGTAGTTCCCTGAAGCCGCTTCTCAAACACGTTGGCCCTCTGCTCTGTGGAGCCAGCTCTCTCTCCTCTGCCTCTTGCATGTTCTTTTGTTGGCGCTGGGATTTCTCATGGACCCTCCGCTCCCCCTTCCAAGCACCTCTTGGTTATTAAAATGCAGCTCAGGATAGTTCACTTTGCCTGGTACATTATCATTCCTCGTTAGAGACCCCTCCAGGGCCTGTGATATGCCTGCACCGACTTTATAATTACAAAGTCAATTTCTAAACAGACATTTGCAAATAAGTCAATTTAAATACCGAGATTTGCAAACAATAATTAAGCAGTAGCTTCTTTTTTAATATCTATATATATAATTAATGCCCATGGGCTTTCCATTTTACCTTGCCACTGTGTAGTGTGCAATTGTTTGTTGAGCTAAACCATTCTCAGGAAGCAAATCAAATCACTGATGGGTTTTAAAGCTGTTTAAGAAGATGCCCTGCCTTGTTTCATCCCAAATCCATATGCCCTCTCTTATACAGTCCCCAGTCCACCCCGCAGCTATAGGGAAATAGCAGCAGGTGCCTCACGTGAGCTGAGCTGGGGAGGTTTCCCCTTCAGCATCAGGATGATGACCCAGCCTGCCCAAAACTGCCCCAAACTACCCCAAACTGGGGAAGACTGAGTGGATAAAGTTGAGCAATAAAATAGTCCGTGAGTACAAGGGCAAATGCACTCTGGAGGAGATGAACGTGTTTACCTCAGGTTTCCTCCAAGGGCGTGCAGTGTTGAGAGGAACAAATAGGTTTCATCCCAAAATGGGTCCAGAAGAAGGAATGTCTCTCCTTTTCTTTGAGGCAGGTGCTCATGTTATCCCCTGCCATCACACCATAGCCTCTGTCCATCACCCCAGCTCTCCTTACCCTCCTTGTCTCCCTACAAAGAGAAGAAGGTCTGGCAGGACTCCCCAGCAGTCTGGGTCACCAAAGCACTAACACTGTCATGGAAGGCAGACTTTGGGATGATGGGAAGATGAGGCATGGGTAGCTGACCCTGGACACAGAGGGGTGGAACAGAGAGTTGCATTTCTTGTTAGGAGGCTCCTCTTCTAAGCCTCTCCTACCACCTTATCCATGTTGCCTTCAGCTTTGTTTTGCCAGAGATTATTTCTCATACTCTGGCTTTCCTGCCTTTCCTCCAGTCCCTGCAGCAGGAAATTTTTTTGGTAAATTTTTTTCTATAAGCTGCAGAGTCCATGAGGAGAGACCACAGCCTGATGGTTTCCTGTCCTGCACTCTCCAGGTTGTCTCAGCAGGTTGTGGGTGTGTGGTCAGAACACTGAGCCTTGTGAAGAATGAATCTCCACAAGGTCTTGGCTAGAAAACTGTAAGGAAAGGCTGAGTGCAAACTCTTTGCCTGTGCCGCATGGTGCATTAAAGATGGATTGTTTGCTGGTTCGTGCTTCTGCTGAGTAATTTCAAAGGGCTTACTCACTATTTTTGTGTTGGTTCCACATTTTTGAGCGTGCTCGTATCTTAGCTCATCAAACTTTAGCCGGCTGGGGCCAAAAATATCCCTGGCATAATCAGTTCGTTCATCCAAGCCCAAAACCTTCATTTCCCAACTCAAATAGACATCCACCATCAGCGTATTTGAAGGGAACATGGTCCTCAGGATCATCTTGAGTGACATTGCTGGGAGAAGCCTTTCTTGCACCCTGGCACCCCGCATCCAATCGCTATAAATATGAGCAACAATTATCCATCCCTTCTTTTCCCTTTTTTATGGCTGTGCAAGGACAATAACTTAAAGCTCTTGCTGCTGTTCAGCACAAAAACAAGTAACAGAACCACTCTGGCTGTGATGCATTTCAACAGCATAACTTAGACATGCCACTGCTATATGAAGTTATAAATACCTATCAGTTGACAATGCCAGTGTTTTTCAGCGGGGGAAGGAGGATGAAAAAAATNCCAAAACCTTCATTTCCCAACTCAAATAGACATCCACCATCAGCGTATTTGAAGGGAACATGGTCCTCAGGATCATCTTGAGTGACATTGCTGGGAGAAGCCTTTCTTGCACCCTGGCACCCCGCATCCAATCGCTATAAATATGAGCAACAATTATCCATCCCTTCTTTTCCCTTTTTTATGGCTGTGCAAGGACAATAACTTAAAGCTCTTGCTGCTGTTCAGCACAAAAACAAGTAACAGAACCACTCTGGCTGTGATGCATTTCAACAGCATAACTTAGACATGCCACTGCTATATGAAGTTATAAATACCTATCAGTTGACAATGCCAGTGTTTTTCAGCGGGGGAAGGAGGATGAAAAAAATAGGAAAAGAGCCCAAACCTTGAGTCGTGGTTGCTATAGCAATTAACAATGCATCCTTCTCCAAGAGCCAGGGATGCTGATGCAGCTAAAACAAATGTTTGTGTTTGGCCGTGGCGGGGACGGTGACGGATTAGGGAGTGCTGGCCTTGAGCCTTGGTGTAATCCAGTTTTAAATAAATCATAAATCTAAGTGCAGACTGGCAAGCTGGAGGGAATACCAATATGAGGAGGGTGGCAGCAGGGTAGTTTTGGTTTCTATGAGGGGCAGGGGTGAGGAGGGAGTGATAGTGGGATGGGTGTAAAAATCCTGATGGAGAGGTTTGTGACTGGGATATTTTTGCCGAAGGACACGACCAGCCTAAAGCCACCACCTCTCACTGGTCCTCAGTGGGATTCCCTCCTGCAGGAGCCTCTAAGCACCATGGCCCTCTTCATTCCAGGGCTGAACCACAGAATCACAGAATGGTTTTGGTTGGAAGGGACTTTAAAGATTATCTTGCTCCACCCCCCTGCCATGGGCAGGGACAGCTGCCACTAACCCAGTCTGCTCCAAGCCCCATGCAGCCTGGTCTTGGACACTTCCAGGGTTTGGAGCCTTAAAGCCAGAGGAAGAAGATTTGTTAAGGGAGTTCACTGATTCCTTCCCATCACTGGAGGTGGCCTGGGTAATCCATCACCTTCCACCTGAGCCCAGACTGTGCTGTCATCAGAGGTTTGTGAGTCCTCTGGGTCCACGCCACAGTGAGACAATGCCAACATCCCCCTGGGAGCCCTTGGTGTCAGGCAGCGCAGGGCAGGACTGCACACCTGCTGAAAGAGAGAGAAACCTCTGCCCTGTGGAAGATAACAGCGATCTGGTGTCTCCCGGCCTCTCTAACACACGGATTCAGCCTTGATATGGAGTGAAAAATGAAAATGAGGACAGCTCAGTCAACAGTATGTCTAAGAAATTAATGAGCCCCTTTGCCTCCAACACCTGATAATTACATCTTTCAATTAAATGAACTCTCTCCCTGTCCAAGTTCTTATAAATTAACTCAAAGTGATGCATCTTTGTGGGCTGCCAAACCTTCGTTCGGCCAAAATCTGTGCAAGCTCCCAGGCCCTCGCAGTGCTGGAGAGTCTCAGACACAGATATCACAGGAGGGTGCGGTCCTGGTGTCACAGCAGCCCAGCTCTGGGTCACTGCCACATGCTGAGACCAGGGCCCTGAGCTCTGCACGTCATCTCCCTGTGAAATGAAGGACAACAAAAGACCCTGGAAGATCCCAGGCAATCAGCTGCCACTGTGGGAATGCCATGTACGGGAGTGTTTCTTAAGTCCTGCCCTTTCCTTGGACTTCTCGCTGCAAAGTTTGGAACTCCTTTGACTCAGGTCACAGCTTTCATGTGACTGCTTAGAGATGAGAGCCTTAGCGAGTGATGGATTCTGCTTTCTGGAGGGATTCACACCATTATGGACACTCAGTTACAGTAAAGGCACTTGCTGGGGAGAAGGGACACCTGTCAGGGCACCTGCCACTGTGCTGAGCTCAATTACCGTATTTCCCAATTAGTTTGGGTAAGGAGGTGCACTGAGATGTGTGTTCAATTTCTTGATGAGATTGCATGAGGTGGAGAGGATGGATAAGTTGCTGTCCCCTCCTGCACTCAAACGTACCGTGATGCTTTGAAGGCTCCCAATTCTACCCCATTTCATCTTTTCAGCCTGGAGAATATCCAGACATGAAATGGGGTCAGTTTGGTGCACACACAAACCCTCCCAGCTGGAGAAGGCAGGCTGAGTGTAGGGAGAGGGGCTGCAGGTGGAGATCCCATCTCAGCAGGGTCAATGTGACAAAACCAAGCAACTGCTTCATTCTCTTTCCGTTCTCCCCTTCCCTTAAGTACTCAAGTGCCACCAGTCCAGGCTAAAGCTGGGTCTTTATAAGCTTGCAGTAAATCCACCCAGCTTTTCTAAGGCACAGCAGGCAGCTGATGCAATCACATAATTCAGCCCAAGCTGTTGGACAATGGCTGGGAAGGCTGAGGATGGATTTTCCTCTGAAACCCACACGGACACGTATTCCCACTTGCACACTCTCACGCCATCCCAATTAAGGCAATTAGCAGTGACCAAGGGCAACTGCAAAGCTCCAATTAAACCAGCACAAAGGCTAACACGATCTGCAGTGTCATGGAGCAGGTTTGGAGCATGCTTCCCCGACAGCCACTGCCTGGCAGATTAAAGGGTTTGTGCACTCTCTCTTGTCCCCTCCCAGACCTCCTACAATCTCCTCTCCTTCACTAAGCCCAAACGGTAATCTCCAGTCTTTGTATCTCCCCATTAATTTGCCCCCTGTCAGGGGTCTCAGGGGAAGATTGTGGCTTTTCTCTTGTTCCATTTAATCTGTAGCCTGCAGCAACAGTGCCCTATCCCCCTTCACCCCCTTAGGGATAGCCAGAGTGTGATTTAGGCTTCAGTGACCTTTTCCTACCTGGGTCTGGTGCTAGGCATGCTTTTGCTCTTTGCACTGGCAGGCTGTGAGAGGAAGGAATGGAAATGAGCACTGCACCCAAGCAAGGGCTGAGAATGGCACAGATTGTGTCTTTCAAACAGTCTGGGGACACGAGTGCACCTGGCTGTCCCAGCCAGTGGTTCAGATCCAGCAGAGACGGTAAGAGGTGACAGCAATCAGGTGCCAGTGGTCAGGTGCCAGTGGTCAGCCTCTGGCATCTCCCAGTGGCCTGAGCTGAATGTTCAGGTCACATCCTGAGACAGGTTCCCTTTGGCTCCTGGTGGACCTCTACTTACCTGGCAAAAGCCGTGAGCACATTTAGTGCTAATTGTTGTCCTTGTTAGCAGTTACTGCTGCAAAGTCACTTGTGGAATAGCCCCAAACAGTGAACTCTTTTCCTTAAAGGTGAGGGCTCCAATTAAGGGTTGACAGGCACTCGGGGTATGATCTTTGCTATCCTGCTTGGAGGAGACGTAGGAATTTCAGGGCTAGAGCTCAGAAACCTTCCACATATTTTCTTAAAAAGTACAGCCTTTGGTTTGGGTATGGTTGTTAGGGAGAATATTAAACGGTGTATTTGATAAATCATCTTTTTGTGGTTCTTTCACCTTTTGGCTGTGCTTAGCTTTTCCTTTCTGCTTTAGGTTTCCTTGTGTGCTAGCACTGAGGATAAAACCCATGAAATTCCTTTCTTAGTGTTTTTGCTTTGTCCTGAGTAACACAGACAAAGGGGCTGTCATGAGCTGCTAGAATGGAAATTAATTTAAAAAGCATCATCATTTATCACTTTTATAGGAAAAAAATGAGAAACCAGCAAGATTACAGCAATTGTGGCAGAAATTTCCTGCGCAAGAATAATCAAAAGTTATTTGCAAAAGGGTAATGACACGAAAGTACTCAAAAGAAATTCCAGGCAAAAAGCCCAAGTCCCTGAAGCTTTGGTTGAGGTTGAACATTTGCCTCTCTCAGTTTGGATCACCCAAAAGTCAGGCCCCGGCAGCGTGATGGTTATTTGTAGGCAGCTGTGAGAGACAGGTGTGTTTAGAAGGCAACTCCCTGGACCCTCACCTGGTGTCTGAGCCAGATGGGATGGATGGTTCCTCCTGTGAGAGCTGCAAGGAGCTCCTACAGAAAAGCTTTGATTTTCAACAGCATTGATAATGGCAGTAATAATATTGCTGGCAAATGCAGCTACCCACGGGGATCAAAGCAAGGGCAAAGCAGGTCATGGAATCACGGAACCATTTGGGTTGGGGGGTCCAGCTGGGGATGGTTCAAACAAGACCAACCCCCCCCCCCAACACTCGCGCTCTGGCTGCAGGGACCAGGAGCAGCCCGTGGGTCACTTATTTGTGCTAAGTGGCCCCCTGGAGAGGTGATGCTGGGAGCTGGGGCTGATTTAGCTCTGACTGAGCAGGAGCCTCATTTCACACCTCTGATCGAGACTGCCGCTCCAGAGGAGCTCATTAAATCGAGCACAACAGAGCTGCTGCTTCCTTTACTTACCTGCTTACTTTTTTCCCCCTCTGTGGAATGAGTTAAAGGCCCCACATTCCTCATCCCTTCTTTCTATTAGAATTTTATCTCATTCCAGTCGTCCCTCTCCTCTCACTCTCCTGCCTTCCTCACTCGCTCCCTCCGGGAAGTCAGCTAATTATTTCCTGAATGCCCCCAGTGTTACTTTGCCTTGAGAACCCCTCCTGCTGGGACTTCTCACACACTTGTGATTCTCTGTGTGACAAAAGGTTTCTCAGTTTAGCTTTGAATGGGTGTTTATTTTCTACATTTAGTCCCTTTGCCTCATCATCTGCACTTGGGCTGAGAATAGAAACTTCACTTGACATTATCTAAACCATTATCAATTAAATCCCTTCTTAACTGCCTTTTTTTTCCCCCTAAGCTGTGTAAGTTTGAGGGTTTTGCTCTCCTCTTTCCCTCCTGCACACCTTGTGTTTGTAGATAAAGCCCTTTGCCCTTCTACACCAACTTTCCAAACATAACACACTTTTCTTTTTGCTGTTGTTTTGTTGTTGTTGTTTGATGTCACTGCCGTGAGCCAACAGAAACACAGGATTCCAGTTTATTTCACATTGGAAAGTCAGTGCACCCTCTTTGAACTTGTGCAGACATCAGAACATCTGCCCTGTGCCACAGGGGATCTCCAGCTGGGGAGGGAGAATGTGCAGTTGCTGAGTCAGCAGCAGCAGCGGTCAACAGGTGAGTGGTCCTATGGCTTGAAGTGACCATGGCCACTGGCCTGGAGCACTTCTGCACCCAGACTGATGAATGGTAACTCGTGAG
This sequence comes from Oreocharis arfaki, assembly GCA_013398015.1. NCBI lineage: Eukaryota > Metazoa > Chordata > Aves > Passeriformes > Paramythiidae > Oreocharis > Oreocharis arfaki. The sequence goes on from VZRR01009274.1 coordinate 280,263, forward strand.
CTTGCCCGAACATTTTCAGACTGCCTTTCATATATTCCTAGTGGCTGCATCTGGACAGGGGTGTGAAGACAACGAAGAAAAGCAAAGATGTCTCAGAGTCACAGGATGCGTCAGGTTGGAAGGGACCACAGTAGGGCCGTCTGGCCCAAACTCATGGCTCCTGCAGGCTCATCCCAGTGCACGGGGCACAGGACTGTGTCCACACAGCTGTGGGATATCTCCAGTGAGGGAGACTCCACACCCTCTCTAGGCAATCTGTTCCAGTGCTCAGTCACTGCACAGGAAAGAAGTAGCTCCTCATGTTCAGGTGGAATAAAATAACATCCTAGCTTCTATAGAAAGCATCCAGCTCATAGGAAAGAGCTACTGTGGGTGGAGGAATGCCAGAGCTAATTATGAAACGGGGTGATTAAGGCCAAAAATGCCTCTCACAAGGTGTCTCTAAGGGGAAAATGTTGGGCGTGAAACAGTGACACAAATATATGGATTTATTAGTTCTTATGGAATGATTTGTGTCTTCTTTTGACCTACTTAATTTCTTCCCCTGCCCCCAGAACAGAAGCCATGCAGAATTATAGCCCTGTGAGTAGAAGACTCAGGTCACATCCTTTTGACCCACACATCCTTGTCACAACTGGAGACATGCCAAGCTTAAAACAAGCTACAGACACTTAACCTAATCAGAATAACTCTGCAATAGTTCATAAAGTATCAAACAAACACAGAGTTTTAAAAGTACCAGGAATTTATGACTTAGCACAATTTTTAATATGAGCCATCCCCAGCTTTGCAGATCCAAAGGGCTGGAGAAAACACAGGTAAGCAGCTGAACTCCAAACCTGCAGCTCTCTGGGAGTTTGTCTTTAGGAAAAGGCACAAGAAAAAGAATTAATTGTTTGCTGTTTCACCTCTTTTCTTTGTTGGATCAGCTGTTAATTCAAGGCCTGTGGCCATGTCATAACTGCTTTTATTGAGCTGTTTCAAACCCAAGTCCCAGAGAACCTGTTTGTCATTCAGGCAGTGAAGGAGACTGCTCCCAGCTCTGCAGAGGCTGCTCAGCCAGCTCAGAGCACCCTGAAATCTATCAGTGCTAATTAGGGCTCACTTAAATGCTCCCAGGCTGCCGTTGCTGGTTTGAAATGCAGAGTGGCATGTGAAAGCCCTTATGCTCGGCTCCTGACAGGAGCAAAAGCAAACATCGGGCCCTGCTGTGACCTCCATTTACGAGACTCATTTACTGCACTGAAAGCATCAACTTCTGGGAAATCAAATGGACAAATTAGTTTTGAACCCCTACTGGTTAAGATGGACTTCTCACTGGGACAGTGCTCCTGCCTGGCTGGCTAAATGTTTCCTTAATCCTCGTGTCTGTGGAGTTTCCTCAGGGAGGTTGGGTGGATGAGTTTGCTCTCAGGAGGAGGTCTGGGAGCAGGGAGGTGGCAGCTCTCCAATCGCCCCTGGTCCCTGACACTGGGTGGGTACCAGCTGTCATGGAACTAAAATCCCATGGCTGTTTTTCTCCAGTATTAATAATTTCATTTAAGCAAAGGCAGAATCCTCTGTCCTGACTCGGTACTGCACTGCCTTTTGCACGATGACAAGAGATCTCCATTCAGCGATGCTTTAACTGAAGTGCCCCATGTCTCATCCTGTGATTCATGTGCATCTCGATAAACCCAAATTTATCTTTGGGGACTGAAGGGGTTTCTAACTAATCCCTGTTCTCAGCTCCATAAGACTCCAAGACCATCTGTCTGTTTTCAGACAAGTCTACCCAAATCCCCTGCCCAGTGGGCACGAAGCCACCTGAGGATCCCTTCCTTCCGAGGTTCAGCCCAGCCACAGCTGCTCCCTGTGTGTACTAGCTATTGGAAAATGTGGGTAGAAAATTGGGAGCCTTCAGGAACAAAAACTTCCTGCTCAGGAATAACAACACATTTAATTTGTCACCTGTGGGATCCTTTAGTCCTTAAGGTAGAAATATTTCCTGTTCCACGTCTGCCCCACTGCTGACTGTGTTCCTCTCCCTGCATTTCTCTCTTAATCTCCCTGAGACTCCCGTGCCTATCTCATTATGAGATACTTATATTTTCCATTCCTCTGGCATATGGTTCTGGGAGCCTTCTCCAGTCTTTTGAGAGGAATCTGAATTTATTAAACACTTCTACTGTTAGTTTGTGTCTGGGTTCCTTCATCAGCAGCTGGAGCGTGCTGACTGTGCTCTGGGACCTCTGCTGCCTCTTGGGGACCCACAGTTCTCTCAGGGCTCAGCAGGGAGGACACGGAACCATGTAGTGCAGCTCAGCCTGGCCATCAGTGGCACAAACCACGCAGCACTGCAAGATGCTTTGAGGCAACTCTTCCAGTGAATTCACATCCTTGGCGGCAGAAAGAATTTTCCTTCCCAGACTGCACAGTGCACAGCCAGTGGTGTAGATAACTCATCTGCAGAATGCTCTCAAACCTTTGCAACCTTTAAGATCTCTGAGTCGAAGAGCCCTTCTCCTGAGTGTAGCACAGTGCTCTCCACCAGGGGAGCAAGAGCCCAAGATGGACCTTTCCTTCTTGGCTTGCTGGCTGGGAATGCTCTGAGGAGGAAAAGGTTTTGCACTAACAGGAGGCCTCACAGCTGAGCCACATCTGGGTCCTGTCAGTCTGGTCCAGATGGGTGATGTGAAGAAGACAAGGTCAAACTGAATCCAAACCCCTCTCAGGAGCACTCTGAAGTCCTGTTTTTCAGCTGTTGGCAGAAGCCACCTAGAGAGTGGCAGTGTGGTTTCTCAGGTTGTGCACAGGACAGAGAGAGCTCAGGTTTTGGAGAACACTACTGCCACTGAGAATCACAGCAAGAAAGTGGATGAGATGAATTGACTTCGTGTCTGTGAATAACATCTCTGTAAATATTGCCAGATGTTTTCCACAAGCCCTGCTGACATGGCAGTGAGGTTAGGGGAACTAGCTTCCCCCATCACTTCTGCTCCCAGCTTAAGCCCAGAGGCCAAACCAAACCTTGGGACCCCCTGTGCTCTTCCAGCCCCCCTCTAATTGCACAGGAAGCATCCCTGGGGTTGCTCGTGTGTGGCAGGATCCACAGCCCCAACCAGCACAGTCTGTGTGTGCACACAGTGAATTATGACACAGAAACCCAAAGTGCTCTTGTCTCCTACATGGAGACCTGGCCTGAGCCAGGATGGAGCATGAGGGAAGCAGATGGCAGCCTGGCAGAGTGATTAAAGCCCTAGATATCTGTTCTAATAAATTGCCCACACAGCAGATCAAGCATTGCAATGTCAGTCCTGGTCTGTGCTGTCACAAGGCGCAGCCTTATTTACAGCACTGGGCGAATGCCACGCTCTGCCCTGCGCTGCACATTGCCAGGACAGGCTGAATGGCCAGCTGGGATGGAGAAGAGACCTGTGGATTTTGTCTGTCACCCCAAGTAGGTGTCACTGGGTACCACAGCTGAGGTAAAGCACCTTGCAGTAGGATTCAGTGAAGGAAACAGGCGAAGGTTGAGCTTCTGACTCATGAAGATAAATGTGTGTCCTGTGCAGATTTAGACCTGAAGAGAGGTGCAATTTCTATTCACTTTGTTATACCTCCTGCTCCCTTCTTCCCTTCCACCCCATTTCAACATCTCCAAACAGCCCTTCCTGTGCAAGGCAGTGTAAAATCAAAGCCTTTCTGTGGTGTCCCACTTCTCTCTCGCTCCTTTCCTCTTTTCTGGGATATTGGCAGAGGAGCTGAGTTGGATTTGCTCTGTTACCAGGACTCCTGTCAGTATATCTGATATAGTTAGGCAGCCTTAACAAGCCCAAGAGGAGCTTTGTGAGTGCTGATGCCAAACCCTACTGTATTCATCACCCATATGGAGGAGGCTACACCGGAGCTCGGTGCTTTTTGTGCCTCACTTTTACTTCTCTTGAGACTTCCCAGATGCAGGCCTGGAAATCATCTTCTCCCAGTCCTTTACCAGAAGAGGTACTACTGAGGTGCTGGTAGAGCAGGACATGCTCCCATGCAGAAAAGGGGCACTTTTTCCTGAACAAGATCCTGTGTTTGTGGGATAAGGAATCCTGAAGATATGAGAACCGCTGAGCCCTGTTTTCTTGGACACTGGCTGGCTTTTGTTTCTAATAGGGCCTAAGTTCCAGCTGGAGCTTTCGGGACTTTTAACACAGTGCTGCTGACAAGGAGTCTGAACTAGGCTTGAGATAGGAGCAGTGGCTTTGAAGGTATTGCTGAGCCTGAAATCCGGGGAGAAGCCTCACCTTAGGGCATCTTGCTGGCTGAACTCAGTGTCTAAAAGCAGAAGCCTCTGTGACTGGAGAGAAAAACAGAGCCAGGATTTTCATACAGTATTTCCTAGAGGGAATTATACGCTGTGCTGGGTGATGTTCCCAGACAAGGAGTGCAGCCTGTCCAGAGGGCCTCAGATTTACAGCCCATGCAGAGGGATGAGCTCATCAGTCCAGGTCCCGTTCAGCTGCAGGGCCTGGGAGGGGCTGCTGAGCACATTGGGGTTTCTGGCTGACCCCAGACCCATCAGGGATGCAGCACCTCTTCCACTGAGCAGAATATTAGAGAATGAGCCATGCAGCCAGATCCTTCTCTGAGGATTATTTTTAGAACAGATCAACCTTCCCAACTAAACGCTTGTCAAATCCAATGCCTTTCTTCAAAAACTCCAGGTGCAAACAAAAGCATTGGGAATTTTTTGGCTGGGAGCAGGCACAGAAAGCTTAGATGCTTGTTTTGAGGCCAGCTGTGATATTTTTTCCCCATTCATTCATAACTGCTGCGAACAGTGAAAACCATTGAAGAATACAGGAGAAACCAATGCCTGGGTCTATGCCCTGCACCTCAGCTCTGTGTCCAGGGAAATATTGGGAAAGTTTCCAAGCCGTGGTTATTTATATTCCCCACCCCGGTCCTGAACTTTTTCTGTGTGCTGGTAATAATATCCCAGTACTAAACTGTACTTTCTGTGGGCATCATTTGCATGGTTGAACAGCTGTGAGCCTCTCTCCACCGCCTGCCTGCCATATTGCATAGATAATAACAGCTAATCCATATTAATTATAAATACACAAATCGGCTCCTAAATAAGGCAAAGTTTTGTGAGCGATTCAAACCAGTGGGTGCCAAGAAATGTTAGTGTTACGCCTGACACCTCATCCTCTGGTTGTCATGTCATGAATAAAGAAGAGTCCCCAGCACAAGTTAAGGATGGCATCTGAGCTTTAATAGCCTGCAGCCACTGCCATCAGCCCTGCGGCGCTGATTTCATCACATCTCACAAGCTAAACTGCACTGGGTCAATAACAAACCTCTGTGGAGAACGAGCCGCAGGAAGTGGGGCTGCAATTATTATTCACTACCTGGCGCTTGTTGGCAGCGGATCTACGCTGGACTAACCCCACCTTGTGGTGCTGGTGGGCTCCGGCTGACCTGGTTGGGAAGGAAACACTCATTTCCATCCTGTTTGGATTTGAAGCCCCCTAAGGCTTTGCCTGCTGGAGGTGGAAGTCTAAAATAAGCCCTTGCAGTTGGCTCACTTTCCTCTGCTGGCTTTCTCAGATCTCCCAGAGAAAGCCTGTGGATGCCCCAGCATCTACAATCCAGGCTGAAAATTCCTGATATTAAACACAAGGTTTGCTGTCTATGCCGTGTTGTCCATTCACCCTCTTCTACCTCCTCACTGAGGAATTTGGTGTCATTCCTATTGTCTTCCATTTTGACTCTTTAATGTCTTCTCCCCAGCCTGACCTTCACAACCTCAGATGGGCAAGTTCTTTTCTTTCCTTTACTCTATGCTGTGGAATTTCCTCATGGAAAGGGTGGTCAGGCACCGGCAGGGGCTGCCCAGGGAGGTTTGGAGTCCCCCAGATCCCTGGAGGAAGGGCTGGACGTGGCACTCAGTGCTCTGGGCTGGGGACAAGGTGGGCATCGGGCAGAGATTGGACCTGATGATCTCAGAGGTCTTTTCCAACCTTTAATAATGCTATGATTCTATGATGGTACAGCTGCCAAAAAGGTCCCATGTTCCTTTCTCACGTTTCTTTCTCTTTTTGCATTTCTGTGTAATGGCTGGAAACTTTCTAGGGTAGCTTCAGTGCCTTTTGGATGGTGTATGAACAGGACAACGTCTGAAAAGCAAAAACAACATAAATGGCAAAATTCTCAGCTATTTTTCTTCAGAATTATACTGTCCTGCTTCCCCTTCAGGCACATTAGTAAAAATGCCAATGAGCTCTTACCTGCGGGCAAACCGGGATCTTTGTAAAGTGTCCAGCACAAATGGGGCTTTGATTGGAAAAACAACTTCATCACAATATTACTCAAGCTGGGGATAGCAATTTTTGTTTTCATGATGGCTAAAAATGACCATGTTTGCCCTGCAAATTATGATGTCTTTTTCTTAAGAGCATTGATTTCCTTTAACATTTTGACCAAAAGAAAGAAGTAGGAAGAGTAATTTCTGGAGAGTCAAGCCACTGAAAGAGCCTAATTGTTTGCAATACAGATGATCACAGGACTCAGGGAACATTCTTAGAGATTTCATTTCATTATAGACTCCCTTCCTTATAGATTTCAAGAGGCAGATTATCAAGCAGACAGAAACTTAGAAAATGTTGAAGATCCAGACAGTTCAGCCAAGTTTTGTACCTGAGAACCGCAAACCTGTGGTTGCTCTGTACATATAAATATTAGCAGTATAACACAACCTTAGCCTGTTTTCTCTTGTCTAGAAAGTTCTCTGGGTTTTCTTTTCTCTTTTTTTTTCCTTCTGCATGATTATTATTTGGACTGAAATATTGTTTTTACAGAAAATAACCCAAAAAGTCATGAGGAGAGGGGTAATAATTGTGGCTTGTCTCAGACCCTGATGCAGACTGTGGCTAAGTCCAGAGTTTTAAACCCCTCTCACGGAAATTTTTGGGTAATAGATTTTGATTCTTCCCTCACCCCCTCCCACATGTTCAAGCTACAAGGCAGAGAATTCATTTGGGAGTGGTGTATTCCAGGGAGAGGTGGCGCCAATGCCTCCAAGGCTCCATCCTGAAATCAGATCCATGCCTGTGGCCGCTCTGCCTCTCCTTCCCTTTCTCCCACACCAGAAGTCCCACAGGAAAGCTTGGCAGAACCTTCCCGTAGTTCCTGGGCAGGAAAATACCTTTTCCTGGGAGTCTGGGTGAGGGATTTGGAGGGGAGCACAGCAGTGATGCTGCACACAGTGCTGGAGTAGATCTGCAGGAAAGCTGTGGGGCCAGGGCAGATTAATTACATCAGAGGGAAATCTAGAGCTGGAGCTTTGAAAATGAGATCAGGAGGATTACTAGGAAAATACTCAGCACGAAGCAATCTTACCTTGGACAAAAAGAGCAGGAGAACACAGGTAGGAATATCCCAGTGCTGATTCCTAACTTGCAATAATGAACTGGAGACACGTTTCATAAAACCTCCTCAGACTGTCCTTATTTCTTTCAGGGGTGTGTGCATTAATAAAGTGCAAAAAAAGGATGGTGTGACAGTGTGTTTAGCACTGTTTTTCTCCTGAAAATGGAGTTCGACTCCTGTCTGCCTTGTCTGGGAGCCAGTAGAGGGAGACAAGTCTCTGAGCTTAATCCAGGCCTGTTTTCTCCTCTCCAACAACTTCTCTGGTTCTTTTTTATTTTTTTTTCTTTCTGCATTATTATTTGGACTGGGATACTGTTTTTATGAAAAATAGCTCTAAATGACCATTGCCTTGCAGTTACAGAGAGAGTTAGATTAAAAATGCTGCAGGGAGATTTGGGTGAGTGAACACATGGCAACAATCCTCCCGTGGCAGTAATACAAGGAGCCCAGGTAGGGGCTGGGAATGCTGCAGTGTGTGTTTTTCTGGGCAGGAAAGCCTTGAATCCGTGCTTGGGTAGAGGCTTAGCCCAAGACCTAGTTTGATGGGAGAAGTGCAGGCATCAAGTTTCTCAGGATCTGGTGTAAAATTACAAATCAGATCCACAAAACACCCAATTTTCCTGGCTCACAGCAGCTGTAGCACAGTCAGAGCAAGAACAGGGTGCTGTGGAAATTGCCAGGAGCTGCTGGCACTGTGTAAAAAGCTGGGGATAACCCTGGAGAGGGATGGGATGGGATGGGATGGGATGGGATGGGATGGGATGAGATGTCCTGGCCCAGTTTCAGCCCAAAGCAATGTAGTTTTTTTCCTTTTTTAAACTTTTCTTCTGTGCTCCTGAAGAAATGGAGGGTGGGGGTGTGGGAGAGACGTGCACAGCAGTGAGTGCATGGGTGTTGCAGGGTGTGATGAGGCCTCTGCAAGGACAGGCAGTGCCAAAAGCCACCATTACCATGCAGGCAGGCTGGAACTGGGACTTGCAGAGAGCAGGTGCCTGCAGCGTGGTGGAGGGGGTGCAGAGACAGATATTTAGTGCCCAGTATCCCCCTAAAAAACCTTCTCTGAGGGTTAGCCAGTGTGGCCACAAGCAGCTGGAAGTGGGAGTGCATGGGATGTGCATCCTCTGAATATACACAGACACATCATCCTCCCGGATCAGTAGGTGGAACTCTTTGGGAACGCGTGGTGGTGGCATCCACAGGCTCTGCGTCCCTGTGTGTCT
>VZRR01009283.1:0-24174 GCA_013398015.1 Oreocharis arfaki
GGCGCCGGTGCCCCCGGGCAGGGTCGCACCGGGGGTGGCGGTGGTGTCGCCGCGGCGCCGGGTCCAGCCTGCCGCTGCTCCGCTCCATCCCCCTGCGCTGCCGGGGTCCGGCACCCGCAGTTCCCCCGCTTTAGGGCTGGAGCTGCCGCTCGCAGCCCCTTCCCCGGCACAGCCGAGCGGGTCCGAGCATCGCCAGGCGTCGGGAAAGCTTTCCCCATCTCCTCTCGCTCGTGTTTCCCCCCGGGCGCTGCAGGTCCTCACTCCTGGCCACCTCAGGGCCCTTCCTGCCTCTTCCCCGCGCATCCAGGATTTTAGGGCTCGGCGGATTCTCCTGTCGAAAATTCTGAGGGTTGGTTTAGCCGCGGATGTTACCGGGTTGTGTTTCTGGGGGAAATGGAGCAGGCAGCAAGCGCAGCGTTCCTGGCTCCTTTTGCCGTGCTGGAAGAGCAGCCTTTGCCTCTTCCCACTCTGCATCCAGAGTACTTTTGTGCCAGTTCCTTAATCCACTTGCAAAGCGGATTGAGCTAAAACCTGACAAAAGGTGCTCCAATTACCGCGGCGTTCGCACAGGCAGAACGGTTCTGTGTGTGTTCCTGCCCAGCCTTACCCTGAGCTGAGGTTTTTGGGAAGGAGAAAAGAGCAACCAGGAAGGGAGAGGATGGCAGGAGAAGGCAGAGTGCCTGTAAAATAGATGGAGAGTGGAGCCGTGCCGGGCTCTGCAGCCTGGCAGCACCCGGAGCACAGACCCAGCCCTTGGAGTGAGGAGCACTGGAACCGGAGCGGCTGGAGCGGGAAGTGACCGGGACTGGGGATGGTTGGTGGCCTGGGGAACACCAGCCTGGGCCTGGCAGAGCTCCTGGCTGCTGCTTAGCTTTGTGGATAGTCTCACACCCTGGCTGGGGATGTGCAGCCTGCGGGATGGAGACCCCAAAACCCAGCCCCGATGCAGGGGGGACACCATGGGAAAAGCCTCGTCCGGGCAGGGAAAGTTCCTACAAATTCTCCACCAAAACGCGAGGCATTAAAACCAAAACGCCCTCCCAGAGTGGAGTTGCCCAGCAGTGATGTGGTCGTGTGTGGCTTAAAATTCAGAAATGCAGGTGTTGAACCCTGCAATAACCCTGTGGGAAGTGGGGAGCCCTTGGGGTTGCTCTGCACCCCAAAGCTCTGCCCTTCACTGCTGCTCCATCACCCGTTGCAGGAGGGAGACGGGATAAAATCCCGGCACCCCGGGGCACGGCAGAGAACGTGCTGCACGTCCTTTAAATGGGAGAATAATTGAAGATGAGTTGGGGAGCTGCCAGTTGGGCAGCCTGGGACTGATCTGGTTTAATTTTGCGCTGATGTTTTTATCACCGGTGGTTCTGTGGCGCTCGCGGAGGGGAGGCAGCGGAGCTGCTGCCTCTTGCTGCTGGAGGACTGGCGGTGCCGGCTGGGTTTTGGCCAGAGCAGCTCGGAGAGGTGATTTTTGGCCCACCCAAGATTTCTTACAGTTTTCAGATTGCAAAAACCCCACTCGGGGTGTCTGCAGCCTTTCCCAAAGCGCTTGGGTTGTGGGCTGATCTTGGGGGAAGATGCTCTCCAATGGGCAGCCTGCAAAACGGCCAGAGGAGCATCCTGAGAACAGGGAGCAGGAGGCAAAGCAGCTTCAGGAAAGAGCTGGCTTAAAAATCCATAGATTTTTGCTTTTATCCTGCCCTGTTGGAGGAGGGAGAACAAGAGGAACAGGGTCTGGGTTGTGCTTCACCCATCCTGGGCATCGATGGCCAGGGTGGGACGTGGCTGTGCTGGGCAGAGCTGGGGCACATCCCAGGCACGGCCGGGTCCCGCCGGGCTCAGCCTTTCCAGGAGGATGCACTTTTGCTGATCCCTGGCTGAAGATAGCAGGGCCAGGGGCTTTTTGCCTATTTTGTAGCATTTCGAGCTCAGGAATGTCTGCTTTTATTAGCTGTGCTAATCCTGCCTCACCAGAGGACTCATCCCCAGCTCCAAGGCCCAAACCTAATCCCTGCTCTTCCCTCCTGGGCCCGAATTAAACACTGGACTCGCAGCCCGACAGCACAGACAGACTCAGCTTTTAAAGGCTTTCAATCCATGTTGTTGGGATGGATTTTTCCCAACTCCTGGCTGCCGGATCACTCCTGTTTCCCCCCCCCAGCATCCCACCAGGGAGCAGGTGGCTCCTCTTCCCTCCATGAGGAGCCGGCGCTGCCATAAGGCAGGAGGAGTTGGGCTGCTCCGGCAGCTCGGAGCCGCGTCGCTGCCACGTTCGCATCCCCGGGATGGGAGCGAGCTGCTGGAAGCCCTGGGAATAACGCTGGGAATGCGAAGCACGTGGCCGGGCGCGCTGCGCGTGGGCAGCGGCAATTCCCGTGCCGCCGGCGCGTGTGGGCAGCCCGGGTGGGACGCCTGTCACCAGCAACATCTGCCCACGGCCCCAATCCCACAGCTCCGAGGGGAGGGAAGCGGGAGCCAAGTGAGGCCATCCCTGGGCTTGTCCCCAGTGACACCGACTCGCCACGAGGCTCCAAAGCCGCTCCGCGTGCATCCCGTGCCTCGGTTTCCCTGGCTGTACATGGATGTGGTCCGGAGGGCTGGCTGTGGAGGGTGGCACAGTCCCTCAGACAGCCAAACTCCTGCGTGTGGCTGTGGAGCGGTGATGGAATTGTGTGAGGGAGCACCAGGGAGCATCCTGCAGGATCTCGCCAGTCCATGGGGCTGCAGGGAGGGTGGAAGGTGCTGCCAGAGCCCAAAGGGCCGCTCTGTGAGCCCTGGGGAAGCCCCAGAACAAACAGGTGAGGGCGGAAACGTTCAGAGCAGAGATGTGAGAGGAGATGAAAAGCAATAAATCCCAGGAGAGCGCTTGGAAGCGCAGCCGAGAGCCACGGTGGCGGCGGGAGGGAAACGGAGCAGGGTTCTGGGCACCCTCGGTTGGCTTCTCTGTGAGGTTTTTGTAGGGTTTGCCTTGGAAGACAAAGCAGCCGCTTCCACAAGGTTCAGCTCAGGGGATGTGGGACCAGGGACTGGGACAGGCTGGAGCAGGGCCTTGTTCAGCCATTGGCAATGGAATGTGCTGGATTCTCCTTCGGGTCCCATCTAAGCCGTGGGGTTTTGGGGCTGGAGCTGAACCCCACGGGTACCCCAGGTCTGTGGGGTGTCAGGAGTGGGGGCTGAGGCTGGGCAGGACAGGGGTGGCAAAGTGGGGAAATGGCCCTTGTGGGGGGAGAGCAGAGCCCTCCCCAGGCCCAGGCAGGGGCTGCCATTCCCTCTTTTCCATGTGAAATGGGCAGGCCGAGGACAGCCCCAAACCCACCCCGGAACAACCAAAGAGCAGAGATCCGGATGGAGAATCCGGGCAAACACAAACAGCCTTGCCAGGGGTGAGTTAAAAACAAAGCACCGAGGGTCTGGGCTGGGATGCCCAGGCTGCTGCGGTGCCTTGGCATCCCCATGGGCACCCCAAGGCCGGGGGCAGAGGCAGGATCCGTGGGTCCGAGCAGCAAAGCCGGACACAGCCCCGGCACGTGCCCTCCTCCTTCCTCTGCCTCAGCCCAGCTCTTCCCGTGCTTCCCTGCCTTCCTCCCCCTGAATTTTTCATGCCACCACGAGCTCGGCTGCTGCTTGCAGCCCCATCCATCAGCAGGGTTTGGTTTTCAAAGCCATCCCAGCTCTGCCCGGCTCAGATCTGGAGCGCCAGGGCTCCTTGTTCAGCTCCCAATGTGCCAACCAAAATAGCAGCGGCCACATACTGGAGTGGAGAGGAACAAGTGTCACTGGGAATTAAAATGACAGATCCCAGCATCAAGGTCTCCGAGGGTTTGTGCTTTATTAAGCAACAGTGAGTTCATGGGAAAGGACTTTGACTCAGAGCACCGGTTGTGTCTACAAGAAAAGAGAACCAGGGACTAAATTTAGGCTCAGGCTGTGATGGGGAGACAGGGCCAGGCACCGAGGGAGGGGAGCTGGGTGTCCTCAGCTCCGTGGGGATGAGCCCTGGCCCTGCAGAGCAGAGTGGGATGTGGGGAGCAGGAGGTGGGTGCACCTCAGCCTTGGGATCATGGAATCCCCAATGGTTTGGGGTGGAAGGGACATTAAAGCCCATCCAGCGCCACCCCTGCCATGGGCAGGGACACCTTCCACTGGCCCAGGGTGCTCCAAGCCCCGTCCAGCCTGGCCTTGGGCACTGCCAGGGATCCAGGAGCAGCCACAGCTGCTCTGGGCACCCTGTGCCAGGGCCTGCCCACCCTCCCAGGGAAGGTGCTGCAGAGGAACAACCCCGGTGCTGTGGGGCAGGAGGGCTGCAGGGTTCCCTTCTCTGGGGAAGGCACTGCTTGGGGTCTTGCATCCCCAGCCCCACATCAGCCACGGCCAGGGGTGTGTGGAGGGGCTGGGAGAGCTCCTCTGAGCAGGATTCACCCTGGCTGAGACTCGTGCAGCATCCGCAGGGTTTGGGGAAAAGGGGGGACCACAACCCTGCCCGAGGCTGTGTGGTCCTCACGTGGCTCCCTCTCCCTTCAATGTGGTTTCCTGCTCATGGGGTGATTTAACAGATCAGTGTTTTCTCTCCTTGCCTCAGGGTCTGCCTCTTCCCACCGCCCCCTCCTATTAAAAATTCATTGTTTTCTCCCAGATACTGTTGCTAGAGGGAGACAGGGAGAAATAAAGGAAGTTCTTGGGAAGGAGAAGAGAAAATATTCAGTGGGAAGGGAATTGAGGAAAAATTTAAGCCAAATATTGTCCCTCTCTGCCTCCTGCTGTAGAGCATTTAAGCCCTGTCACAGCACAGGACCCCGATGTCCCCAGAGAGTTGTGTGGGAACTGGGGGGAGTTTGGGTGGTGGGGACTGTCCTGCTCCTGCCAGGGAGGTGATGAAGCCCCTGCTGGCTTCAGAGCTGGGACTGTGGGACATCGTGGCTCTTTCACACCGCAAATCCCAGCAGGCACAGGAGGGAAGGAGCAGCAGGAACAGAGACCTGCAGTGGGGGGGATGTGCCTGATCTCTGACTCAATTCCCATCCTCAGCATCTCCAGAAAACTCCCCCAAGGCATTGATTGCTTTTCCTGCTCCATTTGGCCGCTGTTTCAGTCCAGGTGGATGAGGGGGGTTCGTTTGCAGACTGACACAGTCAGGAGGGTGTTGATGGCTGCTCTGTGGGATCAGCTCCCCATGCCCTATGGAACTGTGGCGGTGACACAGAGCTGCCAGGCCGTGTGCCACCGAGAGGGGTTCAGGCAGGCTTGGGAAGGCTCTTTGCCATCTTCTGAAACCTCCTGAGCACGGTCCTCACGGTGCTCCTCGCAGGGCAGCAGCAGCAGAGGTTTGCAGGGCAGAGCAGGGGAAATAAAGGGGCTCTTCCTGACCACCCAGACTCCCTGAGCCCCATCTCCGGGGTGGGATACCTCGCCTTAGGTGCTCTCCAGGGTGGGATAGCTCACCTTAGGTGCTCTCCAGGGTGGGATACCTCACCTTAGGTGCTCTCCAGGGTGGGATACCTCACCTTAGGTGCTCTCCAGGGTGGGATAGCTCACCTTAGGTGATCTTTAGCGTGGGATACCTCACCTTAGGTGAGTGAATTTGCTTTCCCCCAGGAAGAGTGGAAGGAATCATTTGCAATCCCTTCTCAGTGGTGCAGCCAGAGAAGCAAACGATGAAGGTGCTCGGTGCTTCTGGCCTCTTTTCCCACAGGGTCACCCGGGCTGACCTTCCCCCCGCTCAGGACAGCTGGACACCAACCCTTCAATATTGGCACCAGGAGCTATTTTGTATTTTTCCACTTAAATCCCATTCGAAGTAAAGCCCATCTGGTTCCCTTCGTGCTGCCAGAGGAGAAAAGGCTGCCCTGGATCAGTTGTGCCCAGGGAGACCCAGGAGGGGCGGCGTGGCCGGGACCTGTGCCTGCTGCTGGGCTGGAGCAGGGCCCCCGTAATCAAACACTCATTAGGGATGGAAAAGGAGCAGAACCCTGCGACTGCAAATGGAAGGTGGAGTGACAGAAGTGAGAGAGAAGCTGTGACCTTTTCCCATAAGCAGGAATATTACCCAAGTGTGACTAATGGAGCGGGGGGGATAATCCTGCCTTCATTGGTGCTTATTCCTGGGGCTGATGAGGAGCAGGAGCCTTTGGGAAGTGCAGTGGGTGATGCCAGCATCCCTCCCAGCCATGCCCAGTGCTCTGGGAGTCATTCCAGGAGTTACTGTGGAGGTTGGAACCCTCCACATTTCAGGTTTCTGTTCTTACCTTCAGGGTCGCTTTTCCATCAAGCACCAGCCTTGTGGCAAAGCAATTCCTAGCATGGGGAATCCCGATGGGATCGGCACCACTGCCTTCCCCTGCCTTGCTCAGCCTGCACCAGCATCTGGAAACCTCTGGAAATTCAGGTCCAGGTTGTTGCTGTTGCAGTGACAAACGAAGCTGTGATCCGTTGGGTCAGGCTCATCCAGCACCAGGCAATGCTGCCGCGTTTTTTGGGGTTTTTTTCCATGCCCCGAGGTTCTCTCTGGCTCAGGCTGCCCTTGAGTTTGTGCTGGGCAGAGCTGTCCCCATGCAGGGATCACTCCATGGCCTGGGGACCTGTTCCTGCTGCCTCAGTCCTGCACCACTGGGGCCTGGCTTGGCTGTCCTCACCTCAGTGACTTTCCCAAGGCTCCTAAGAAACAGATCTTTTTCCTCTGTTTCATTTTTACCAGCTCTGCCTCATTTCTCCCTCCATTTCTCTCCCTGGGGTCGTTTGTGGCTGTGCCCCCCAAAGCTGGGAGATGCCGTGTCCCTGCTGTGCTGCTGTGGAGCTGAATTTTTCCTCCTTCCTTGAGGGTTTTCCAAATTTTCCCATTTACTTTTGCAGAAAGAAGCTCTTTGTCACAGAGAGAGGATTTCACATGAGCGGCCCGTGACACCTCCTCCATGACAATGTGTCATTTTTGTTGTTCATATTTCGATAACTAAAGGTCAGATGGAAGCTCAGCTGGCTGGGAAGTCTGACATTAATTACACTGATGAGTCTCTGGCTTAATGCTCCTGGATACCGGGGTGGTGCTGGATCTTGGGCACCATGGGGTGTCCTGGGGTCCATGGAATGATAAAATCCTGAAATATCCTGAGCTGGAATGGACCCACAGGTCCAGCCCCTGGCTCTGCACAGACACCCCAACAATCCCACCCTGGGCATCCCTGGCAGCGCTGTCCAAACGCTCCTGGAGCTCTGGCAGCCTCGGGGCCGGGACCATTCCCTGGGGAGCCTGGGCAGTGCCCAGCACCCTCGGGGGGAAGAACCTTTCCCTGAGCTCCAGCCCAAGCCCTGACCCAGCTCCAGCCGTTCCCTGGGCTCCTGTCCCTGGCCCAGAGCAGAGCTCAGCCCCTGCCCCTCCGCCTCCCCTCGGGAGGAGCTGCAGCCCCCGAGGAGCCTCCCCTCAGTCTCCTCTGCTGCGGCTGAACGAGCCAAGTGCCCTGAGCCGCTCCTCAGCCCCTTCCCAGCTCCGTGTCCCTCCTTTGGACACTCTGCAACAGCTTTGGATCCTCTGATCCTGTGGTGCCCAAAGTGCCCCCGGCACTGGAGGTGAGGCTGCCCCAGTGCAGAGCAGAGCGGGACAATCCCTCCCTGGCCTGGTGCCCCCCAGGACATGGTGGCCCTTGGGGCTGCCAGGGCACACTGGGGACTCAGATCCAACTTGCCACCGACCAGGACCCCCAGGTCCCTTCCTGCAGGGGTCTGAGATGAGCCAGATTTGCTGCCATGCATGGAAGAGTTGCTGTGCACATCCCAAGGGATGCTCCTGCCTTAGAAGAGCTTGTCTTGGGCACCCTGGCCTGGTTCTCTGGAGGCCTCTGCTGATTTCCAGGACATCAGGGTCCTGTTTGGCTTTAGGATTTGCTGCTGAATTTCTTTATTCAGGAGGATCCCATGTGCAGAACTGGAAGCTCCTTGATGGAGAAGCAGGTCCTATGTGGTACCTCCCATGTGGAATCCTCTCTTGGCTCCTGCACTGAGCAGCCCAGGAAAGAGTTCAAATCCAGGTTTTGAGTCAAACACAAGGCACAGGAGCAGAAGGTGATGAGGGCCCTGGTGACACAAACCTGCAGAGAGCCAGGGAGCTGTGCTGGTGTCACCACGAGGGTCTGAAGGAGCTTTAGGCCACTTCACCCACGTGCTGGTGGGTCCCGTTTCACAAGGATTAAAATCCATTTGCAGACAAAACCCCCACGGGTAACCTGAGCCAGAGGTTGCTACGTGACCTGAGAGCTGCCAAAAACAAATGCCCAGACCATCAGCCAAGCCCCTGCTCGTTCCCAGCACTGGCAGGGACGGGCTCACCCAAGGAGCCAAGCCTAGGTGGTCTCTAAGGGAGCTTAAATTCCACATTCCCGATGCTCGGGCAGGGCTGGGAGCCTCTCAGGGAGGGCAGGAGAGGCCGCTCGGGAGCTGAGCACCTTTGAGCTGGCTGCAGTTTGCTCCCAGCAGCTCCACAGTAAATATGTGGCTGGGTCCAGCCTGCTGGAATTGGATGGAAATTTTGCCTTCTCCATCCCCAGAGCTGGAGCCTGGCCATGGGGAGCAGCAGCTGAGCTGCTGTGGTTGGGATTAACCCTTGGATGGCGCCAGCTCCGAGCATCGCCCGCGGAGCCTCCTCCGTCCCTGCTGGAATGCTGGAGCCTGTGAGTCCCACACACGGTGCTGCAAGTGAACCAAACCCACTTCCCTCCCAGTTATCCCATCTGCCAGGACTGGAGCAGCCCCAGGGATCCACAACAGATCTTTGTGCATCGGCCCCTGGAGCTGCAATCCCTCAAAGCAGGGTCGCTGCATCCCCTGGAGTGGAATTCCATGTGGGATGGCACCAGCTGCAGTTGCTGGTGGTGCCACAAGCTTCCCCCCGCAGGTGCTGAGGGCAGGCCCGGCTGGTTCTGGGGTGTTTCCCCATCTCAGGGCTCAGTTTGGGTCATTCTTGCTGTTATTTCAGGTGCTGGCTGTGAGTTACTCCCACACGTGTGTGCTCCAGCCCCCTGTGCTGCAGGGCACTGAGGAGATGGGATCCTGCTGCCATCCTGGGTTTTCCCATCCTGCTGCCAGCCCTGAGCTGTCTCTGCTGTCCCAGCCCTGCTCCTGGAGGGGCCGGTGCATCCCTTGGCTCCAGCAGGAAACTGTCATGTCCAGAGCAGGGGATTTCTGTTGCTATGGGGGGGGTTTAGTGCTGCTCCTGTATTGGGGAGCATCCCTGACGGAGTTCCATGCATCTCACATGGGATTTGGATGTGCATTCCTGCACATCCTGACCCCACAGGAGGATGGGGTGAAGGGCTCAGTGTATCCCACTGACACTGGGACCTTCTGAGAGCTGGGAATGTGAGTCTGGGTCCCTCAGGCAGAGAAGACGAGGGGAAGGTGTTCTGGAGCAGGGAATGAGCTGGCATTGCCAGGCACTGGGTGAAATCCTGCAGCCTCACAGCCCCCAGGGGCCTGGGGGTGACCAGGAATGTGGAACCCTCCATGTTGTCCCTGCAGGGCTGAGCCCGAGCCTGCAGGTTCGAAGGGAATCCCTCTGGCTTCGGCTTTGGGGCAGTGCTGCTTTCCTGGAGGAATTTTCCCTTTTCCAGAGCTCTGGGAACTGCCAGATCTCCGGGAACCCCAAAAGTGAGGATTTACCCATCCACAAGCAGCGTGCGGACACCGCTGGGGTTTGCAGGAGCACACGGGCATGGCGAGCTCCATCCTCCCGGGATGTGCCAGGGCTGTGATCCCTGTGCCCCGGGGCCGGCTGCTGCTGCAGCGCCGGCTCCTCGTTCCTCTGCCGTTCCCCAGCAAACCCCTGCCGAGGAAAACCCCTTTGCCTCAGGCTCCCCAAGCCTTTCCCAGCAGGAATTAACTCCTCTGGATGCCGCTGCTGCCCTGGGGCTGCTCGGCCGGGCAGGAGCAGGGACCTGAGCGAGGGCTGGAGCAGGCTCAGAGCAGCTGCGGAGCTGCAGCAGCAGCAGCTCCTGCGTGGGTGTCGCTGAACGGGACCGAGTCGGGGACATTTGAGGGCTGTTAACCGGGATTGCCGCACAAAGGGAGCTGTTTAAATTCCCTCTTTCTTTGCAACAGGCGAATTAAATTTGATCCAGGGAGTTCAAAGCAATTTAATAAAACCACAGCAAATCGTTTGTTCAGCATCTGCTGCATCAGTGCTGGGAGCATCTCCCGACCCCCCCAAGTCCCCCGAAATGCCCAGGGGGTGGACATGGGATGGGGAGTCTGGCCGGTGGCACTTCTGCTTCCACATTTGGGTGAAATTTCCCCTAATTCGGGGCCTCCTGGGCTGTGGGCACCGCGGGGTGGGTGCCATCCCCTCCTGCAATCCCTGCAGGATTCCCGAGGGGCAGTGCCGTGTCTGCCCTGCTCCAGCCAGAGCTGCCCACGGCAGGGCTGGGCTCAGACACTCTCCTGGTGGGGAGAGGATCCTTCAGGGCACAAAATGCGATAGAATTTTATATTTATATATATATTTATATCAATAAAACCAGGCAAGCTGCAACGGTCAGGCTGGAGCAGCGCTGAGGATGCTCCTCCTCTCTGGATGTGCCTGGGTACCACATACCGGCACTTTGGGGGAGTTTGTTTGGGATTTCTGTGGCAGACATTGGGGAAAGGTGACTGACCGTGGTCTCCTTGTGCTGTTGTGTGCAGAGGAGCCGAGGCTGGCCGTGCTGGACACTTCACCATTTGAACATTCCCGGGCTCCGATGCCTCAGCAGATCCCGATGTCGGAGCGGCCCCGCACCTGCAGAACGGTGAGAACTCCCTGGGCTCCGCTGGGATTGGGGGTTGTGCACTGGGACACTCAAAATCCAGCTCATCTCTACCTCGTGGCCACCCGTGCTTGGTGGCATTAGCCCCCTCCTTGTCCCCACCTCCTTGTGCAGCAGGAGCACTCGGCACGGCCGAGCCGCACATTTATCCTGTGGAACAGCTGGGACATCTCCAGCCTGGTGTCACCACCCCAGAACGAGCAAGAAGTGACTCTGGTGGGGCTGTGATGTGCAGCTCTGGGGTGCTGAGCTCGGGGACTTGCTCAGGGTTGGTGGCAGGCAGCAGTGGGACCCCAGCCTTGGACACTTTTGGGACCCCAGCCTTGGCTGTGCCAGGATCCGCATGCAGCATCGGTTTGAGGGGCAGGGGTTTGGGGGTTGGATGGGTTTCCTGGGATTTGGGAGTCCATCAGCTGGGAGAGGGGCTCCGGAGGCTTTGTCCTTGCTCTGTGAAGTGAAGCCACACAGCCCTGCAGTCCCCTTTCCATTCCTCTGTGGAGATTTCTGACTTTTGGGGTCCTCGTGGGGCTGCACATGGGGAAGGAGCTGCCCTCCTGCTCCCCCGGCCCCAGCTGATGCCCCAAAGCTGCAGATCCGGGGACTGATGCTGGCGTCTCGCTCCAAATGTCACTGCTGCCGCAGCCTCCAGCCCGGGGGCGTTTTGGGGGTGGCACATCTGGATCCCCCCGGGCTTTGCTGGGCCGCTCTGGCATCTGGGCAGCGAGGCCGGGAGGGATCTGTGCCCCACAGGGCTGGGGTGAGACCCCGTCCCCCTCCCCTCTCTGGGATCATTGCAGGGGTTGGTCCCGCTCCCGCCTGGCGCGACAGGGATGGATTGGGATGTCAGGAGCCATTTCACCCCTGTGATGGCATTTTGCTCTCGCTGCTGCCGTGATCATAATTGAGATGGCAATAAAATCTCCCATGCAGCAGCAGCTGTGGACAGGTCTTAAAAAACACGCTCAGCCCGGGACTGATGCTGAGCAGGGCTGGGAGGGGGAGGGAAAGTTGTCACTCCGTTCTCCTTCTGGCTGGAATTCCCACTCCGAGCAGGGTTTCCAGCAGATCTGGGGCTCCACCTCTGGCCCTTTTCCCCCTGCCCCCGCAGAGCTCCGAGCTGGTTTCCTGCGGAGCTGAGCGGTCCTGCCGGGACCGGGCTGTGTTCCAGCCACAGCTGCCTGTCCCTGCTGGCCTCGGAGCAGGCAGCTGTCCGTCAGTCTGGCCTGTCAGTCTGTTCCTCTGCCCACATGTCCAGCAGTCCGGTCGAATTAAAGCCTCTGGAATGATGGATCGCCCTGCCAAGGTGCAGAGATGGGCTGGCACTAGCTGGGACTCCGGGCTCCCTCTCCAGAGGGAAGCTGGGCTCGCTGGGCACCCCCTGCCATGGGTGAAGGCTCCCATGGGGCTGAGCCCTCGGGAACAGGGTCCTTCCTGAGGGTCAAGCCTGGGAAGAGCCATTGTTTCATCCAGGAGCTCAGAGGGGTGGCTGGAACTGCTCTGAGCGGTGTCACCACAGTTCAGGTGAGGGATTAGGAGGAGATTTTGCCATCAAAGGCCCAGCACTGGCAGCCAGTGACAGCGATCAGGGGGTGATTTATGTGCTAGCCCCTCGAGGGGCTCAGGGCAGAGTCACCGAAATGCTGAGCTTAATGAACGAGCTGATCTAACGAGGGCTGGCACGGCTGGGCCGGCTGGACAAATGAGGTCATGTGCTGGGGCAAAGCCCGTGGGAGGCAGCTGGCACTGAAATCACCATGAAATCACCATCCAGCAGCAGGGCAGGGCTCTGCTGGGCGCTGCTGGCCAGACTGGGACCGGTGCTGGCACCGGGGGGTGGCCGCACGTCAGCATCGGCAGCGCTCGGCACGCCCCCGAGCAGCGTCATCCATCAGCGCTCTGGAAGGTGCCTAATTACAGCCTCTGCCTTCCTGTTCCTGTTAATCATCACCCTGCCCTGGCACCTCGTTTGGTGCGGAGCTGCTGGGGTGGAGCAGTGAAGGGCAGGGTCCCTCCTGTGATGGGGTCTCACGGCCTCCCTGCTCTCAGAGCCCCTGTGGGTGGTGTGTCCCCCCGAGCAGGAAGGGACACCCCCAGAGGTGTCCCCACCACGCTGTGCCTGGCGATGTGCTCCTGGCCAGGCTCTGGCACATTCTCTCTGTCCCCTCCCACGTGGCCTCAGCCGCGCTGCCCTCGGCGCTCTCGGCTTTGCTCCTGGGGCGCTCCCGGGCTGTGCTGGGTGCAGGAGGTGAGGGATGCGCTCAGGAGGGGGAGGCAGCTGCAGGGGAAGGAGCAAATTCCCCTCTCCCAGATAATGCTCTGTGTTTGTGTCTCTGTGGGGGCAGGAGCCCTGGCCAGGAGCGTGGCCCTGCTTCTCTGTGCCGGTGGCCATGCCTGACTGGCACAGCTGTGCTGCTGGGGCTCTTGTGGGCTCGTTTTGTCCATCCAGCAGCAACAAATGTCATGTGGACCCTACAACTGCAGTGTCACGACAGGTTTGGGTTCCTTGTCCCCACTTGCAGGCTGGGGAGAAGCCTGAGGCTGGGCAAACCTTGGAGCAGGTCGGTTTGGATGGGCACCTTTGGGCTTGGATGGGCACCTTTGCAAAGCCTGGCTTTGGTGGGAGAGGATGAAGGTGGCTTTGCAGTGGGAGTCCCCTAGACTTGGGCTGTCACCTCGTTCCTGGGGACTCTCCTGGGTGGGTGGGAGCTCAGAGACAAGGATGCCATGGGGGCTGCGGCCAGTGCCTGCTCCTGGTGACAGACTGGGATGGGAAAACACCGGGAAGTCCCAGGGCTGTGGGATGTGGGCTGTGGGCTGTGGGCTGTCACCTGTATTTGCCTCCCAGCCCCTCCTCATCCTGCCCCTGATGTGAATGGACTTCTGCAAATTGAAAGTTCTCCCTTGAATCCTCAAAAGAAGAGCCCCTGCTGTCCCTCCGGGGACCAGAGCCACGGCCTGACGTTCAGCTCCAGGGTTCCTGGTGGCATCAGTGGAACAGCTCAGTGGCAACAAGGCAGTCTGGGATGCAGCTGAAGAGCGGGAGTCAAGCTCAGCCTTTGCTCCCATGTGGTCCAGCAGGTTCTGAGGCTGTTGAGATCCAGGTGAGGGAGGTTCACTCTGAGCCACCATTCCCCAGCAGCAGTCAAGGTTCAGCTCTGGCTGGTGGTTCACTCAACCCACCCTGGGTGGAAACAAGAGCCCAGCACCCACCTGCCCTGCCCCCCTCCCCTCCTTTTAGAAGAGTTATCCACCTTGGGAGAGAAATAGAGATGCTCATGGAATACTAAACACCTCCCCAAAGCCCCTGTTGCTGATGAGTGGCTCCTGCTCCTCGTTGCCTGGCGCAGGCAGTGACCTTTCAGAAATGTTGTACGTTGTGGTCGTCTCTAAATGTCTCCTCTCCTGGGAGCATCTTGCAGAGATAGAGATTCAGACATGATGTCTGTCAAGAAGAAAAGCAGATTGTGGCCAATCTGGGGCTGCCTGTGCAGCGCTGCCTGGGCCACGTGCTCGGGAATCATAGGGTTGTCTCTAAAAATAAGCGGTGGCTTCTTCTGGGTTGTCTCCTTGGTGCCGTGGCTCATGGGGGAATCCTCGCTGCTGGGCTTCCGCGGCGTTTGCGAGGGCTGGGAGTTTCCACGTGGGAGAGGAGTGGAGAGTCCTGTGGCCACGGCTGCCGAGGACTCGGGATGGGATCCTGGGGTGGGAAGACGGCTCCGTGGAGACGCCAGGTTTGCTGGGAAGGAAGGGCGGATCCTGCCTCCCCGCGAGCTGCTCCGGCGCCGGCTCGGCCGCCCCGAGACCTGGGGCTGCTGAGCAGGAGGAGCCGCGTGAGAGGCAGCAGCTGCCACTCACCAAAATAACTCCCTTCTGCAGAAGCTTTCCATGTTCTCGAGCCGTCCCTGGAGCCGCGCTCGGGGACGTTCCGTGGTGACCCGGCCGCCGCCTGGCTCCTGCACAGACGGCTCCTTTCACGCTCCCCCTCCCCATTCCCTTGCCTTGCCAGGAAAATCTGCTTCAGCAGCCTTGAGAGGGACACGAGGGGGACATCAGGAGCACGGCCACCATGGTCACAGCCCAGCTGGGCTCTGCCAGGGCTGTTGGGGGTGGTCACTTGGCCACCTGGTGACCTGAGGACCCTCAAGGTGTTCGCCAGGTGCTGTGGGGTGGGAAAACGCTCTGGAGGGACCCTGCTGAGTGCCCTCAGTGCCCACCTAGCCACTGGTGCTCCCTCTGCTCCTGCAGCCCTGCCCAGCCCAGCCCTGACCCAGAAAAACGTGCTGAGAGCGGCAGAGCCAGGAGAATTTGTTTCCCAGCCAGCCCCTGATGGGATTAGGAATAACTCTCTCCTGGATAATTCTCCATTAGGTCTGGTGATTGATTTCCCTCCTTCTTACCCCCAGCTCTGTCCTGCTCTCCCTGTTTCAGCTGGATTATTCTCATGCTCGGCTTGCTAATTGCCTGATCACCAGAGCTCAGGCTTGGCCACATCCCTGGCCTCCTTTGACCCTCCAGTTTCTGCCTCTTTGTTTCTGTCTCAGCTCTGATTTAATCCCTTCCACACCCCAGCATAAGCCGGGATCTTTCTGCTGCCCTGTGCAGAGGGAGGAACCTGCTGGTGTCACCCCAGGAGCCAGGGAAGGTCCAAGGGGTGCTCTTGCAGCTCCTCCCCACCACCTCGATCCTTCCCATGCCCCCCTGTCTTTTCTGGGTTTTTTCCAAGCTCAGCGTGGTCCCAAACCCACTGACTTGACAGAATCGAGGCAAGGGATAAAATAAAGCTGCAGGAGCCACAGGTTTGTTTTTGGAGGGTGGCACAGATCACCTTTGGTCCTCATTTCAGTGCCCCTGGGAGCTGTGCCCTGCTCTGAGCTGCAGCAGCAGCTGGAAA
Organism: Oreocharis arfaki; assembly: GCA_013398015.1. Lineage (NCBI taxonomy): Eukaryota > Metazoa > Chordata > Aves > Passeriformes > Paramythiidae > Oreocharis > Oreocharis arfaki. Next base: position 15,673 of record VZRR01009283.1, read on the forward strand.
AACACAGTTGGATTCCCTGGCTTCACATTCGGGCATCAAACTTTGCTCTGCCAGCTCTGAACAATGCCAGAAATCCCCCTGGAGATCCCCAGCAGCCCGTGGTGCCACGGGGCAGGGTGGGTGGTGTCACCAGTGAGGCTGGGCAGGGAGCAGACCCGAGGGACCCTCATTTTTTGTCTTTTCAGCCTAAAATCATAGGAGGAGGAGGGGTGTTTTTGGAAGGTGTAACTGAGGGCTCAGGGTTTTCCAGCAGGGAACAAGGAGCAGATGTCTGCACAGGCTTTGGCTCAGGACTGGGGCCTGGGCTCCTCTCAGGTCAGGAGGAGCTCTGTCCTGGGGCAGCTCTGGCTGCAGTTCTCTCTTCCCTGTGGGCACAGCTTGGTGCCAGGGAATTGTTGGCATCAGCCTCAGGGTGCCCCATCCCCTGCTCCGAGCCCTGCCAGCAGCTCGGGGAGGTTCAGGTCCATGGGCCCTGCTTGATCCAGCCAATTCCTGCTCCTGGGAACCAAGATCTCATCCAGGTCATGCCCCAGGACAGAGAAGCACACGGAGCTTGTCCTGATGGAGAGTCCAGCAGCAATCCTGGCGAGCTGGGAACACCATGGGGGTGCTCAGATGCTCCATCCGACCCCAACCCCAACCCCAGCCCGAGCCCCCGCGCCAGGGCTCAGCAGGGTGACAGTGTCTGTGAGGATGCTGGCACAGCCCAGCATGGCTGGCATTGCCTTCCCTGGCACGGAGCCGGGCTGGGGACAGCAGCCAGGGAGCGAGGATGGCGTGAGGACACTCAGCTGCCAGGCAGGGCAGGCTGCCGGCGAGGGCTGGGCAGTGGTGAGTGGGCAGCGCTCGGGGTGTTCCCAGCAGCGTTTGGCTGCTGCTGGTGTTTGTAGGAGCCCTGTCCTGTCTCGTGCCAAGTTTGGGACACGCTAGCGCTGGCACAGGGTGCTGGCACTGGCACCTCCCTGCTACCCATGTGACAGAGCACTGGCGTTATCCCCCCGCCAATGTTTGCAGGGTGAGGGTCCCAGCATCGCTTCGTGCCCCATTTGCTCCCTCGCTGCTTCAGGGTCTCCATCCTCTCCTGCGGTTCCCCCCATCCCTGGGAAGATGCAGCAGCATCCCCTGGCTGCCTCTGGTCCCTGCCATGAAGGGGCCTGGCCTGGAGCAGCAGCAGTGGGGTGCTGGAAGGTGAAGGGCTCAGCAGGACCAAGGAAGGCCAAAGGGAAGGATAAAACAAGGCCTTGCTCTGACCGAGGTGTTTGTGCTCAAGCGATGTCCAAGCAGGGGAACCTGGAAATGTCAGCCTGAGCTGATTTTTTGGTCTTTATTCAGAAAAAGGGAGCAATAGTGGCAGCTGAGGAGCAGCTGGCAGGGCCAAGCTTGTGCCAGAGAAGCAGGAGGTGTTTGGAGAGGGAGCAAAACCCCACCTGCAGAGTCATGGAATCCCAGAATGGTTTGAGATGGAAGGGACCTCAAAGCCCATCCAGTGCCACCCCTGCCATGGCAGGGACACCTTCCACTGTCCCAGGCTGCTCCAAGCCCTGTCCAGCCTGGCCTTGGGCACTGCCAGGGATCCAGGGGCAGCCACAGCTGCTCTGGGTGACCCCAAGCCAGGCTGGCTGGAGAGCAGCAGCTCCTCTGTGCTGCTGGTGCCTGGGACAAAACGAGCTCAGTGGTCACAAATCTTGGTGGGGAAATAGGGGATGAGGCAGGGAAGGAGGGGGCTGCTCCAGGGCCTCACAAAATTGTCCAGTTGTCCAAATTGTCCAAAATTGTTCTGCTCTGCTTCCCCCACCACAGCCCCTCAGCCCCGGGCTTTGCTGGCTCTGTCCCCAGCCCTGCGTGCAGCAGGCTTGTTATTTTTAAAAATAAATTAAATGAGGAGAAGAGCCTCTATCTAGGCCTCGCTCTGGATCTTAATTGCCCTGGCTCCCCAGGGGCCGGGCGAGCCCGGCGAGCGCCGCACAATCGCAGCAATGAGCTATTAATAAACAGCCCGGCTCCGCCTGGCCCTGCCCGGCACGCACAGGCACCGCGGGGCCCAGATGTCCCTGCAGGGGACACTGGGTCTGTGCCCTCCTCTGCGGGATGTCCCGGGGCCGGCAGAGACCGGCGGGGCAGAGCCAGCCTTGCTCCGGAGCTCGGATCTGCCTGCATTTGCAGGGACCGGCTCATCCCTCACCCCCTAACCCCGCAGTGGGGTTTGCTGAGGGTTACTGGGGCACCCATAGGTGGGGCAGCAGGGCTGGCTGATGCTCCGGCTGTGGAGAGGGAAGGTGAGCCCAGGGCTGCGGCTCCCGCTCTCCATCTGCCAGGGAAAACAATTCCAGCGGGGCCGGAGCTTTGCTTAGAGGATCAGGTGGCCGCAGTAGTAACCAAAAGTGGAGTTGGGTTACCCCGGGCTCATCCATAATGAACACGGGGCAGGGAGGGGAAGGGCTGGGTCCCCCGAGGGCTGGCACAGAGGGATGGTGGGCACGGGATGCTGCCCAGCCTGGGACACCATTAAAGAGGCACCAGGGCACCTTTGTTTAGTGTGGGGACAGTGAACAGGACAGGTGAATGTCACAATAAATGGGGAGAGGTTTGCCCTGTGGGTTTGCAGGTCGTGCTTGGGAACATCCTTCCCATGCAGCCCAAGGGCAGAGCAAGAGTGGAGCCTCCAGAACCAGGGGGGCCAAGGGGAGCTGCCCCCACCTCACCCCAGAGCCACCAGCCAGGCAGAGCCTTCACAACGTGGCTCTCCTGGAAGGCAGAGGCTGCCAAGCAGTTCCAGTGCCCAGGTGGCATCTGGGGACCTCCAGTCCCCAAAGGGGGTTTGGTGCAAGGAGTGAAGCTGAGCAGTGCTGGAGAGAGGGGAGGAAGGGGCAGGGGCAGCAGTGGGGTCAGTGGTCTCACCCCACTGTCCCCCAGCTGCATCCACCAGCCATTAATCCCGTGGTTGTGTGACACGGTGACACTTCCCTCTTGGTTTGGTTCGTTGGAAGAAAAAGGGAAATGTGGCAAAGTTAAGACGTGCACAAAAGAAAAAAAGAAGCAAAAAGGTGTCACAGACTCAGAATAGAATTGGTGAGGTTGGAAATCCCTCTAAGATCACCGAGACCAACTGTCACCCCAGCACTGCCGAGGACACCGCTTGTCCCTCAGTGCCACCTCCCCACATCTGTAAAAGATCACAGAATCCGGGGATATCCTGAGGGGAAGGGACCCACAGGGATCACCAGTGCAGCCCCTGGCCCTGCACAGACACCCCAACAATCCCACCCTGGGCATCCCTGGCAGCAGTGCCCAAACGCTCCTTGAAGATCATCCAAAATTGCACTGAGCCATGGGTTTAATCCCAGAGAATTGCTCCTCATGAATAATATGATCAGGGCAGGAAATTATCCATGGAGATCGCATCCTTCCCTGAGACATGAGCACAGAGAGGGTCAATAACCCCCCAGCCCCCTGAGGCTGTTCCCATGTGCCACCAGCCCACCAGGACAGGAGGGAGGGTGACACCAGCCTTTGGTGTCCTCCCTCAGCACGGTGGGTGTGAGGAGCAGGAGATGCTGGGCTTGGCCAGCTCCTGCTGTCCCTGCTCCACCAGTGTCACCTCTCTGGGGGATCTGGGATCCCCATTGCTCTCCCTCTGTCACCCCATAAGCCAGGAGGCAGCCACTTCAAGATGGGCCTTTTTGGGAGCTTTTGAGGACCTGCAGTGGCACCCAGGTGGGACATTGCAGCCACACCTCGATGGCCCTGAGCAGCCACAGATGTCACATCGTCCTCTTCCCTCGCCCCACATCCTGTGGGGCTCTCACAGACAGGTTTGGGGTCCCTGACGTGCCCAGAGGGACAGAAGGGAGTGTGTGAGGGGCTCCCTGGAGCCACGGCTTGGGCTCCCTGGAAGTGACGAGGGCTGGAAGCAGCCCTCAGGGACAACACCCCAGTTTGTCCCAGTGCTGTGGGAGCGATGGGACAAAGCCCCCCATGCTGGAGGGGTCGGTGCCCCACTCCCTGCACCTCCATAGGGGTGGCTGGAGGGGCTGGCTCTGCTCTTGGTACCCCCAATATTTTCCTGCCAGGCTCAAAAACACCCCGCAGCTCCCCAACCGAGCAACTCTGCCACTTAATTAGGTTAATGACCGTGCTTCATTAAGGAAAGGCGGCTGAGGAGTTTGCAGCGGCGCTGGGAGCTGCGTTTCAAGGCAGCCTGGCAGATTTGGGGCACGGATGGGGACAGGGAGCGGGAAAGGGGAAGCAAAGAAAAGGGAAAGCGGCAGCAAAGTGCTAATCCCTGGAAAGGAGGGCAGCCAGGGCACGGTGCCGCGGGGTCGGTGTTAATCCCTCCTCTGCAAAGATTGTGCGCGGGGCCGCCTTAATCTGCGCTCCGAGAGGGTGGGATGGGGACGGGGAGCGGGCCCTACGTGCGGCACCGAGCGTCCCCCGTCCTACGGGACCCCACCGAGCCGGGGCCTGGGGAGGATCTGTGCCGCTGGACGAGACCTCACACCGGAGCAGGGGGCATGGGGCATCCCCTGTGTCACCAGAGGGCACAGGGTATCTCACCTGTGTCACGATGGGGCATCCCCTGTGTCACCAGAGGGCATGGGGCATCCCACCTGTGTCATCAGAGGGCACAGGGCATCCCACCTCTGTCACGACGGGGACGGGTCATCCCACCTGTGTCACGAGCTGGCAGCGTCCCTGCCAGCATCTCTTTGCTCCTGCCCTGCCCTCGAGGTGTCTGTGCCCCCCATCACTCTGGGGTCCTCAGGTCCCCTCTGCCCGTGCCTGCACCAGCAGGGGCATAGAGCGGGCTGAGCCAGGGGGAGCAGGGGCTCAGGTGCGGATCTGCAGCCCTGGCTCCTCTCCCAGACCTCTGCCCCTGCCTCAGTTTCCCTGTTCCAATGGGGAGTGAGGCTTGTTTATCCCAGCTTTGCCCAGGGCAGGATCCCCAGGGTGCACGGAAGGTGAAAGGGATCCAGAGGGTTTCCTGGCGGGGCTGGGGCCTTACCAGCCCCACGGCTTGGGGAGCGCCGTCCAGCCTCACTCAGCTCCCAGACAGGCGACCCGTGGGGCCGGGTGGGACTGACTCCGCTCTCTCTCCGTCGCAGGCGCATGGCAGAACGGCAGTGAGCCCCTAGACCATGCCCCACACAATGACATGGTGGCTCCCGGTGCTGGCCCTGCACGTGCTCCTGCTGTCCCCGCGGGCGGGCGCCTGCCCCGCGCGCTGCGAGTGCGCCCCGCAGCTGCGCTCGGTGCTGTGCCACCGCAAGCGCCTCACCGCCATCCCCGAGGGCATCCCCACCGAGACCCGGGTCCTGGAGCTCAACAAGAACCGCATCCGCTGCCTCAACCCCGGGGACCTGTCCCCGTACCCGCTGCTGGAGGAGCTGGATTTCAGCGAGAACATCATCTCCAATGTGGAGCCCGGCGCCTTCAGCAACCTGTTCAACCTGCAGACCCTGCGGCTGCGGGGGAACCAGCTCAAGCTCATCCCCCCGGGGGTCTTCACCAAGCTGACCAACCTGACGCTGCTGGACATCAGCGAGAACAAGCTCGTCATCCTGCTGGACTACATGTTCCAGGACCTGCGCAACCTGAAGAGCCTGGACGTGGGTGACAACGACCTGGTGTACATCTCCCAGCGCGCCTTCTCGGGGCTGCTGGGCCTGGAGCAGCTGACCATTGAGAAGTGCAACCTGACCTCCATCTCGGCCGAGTCGCTGTCCTACCTCCAGAACCTGGAGGTGCTGCGGCTCCGGCACCTCAGCATCTCTGCGCTGGAGGACCAGAACTTCAAGAAGCTCTACAACCTCCTGCAGCTGGAGATCGACAACTGGCCACTGCTGGAGGAGGTGTCCCCCACCAGCTTCCAGGGCCTGAACCTCACCTCGCTCTCCATCACCTACACCAACATCACAGCCGTGCCCGCCGCTGCCTTGAGGAACTTGGTGTACCTGCGGTACCTCAACCTGTCCTACAACCCCATTAGCACTGTGCTGAAGGGCTCCTTTAAAGACCTCATCCGGCTCCAGGAGCTCCACATCGTGGGCGCTCTCCTGGTGTCCGTGGAGCCGCAGGCTTTCTCCGGCCTGAGACAGATCCGGCTGCTCAACCTGTCCAGCAACTTCCTGTCCACGCTGGAGGAGAGCACCTTCCACTCGGTCAACACGCTGGAGACGCTGCGGGTGGACAGGAACCCCCTGGCCTGCGACTGCCGGCTCCTCTGGATCCTGCAGCGGCGGAAGACGCTCAACTTCGACGGGCAGCAGCCCATGTGCTCCTCGCCGCCCGAAATCCAGGGCAACGCCCTGCGCGACTTCCCGGACTCGGTGCTCTTCGAGTACTTCACCTGCCAGAAGCCCAAGATCCGGGATCGGAAGCTGCAGCACGTGACAGCGCGGGAGGGGCAGTCCGTGTCCTTCCTGTGCCGGGCCGACGGGGAGCCCGACCCCTCCATCGCCTGGGTGTCCCCTCAGCACCGCATGATCACCACCCGCAGCACGGGGAGGGCCACGGTGCTGCCCGGGGGCACCCTGGAGATCCGCTTCGCCCAGGTGCAGGACAGCGGCACCTACATCTGCATTGCCACCAACGCCGGTGGCAACGACACCTACTTCGCCACCCTGACGGTCAAGGGGCGCCCGGCCGACGGCGCCCACCACGCCAACCGGACTTTGTACCTCAGCGACTTCAACGACACCTTCCACAACGACACCCAGGTCTTCTTGAAGTTCACCCTGGACCTCAAGACCATCCTGGTCTCCACGGCCATGGGCTGCATCACCTTCCTGGGCGTGGTGCTCTTCTGCTTCCTCCTGCTCTTCGTCTGGAGCCGCGGCCGGGGCCAGCACAAGAACAACTTCTCCGTGGAATATTCCTTCCGCAAGGTGGACGGTCCCACCACCACCACCGGCCAAGGAGGGGCCAGGAAGTTCAACATGAAGATGATCTGAGCCTCTCCAAGAGGAGAACCGTTGTGTGCTGCCCGGCCCCGGGCACAGCCACGGCGGGATGGGGCCGGGAGGGCTGTGGGAGCACCAGCCGTGTCCTGGTGCTGGCAGCGTGACCTTGTTGTGCTGGGACGTGGCTGAAGACAGAGGTGCCACAGGCCAGCAAGGTCGGAACTGTGGGGACCTCAGGGTCAGGGAGGGATGACCCCAATGTCCTGGCCCCGTGGAGAGCCCTCAGGGCTCAGGGGCCGTCCCAGGGGCTCCTGATGTAGCGAGGTTTTTGCTACCAACTATGCATTTCTCGAGCCAAAAGATCAGCAGCGTTTGGGCCTGGGAGAAAAATGCTTCCTGTTTTTTTCCCCCCCCTTTCCCTTTTTTTGTAAGGGACTCTTCAGAAAACTTTCCTGGTAGTTGTTTATGGTTCTTTTCTTGGTGTTGGTGGGGGTTTTGGTCCGATTTTTTTTTTTTTAAATGAATTTCCAAGAGAAATGTCTTCCGGGGCGATGTGGGACTGGGGAGGTCGTGCCCAGCTGGGGGGGTTCCCCAGCCCCTTGGCAAAGACAGACCCCCCTCCCCAGGCACAGATGTGCCTTGAGAGCTTCCCATGAGTGGATTTAAGACCCAGCATCTGCCTATGTGCGTGCCCGGGGACGCTCCTGCACAAGCAATAATAACCCCCCAGGGCCGGGCTCAGAGGAGGTGTCAGCAAGAAAAAAAAGGGAATAAAAAGGCAAAATGAGGCCAAGATCATTAAAATCAGGAAGAGCAGCTCCAGGGCAATGCAAGGCCCCGTCTCTGCATCCGCCCAAGGGGGGATGGGATTCCTGCAGGTTCAAAAGGCACTTTTGGGTTCATTTTCTTTGAGTTGCAAAGTCGAAGTCTGCAGGAGAGCAGGACCTGGCTCATCCTGCGCAGGGAGACCCCACGGCCTGAGGGAGAAGAGCGCAGAAGCTGGGAACAAGCAGTCCGGGAGAACATCCCAGCTGACACCTCCAGCCCGGATCCTGCACCCTCTGGCGCTGAGGACCACGGGTCAGTGTCCCTGGGGCCACTCCCTGCTGCCACAGGGGCAGTTCCTGCTGTCCCATCCCACCCCTCCCCAGGCTTTGCCCTGGCTCTGCCTCAGGGCGTGGATTTTTGTGCGTGGGAGAAGGAGTGGAGCCGGAATGGAAGAGCCTGGATGTGACCTGGAGGATCCGGGGAGTTCATTGCTGCCTCCTCCTCCTCTTTCTCCTCCCACGTGCACCCCGGGGGTTGCTGCAGGTCCCGCCTCTGTCCCCATTCCTGCAGGGATGTTCCCCACCAGGATGTCCCTTCTCCAGCCAGTGATGGTCAGGCTGGGAGCTGGACAGGGCAGCTGCCCATCCCCTGATGGGCATCCTGGGGTGGCATCCGAGGGGCTGGGAGCTTTGTGGGGCACCCCAGTGGCTGCTCAGAACATCCCCCAGCCTTGTCCTGCTCTCCATCCATCCATCCATCCATCCATCCATCCATTCATCCATCCATCCATCGATCATCCATCCATCATCATACATCATCATCCATCCATCCATCC
>VZRR01009287.1:0-26618 GCA_013398015.1 Oreocharis arfaki
AGTCTTCGGGTAGCTCCGTCCTCTGTCGTCTGCTCTCGGTTATTTCCGGGATAGATTCGGACAGTTCCGTTCTCTCTCGGCTGCTGTCGGCTGTTTCCGGGGCGGGTTCGGGCCGTTCCGGCAGCGCTCGAGCCTGTCCCAGGCTTCCCCGGGCCGGAGGCAGCAGCGGTCTGGAGGCGAGCGGCGGCGGATGGGGCCGGCGGAGAGGTGGGACGGGGCCGGGAGCGCCGGGATCGGGATCGGGGAGAGCGGGCCGGGATCGGAACCAGGCCCAGGGTGGGCGTCGGGACCCACTCAGCGTGAGGCGCCCCGGGGCCTGTCGGAGAGTACCGGGGTGGGCCCCGGGCCGAGGCTCTGTCCCTCATGGGGCAGCCTCGAGGATGTGCCCGGACCCTTCGGGAGGTGCCGGCGCAGGGTGTCCCGCTGCCAGGGCAGTGCCACTGCCGTGTGGCTTCGTCGTGATGCCAGGGCTATGCCCCCCGGGCCCCCTCAGGGCTGTCCCTGTGTCCTCCCTGTGCCGGGGCTGTGTCCCTCGATCTCCCCTGGGCTGTCCCTGTGTCCTCCCTGTGCCCGGGCTGTGCCCCCCGATCCCCCCCGGGCTGTCTCTGTCCCCTCCGGTGCCGTGGCCCCCGACCCCCCCGGGTTGTCTGTAAGCCAGCAGTGCCATCACAGATTGACCTGTGCCACTGTCCCCCCAGCGGTGACAGTGCAGGGACCCTCAGCACGGTCCCGTCCCCATTGCCGAGGGTCCTGGGGACTCCCTGGGGGCGGTGAGACCAGAGTGGCCTTTCAGGCTCCCAGCTCTGTTCCCCTTCCCGGGGTTAGTTCGGCCCCAGCAGTTCCCAGGCTGGAGCTGGTGCCCCAGGGATGTGCCTGTCCGGCTGGATGTGCCAAGTTCAGCCCAAGGGTGGCTTTGCTGTCTCTAAACACGGTATCCCTCAAACCCTGGCTCTGGGATGAGCCAGCCCAGTGCTTCCCAGGGAGGTTGGTCATTGCCTTTTTTCTCCTCCTGTGGATATTTCTCAGCCCCTTGAGAAGGAAGATTCCCATGGTCACTTACCTCCCAAACTGGGGGTCTGTGATCAATGGGAGACAAAGCCAGGGGGCAAAACTCGTCGAAAAACGAGAGCTGTGAAGAGCTGGAGTGGCCCCAGCGTTGCCTTTCAATGGAGCCGTGGCTGCCTCTCCTCCCATTAATGCGCGGCTTTGATTTCCCAAGCAGCTCTTGGAGCCGCTGGGGAACTGGCCCTGTGACTTTCTCTGTGAGAGCAGAGAATGGAGACAGCTGAGTAAATATAGCCTAAATCACTGCTTTCCTGGCCATTCCCCCACCCTTCCCTGACATGCGAAGGGCTGGTGTGTGCCCGAGGCTGGATTGGCCTCTGCTCCAGCTTTCCACGATGTGGGAAAGTCCAAGCCGTGGTTTGGTTTCTTTGGTGACTCTCTTTGACGTGGGCAGCTCGTGCTTCCATCTGCCCGCGTGGTTCGTGGCACGGACTCGTTCCTCCTAAAGCTGCTCTCTGCCCCAAAACCCCCCGTTCCCAGCTCGCTGGAACAAGGTTTTAAGCACACAGGAAAATCCTTTCTGCCCGCAGTTGGGTCGCGCTTGGACAAAAGCGCTGGGTTGGAAGGGAAAGCGCGGCTCAGCTGGAATGTGGCGAGGAGCAGAGTGGTTTGCGGAGCCAGTTTGGAGCCGTGTCAGAGCTCCGAGTGCCGGGGTGTGTTTACAATGAAAAAGAGTATTTATAATATCGAGGGCTCTTTTAATTCCTCTGGGAATCTCTGGAGCCGCAGCTTGGAGCTAAAGTAGCCGGGTAATGGAAGATAAAAAGCAGACAGAGGAAGGGATGGTGCATTTCTCAAGCTGGAAGGTCTTGGCTCTCTCACCAATATCCAAATCATGCTGGTCTATTAACCTGGGTGCTTCTTACCTCGTCGGTGACTTCATGTGATTGCTGAGCTGTGCAGAGCTGCTAATAAATCATATAAATTCCAAATACCCTGGGGAATGTGATTTTAAGCAGATAAGTTAGCAAGAGCAGTTGGATTTTTTTTTTTTCATGTACTCAGGTTTTTTTTAGAACTGTAATTTTTTTGCCAAAATACAGCTCCTGAGTTTCTTCTATATCCCTAAAGCCAGCAACATGAATGCTCCTAAAATGGAATTAGTGTGTTCTTGCTGCATGGGGGATGGTGTAAGGGCAGCCTGGAGTGAGGTGATGGGGCTGGCGTTGGGTGCTGGGTCCTTCTCAGCTCGCTGCTAGCAAATAAAAAGTCTCTGGCCAAGTAAAAAGCTCTTGTAGGGAGGAGGGGAAAGTTTCTGAGGTGGTTAAGAGAGAACAAGCTTCAGCTGGAGCAAGGAAGTTCAGTGGTCAAGAGAAGCCTCTGGACAGTATGAGAAGTCTTGGAGAAGGTGTGCAGATTGCCTGAGGTGCTCTCGTGCTGTCCAGCCTCTGAGCAGGAGGTCCCTGGGGCCTCCAGTGGTCTCCCGAAAGTGAGGAAGGTGTTGGTCATCCTGATTTATTCAGCTCCTCATGTCCTTGCTAACCATGACATTGACCTTTTCAGTGAAATATTTCAGATATTCCTTCACTTCCTTGGGCTTTGGTGAATAAAGCAAAATATTTAATGAAACTGAAGCATGAGCAGTAAATGCTCTGTGTCCCTGGCAAAGGGTGGCTTGTGGCTGTGGGCAGGATCTGCTGCTCCCAGGGATCTGCTGCTCCTGGGGATCTGCTGCTGGCTGGCTGGGAAGCATTTTTGGGGAAGAGAAGAGGTGAAAACGGCCTCGGCTGTCTCATGCCTGGCTCGGGCACGGCTCAGGCATAACTCCCCTCCTCCCCTGCAGCTTTTCCCTGTTTGGAAGGAAATACCAGCTGGCTTGGCAGCGCCGTGGCCAGCCCGGGCTCCAGCTCTCCCTGCTCCGCTGGCCGCTTCCCCAGGGGCAGCTGCTGGAGCGTGTCCAGCTCTGCTTCCCGCCCGCACCAGCTCCCTGCGGGCTCTCCCAGCTCCTTCCCCCACAGCTCCTCGTGGCACTGCTGCCTCCTCCACGGCCTCGCTCATGGCTCCAGCCTTGCGAGTCGTTTTTCCAGTCATTGTTCCTGCTGGGGAGGCAGCAGGCCCGGGGAGCTGCCTGGGAGCACAGGGATTTGCTGTGCTGTTTGTCCTGGCTATAAATCAGGGGTTGTCAAGCTCTTACCCTCTCTGCCTCTGCCACTCGGTGTTGTGGGTGCTGGTGGGCACAGCATGGTCCGTGACTTGCTTGCCACTGCCAGCTTCAGGAGCTGAGGCCATCAGAGCTGCCCTGGCTGCGTGGGTCAGAAGGACGTGATGCAGCAGCGGATGTCACAATGGCAGGCAATTCCCTGTCCATTTTTATTCCCATCCATCATTGCATTGTTCTATTTTCTCTTTTTATTAAAGGAAAAGTTTGGGTTTTTTGTCTGTAACTTGCAGTTCAAAACTCGATCGGGTGTTTGTTTTGCTCGCTGAGGATCTGATGTAACTTGGAGAGGTTGGAGCTGTGTATACTGTTGTGAGCATATTCTTCTTTTAAATATTTTTATGCATTCTTTCCCCTCACTGGAAGGAAAGTAACTCTCAGTCTTGCTTCAAGTCAAGCTGCACTTTGAACTGCATTTGGAACTGGGTTAAAAAGCACAGGAACCACATTTAAAATGTTAAGATGCTTTTATTTATGTGCTGGGCGCAGACAAAAAGACTTGTAATGTGTTTTTTGTTTCAAACCAATGTATTAAACAAAGAAAGTATTGACAGCAGTTAATGAATCGAGGGATTGTTTCTGGGCGCTGAGATAGATTTACCAAAGGTATTTAGCTGTCTGATGCATGGGATTTTCAGAGCAGCCTAAGCAAGTGCTCGCCAGCACAGACACACGAGGTTCCTCTCCGAGAGCACAGCAAACCTGGAGCTGGGCCCAGCAGAAATCTTTTGGCAAGGTGCTGCCTCTCTCCTGCTCGGAGGTGTGCTTCCAGCCGACAGGCTCGTGCGTGTCCCGGCCTCTCGGCACTGCCTTCCCTCCAAAGAGCTGTTCCAGGGCTTTGGGAAGTGTGTGTTCCCAATCCCCGAAAACTCCGTCAGCTGCTCTCCAAGGGTGCAGAGCTTTTCCTGCAGCTCAGCCAGAGAAGGCTCTGGCTGGGTCCGTGGCAGGACAGAGGACAACTGTTGCCCCCAGAGAGGACGGTGCCAGCATTAGCCATGAGGATTTGGGTCTCCTGCAGGGCTCCTCGCCCATGTTCACGAGCACTCGGTGCCTGCCTGGGCTGAGTGTGGAGAAAGCAGGTGAGGCTTCTCCGGGAATCGCCTGGCTCTGAGTTCTCTGGATTTTTTCATGTGCCCAGTGACCTGCTGGGACGTGGAGAGCGCGGTGGCACAGAGCTGTGCCTGCATTCCCACCCCAGGGAAGAAGGTTATGGGAAGGAGTCGGTTGGAAGAAGCTGCGGGACCTGCTCTTTGGAGACACTCGGTGCTCCGGAGTCACTTGCCTCTTCCCACCCCTCCACGCAGATCTGCTTTTAAAAGTTACTGAACAAGTTTGCCAGGCCCGAGCGTTTTGTCCTTCCAGCCTCTTCAGCTGCACCGGCTTGTCAGAGGCGCCTGGAGTCGGGGCTGGGATCTGAGGGTGGAAGCTGGGGGGTGCCTGCAGGGGAGCATCGACCCTGCTGGGCTTGGGCTCTCCTGCCCTCTGGGTGCACTCTGGGGTCTGTCCTCCCCGGGAGGAGCCACTCTGGGGTCTGTCCTCCCCAGGAGGAGGGCGAGCTGCCGGCGCCATGCCCAGCGGGCAGCGGCCACTCAGGCCCTTGGCAGTCAGACAGTGCCCCCGGCACTGCGACTCCACTCTGGGGGACCTTGACAGGCAGCACTCAGAGGGGCAGCCAGTAAGCCTGGTCATAAATCTGTCTTTATGCTCTGGATTATGAAGTAATATTTTCCTGGCTGGGGCTGGTTGGATTGGGGAAATGCGGGCTCTGCTGCGAGTTCCCTGCAGCCGCCATCCCAGCACGGTGGGAGCTTTCACAGTGGCTGTGCTAGGATGAGTTGCTTCCCTCATGAACATCGGAAGCCTCTGTAGAGTCTCTCCATGAATTCTGCAGTCTGGTGTTGCTCCTGGAGTTCTGCAGAAGCTCTCCAGCAAGCTGGATCAGGCTCAATCCTGTTCCCCACCCGCCTCTGGCCGCAAGTGCCTCACCTCCCCACGGGCAGTGCCTGTTCATTCATGGCAAAGACAGCCCGGCTGGGACGCCTGCCCGAGCTCAGGCAGGCGGTGCGGGCTCTGGCTGCTGCACAGGTTTCCTGTGCCATGGCCTCTTTGTGCCTTTTGTCCTTGTCAAGGGAAGGAGCCCTGGTGCCGGGCTGGAGAGCCTGGCTGCGGAGAGGTGGGGCTGGCTCCTCTCAGGGGACTCACCCCGATCTCAGACTTTGTGGCAGCACATGCAGCTGTGGCAGCACGTGCAGGTGTGGTGACACGTGCAGGGGTGATACCACGTGTGCAGGAGGAAAGAGGGATTTATAGCTGATATGAACTGTAACTTGTTGCTGGCCCAGGAGGGTTATTTTGAAATCCTGCAGATCACCACCGTTGGTGCCCGTCACAGAGTCCATCCAGCGGTCGGAGCAGCCCTGGCTTCGTGCCATGCTTGGTTGTTCACTGACCCCTCTGGGAAGGGTGTCCTGGCTCCCTTTTCCTCCTCTCCTCCCTCTGCCCAGGCTCCCACAGCCCTGAGAAGCACCTTCCTGCTCGTTAATAGTTTTCAGATGAGACTCAAGAGTTTGAACTGGGTTTGGTGGTTTCTGGGCCAAAGCAGCTCAAGCCTTTAACAGGACCTGCAGCGTTTCAGCAGGCCCCGGGTGTCCCTGGGAAGGCTGGTTTCTGGCTGCCCCGGTGCCTTGTAGGTCCGGTCCTCGGCCGCACGCCATTTCTGCGGGAACCAGAACTCTGGGATTTGCCTGAGGGAGGTGGAAAACTGGCCTGTGCAGCCAGGAGGGGATGGGAAAAGAGGACGTGCCTGGCTGGTGGGAATGTCCCAGCTCGTACATCTCTTCAACAACATGTTATAACTCAGGTTTGTTCTTTTTGGTGGATTTCTGGGCAGGGCAGGCAGCATATTCAATTTCTCTCTGAATAGCTGAAAGGCAGTTAGGAGCTCTAAGTAGACTTGAAGGCTTCTAAAGATTATTTTAACTCCTCTTGCCTCCATCTCTGCGAAAAGAACCCGTGCCTGCACTTGATGCTGTTGCTGCTTTTGAAAAATTCAAAAATTGACTTATTGCTCAGAGCAAAGCTTTGAAGTGCTGCTCTGTGGGAATGGCAGCACATCTCGAAAACCTTTTGCTGAAAGCGTGGTTAACCTGCATTTGTGGGCAGCTCCCTTCAGAAGATGCCTTTGTGGGGGATTGCATGGCGAGATGTAAAGGTGAACTGTGAAATTTAATCGATTTAACAAGGGAAGGTTAAATCTGTTTGTTCTGCTCCTATTCAGGGCCTGCAGCTGGTGGGTGCAGGGTCACCCTTTTCTGTATGCAAAAGTTATCCTGCATAAAGGCTGTTTTGTCCCACTTGTTGTCTCCTTGTTTGCATAAGTGCTGCGAGGAGGGTAAGCTGAAGAAGCAGGGGTGAACCTCTTTAAGATGCAGAGCTGGTGCCTGGCTGCAGCAGAGAGGAGGTAGCGTTCCTGCCTGCAGCCACTGGCTCCTCACTTGCTTTTGAGAGTGTAAATCGGGATTAGCATGTCCTGGTTGGTTCCAGGGCTCAGCATCAGCTGCTAGGTAGGAGAGAAACGAGTCCTGCCTCTCTCAGCTGAACCCCTGGTTTGAATGTTGGCATGGTGGGAGGGTGTGGGGTGCCTGGCTGTGCAGTGACAAGTCTTCTTCTCTTCGCAGGCACTGGGAAGGGGAACGTAGCGTGCCACGCTGTTCCAGGCTGGAAGCCCACTGTGTTTTTCCTCCCCAGACCCCAAGAGATTGGCTTTTTTGGTGAAACAGACCCTGATCTCAAGTTTCTTTGCTGCATGCCCGCTCACCAGTGCTGGATTATGTTCGTCTCCTTCTCCCTTTGCTCCATAATTTGGTTGAATCGTGGTTTCAAGCTAAGGAAAAGGGGCTGCACCTAAGCGCTCCGGGGCACCCAGACCAGGCTCCTGGTGTGCCGGTTCACACAGAGACAGTTCAGAGTGCTGATGGGGGAGAGCTGCCTCTGAGGGCCCTCCTCTCCCACCTGGAACGTGCTGCCTCACCCTTCAGAGCCCTTCTTCCCCGGCAGAGAGGATGGGCAGCACCGACGGCTTCCAGTACCGCGCGCTCTACCCCTACCGCAAGGAGCGCGAGGAGGACATTGACCTGCAGCCCGGGGACATCCTGGTCGTGAGCAAGGGGGCCCTGCAAGCCTTGGGCTTCAAAGATGGAGACGAGCAGACCCCCAATCAGATCGGGTGGATCCTGGGCGTCAACGAGCGCACCAAGCAGAAGGGGGACTTTCCTGGCACCTACGTGGAGTACGTGGGGCCGGTGAAAATCGCTGTCCCTTCACACCGGCCTCGAGTGCAGAGACCCCTGCCCGCCACGCCAGGGGCCAGCGGCTGCCGGCTGCCCGAGGCTCTGGAGCAAGGTAAGCCCTGCTGTGTGCCCTGTTGCTCCAGGACACCTCCAGTCTCACTGTGTGACAGATGGGAGTGTGTGAGTGGCTCTGTAGGACAGCAGTGAAACCCTCAGCTCAGCAGCTCTGGGTTGCCCCAGCAGCGGCAGTGCAGTTGAGTCGCAACCAAAAGGCAGCCTCTCTCAGTCCTGGCCCAGAGAAAAGCATTTTGTTCCTCCAGCTTGTCAATCTGCTCAGCAGAACTTCCTGGGGCAAGCCTTGTCCCACTCTTACCCCTCCAAGATCTTTCTCCTTCTCTGTTCTGCAACTGGCCACGATCCCCATGGTCCCTCTCCCTGCTCCCCTGAGTTTTGCCAGCCTCCCTCCCTTCAGGATAAGTCCTGACCTCTCCCAACCACCACCTCCCCGCCTCTGCAGCGCCTGGGGCAACGCTCCCTGCCAAGAACTGCTCAGCCCCGCTGAGAGACACAATTACTTGTCTCTGGGCAAGAGGAGAAAAGTCAGGGTCTAAAAGAGCGCTTCTGAGAACTGGAGCTAATTGCTTGTCTGCCTGGCAGCCAGCCCTCCCCGCGGGTCGCAGAGCCCTCGCTGGGGCCGGGCAGCCACCCTGGGGCTGGGCATGGGCTGTGCTGCACCTGCGGCTGCCTCCCCGCCGGCCTGGCCTTGGCACGGACCCGGTCCGGGAGAGCCAATGTGCCTCAGCCCTGCCTGTGGAGCTGTGGCAGCTGCCTGCTCTTAGCCTCTTTTTGGCTCCCAGGCACATAAACACTGTGGCCAGGGCTCAGCAGCTCCTGGTTTCTACTCTTCCTTTGTGAGCCCCCCACCTGCAGTGCTGAGTCTGGGTCTGGAGTCCTCAGCACAAGAAAGATGTGGAGCTGTTGGAGCGAGTGCAGGGGAGGTCACAGAAATGCTCCGAGGGCTGGAGCCCCTCTGCTCTGGAGCCAGGCTGGGAGAGGTGGGGGTGTTCACCTGGAGAAGAGAAGGCTCTGGGAGACCTTATTGTGGCCTTTCAGTATTTAAAGGGAGCTTATATAAAAGAGGGAGAGAAGCTTCTTATACATGCAGATAGTGATAGAACAAGGGGGAAGTTTTAAATTAAAAGAGGGAGAGATTTAGATTAGATGTTAGGAAGAAATTCCTGACTGTGAGGGTGGTGAGGCCCTGGCACAGGTTTCCCAGAGCAGCTGTGGCTGCCCCATCCCTGGAAGTGTTCCAGGTCAGGCTAGATGGGGCTTGGAGCAACCTGATCTAGTGGAAGGTGTCCCTGCCCAAGGCAGGGGGGTTTTAACTGGGTGATCTTTTAAGGTCCCTTCCAACCTAAACCATTCCGGAATTCTCTGAGGGGTGACAGCCACACTTGGCCTTCCCATGCCTTGCAGAAGACCTCGTGCTGGTGTACGTGGGAGGAATGGGGTCAGCAGCAGGAGCTGGAGGGTGCCAGGGAACGCTCCCAGCTGGCAGTGCTGCATCCTCCCCATCCCTCTCTGCCTGGGAGCCACGGCTACCCCAGCAGATGCTTCTGGCTGTGTGAAAACACCTCTGGGGTCTTAGGAAAGTGGGGTTGTGGGGCTGGTGCAGCTCCCTGCAGCTGCCTCCCTCACTCCTGCTCCTGGAGCCCGAGGGGCGGCCCCAGGAAACATCTCCGCGGGGTGGGAATGCGGCCGGGGCCGGGCCCTGCGTGCGTTTGGGTTGGCAGCAGAGCCTGACCTGAGTCATCCCGCTTGCAACCTGCCTTTCCAAGAAAGCAGCTCCTCTTGGGAGCCTGGGATGTGCTCTGTGCTGGATGTGCTGGCCTTGCCTGCATCCAGCCCGGCGCTCCCTCAGGGGCTGGATTTCTGCCCTTGTCGGCTCTCCCCTCTTCTCAAGGGGGCTTGGTGGAGGCGTGTCTGGGTGGTCAAAGCCACCCGTGGGGTCTCTGAGAGGTGGAACAACATACCTGCTAAAGCTCCTGAAACACAGAAAAGACAAATTTGGGAAGGAAACCAAGAGCCAGCCTCTCTGCACCCTGCCTGGGGATAGAGGCTGGGGTACCAGGGCACATGAGGGCAGTGCCAGCCCTGTCCCTGTCTCCTGTGGGTGCATCCCCAGAGCCAACCTCCACTCTGGGCACAGGCAGGGCCTGCAGGGAGGCAGTTCAAACATCCAGAGCCATTTTACACTGCAGGTTTGATCCCCATATGGGCTGTTCGCTTAAGAGCTGGTCTTGAAGATCCTTGTGGGTCTCTTCCAGCTCAGGATATTCTGTGATTCTTTATTTCTGTATTCTGCTGGGGAGACACATTTTTGCAATGGAAAAACCATATTTGAGCCAAGACTGTCTTACTTCTTCATGGTCTGCACTTAAGGAGGTGCAGAACTGTCTCCTGGCTGCCCCACGAAGCTCCTTCCCTGCTTCCCAGGTCCTTCCCTGGCTGGCAGGGACCCCTCAGCCCCTCAGTGTCACTCGTGGAGCAGGGCCAGCGCCACAGCTGTCCCGCAGCCCAGGAGCAGGGCTGGCCGCGCGGAGCAGCCAGACCCGGCCCGTCCTGCCAGTGGATTTACGAGCTGCTGGTGTTTGCCTTCCGCAGAGAACACGAGCGGAAAATGCGGCTCGGGAATATTTCCGCAGCTGCCCGGGCCGTGCTGTGAGCAGCCTTGTTCACGGCGGCCCAGCCCGGAGGCCCGGCAGGCTCAGGAGTCGCTGCTGGCTCCGGCTCTGTGCCTGACAAAAAAAGACAAGCTGCTGCCTGCTGAAGCAGCACATTCCCGGCCGGGCCACGTGGGCAGCGCCAGTATTTACTCTCCCTTCAGCCCTTCCCAGGGGTCAGACTGGGAGCTGCCAGCCTGGAAGCTTGCCTGCAGCTTCCCCCACCCCGACCCGCACCACGCTGGTCCCCTTCCCGTGCCCAGGGGCTCGCTCCAGTGGAGGATTGCCCCACCCGCCCCAGCAGCACAGGCCCTTGCAGAGCTGCTGGGTGCCTGACCCCTGTGCTTCCCTTCCCATGGCTGTTCCGTCTCCCCTTGAGGCCGTGGGTGCAGGAGGCTGAGCTGGGTGCGCAGTTCCAGCTTGCTGCGCCTTCGTGGTGAGACCACACCAGGCGAGTTCGGGTCAGATCCATGACAACGGAGCTGTTTCGCAACAGGGTGCAGCCTTTTGGCTCTGCCTCTGCAGAGTGGAGTGCACTGGGTGTCCTCACCCACTGTGGGCTCCCCAGGGTCTGCTGGCTGCTGTGGACCAGCCCGGAGTTGCCTCCTGCTCCGGCTGGTGCTCCTTTGGAAGCAGGATGGAGCCTGGCACCGCTCATCCTTCGGCAAACCTCCTGCTGGCAGCTCCTCAGCCAGGCCTGCGTGCTCCTGCCCCGGCATGCACAGGGGAAGGGGGTGCCTGGAGCCAGAACCTCAAGATTTTCTGGAAGTGGCAGTGAAATACCACCCGGCACAGGGCTGCAGATCCCCCAGGAATGGGGGGACCCTGGTCCCGTGCCATGGGCTGTCTGTGCCCTGTAGCAGCTTGCACAGAGGCTGTGGGGCTCACGGGGAGGGGGAGGCACAGGGCCGGTTTCCATGTTAAACGAGCAATCAAGGGCAGGAATTTGCTGACATGGCGTTCTGTCTGAATCGCTGGATTAATCACAGCTCACCACGACGAGCAGAGCGAGCTCCCTGGCCCCGCTCCGCTGCCAGCCCTGCACAGCCCCTGTGCTGGGCAGGGACCCAGCCCTGAGCTCCAGGAGCCCTGGTAACCCCTGTCCTGCCTGCCCGGGGGGTGTGGGTCCCCAGGGGGATGGGCTGTGTCTGCGAGTCTCTGCAGGGAGCCGCAGAGATCTCCCTGTGCACACCCAGTCAGGCCTGGAGCTCAACAAGTGCTGTGCTGGCTCCCGGGCAGGTTCCTCACAGGCTCCACGCTGTGTTTGCCT
Source organism: Oreocharis arfaki (assembly GCA_013398015.1). Lineage (NCBI taxonomy): Eukaryota > Metazoa > Chordata > Aves > Passeriformes > Paramythiidae > Oreocharis > Oreocharis arfaki. The sequence goes on from VZRR01009287.1 coordinate 11,509, forward strand.
GGGCCACAGCCTCTCAGCAGGGGTCACGGCTTTCCTTGCCCCTGTTGGGAGTTGCCTGGGTTGTGCCTTGGCCCAGCTCTGCTGCTGCGGAGTGAGGTGGTGCTGAGCCCTTCTCTCCCTCCCTCTCCCCCAGGGTCTGCTCTCCCGGACTTGCAGGAGCAGTTCAGCCCTCCCGAGGTTGCTCCGCCGCTCCTGGTGAAGCTGGTGGAAGCTATTGAGAAGAAAGGTAAGGGGGCAGTGCTGAGCACTGGGGGGGCTGATACACCCCAGAACCTCACAACGAGAGCTGAGCTCTGTGGGACACACAGGACACAGCTGCTCTCATGTTCCTCCCTGGGCTGAGCTGCTGAGGCCCGTGAGGGTGTTTTGTTTGAGCACCTACACACTCTGGGTGGGTGCTGGGGTTTGGGATCCAGGCTTCCAGCCTGGATCTCTGCCATGGTGGAGAAATGGGGCCACTGAACCGGGTGTCCTGGGGGCCACCCAGGGGGCAGCCTCTGCAGGGGGTTGGCTTGGACACCGTCCAGGCCTGGTTGGCTGTGCCACAGCCATTGGCTGGCACTGAAACGATGCCTGTGCCGGAGCTGACAGCAGTGTCCCCCCTTCCGCAGGGTTGGACAGCGAGATGCTGTACAGGACATCTGGCTCCGAACTGAGGCAGGCGCTGAGAACCGGTAAGAACCAGCTCGGCGCGGTGGAGGCGAATCGGCTCAGATGGAGGAGATTAGTGGATGTGACAGCGCCAGCAGTAATGCAATCCAGGCCAGGCTCGCCTGTCCCTGGCAGTTCCTGACTCCCAGCACGCTGCCTCTGGGGCTGGGCTGTCCCCGTCCCAACGCGCCTTGTCCTGCGTGGAAGGGATGGGACGGGGGATTCCTGGCACCATTAATGGGGGGCAACAGAGGGATGTGGTGCTGGCTCAGAGGCAAGCAAGTGAAGTCCCCCGCTGCCTTTGGGTGCTCTGCTGATGGGCTGATGGAGGCTCCTCTGGCTCTGTCACGCCGCTAAGAAGCAGGGGAGGATCTTTCAGCCCAGCTTGGTGGCTGGAGCCGTGGCTCCGTGGTGCTGGCAGCTCATATCTCTGCCGGGGAGCCCTGGGAGCCGTCTGCCTCTCGGCTGGGCTGGAGCCTCATCCGGCACCACGCTGGCGAGTCCCCTCCCGCAGACGTTCCTGCAAACCCCGACCGTGCGGTGCTGTCAGCCCGGGCTGTGCTCTCGGGACAGGCTTTGTGTGCTTCCCAAGATCCTGCATTTGATGGAGATGTTTCCCCCGTTGGGTTCAGTGTGTGGCTGCCCAGTCTGTGCTCAACTCTTTTTGGCAGCGGGGAGCAAAACTCTCACCCAAGCTATGCCTGCCCAGAACTCCTGTGTTGGGGCTCAGGGCAAAGGTTGTGGGTACCCAAAATGACCTCTGCCCTCTCCCAAGGGAACTGCTGGGGTTCCCACAGCCAGCTGATATCTGGGGTGCACTTACAGGCATCCTGTGTCACGTGGGCTGCCCGAGGGCTGTCTGAGTTCCCTCGTGGTGCTGTGTCCCATGACAGCTTGCTGGTGTGTGATGGTTTCTGGGATGGGTGTTGGCAGCACCTAAGCTGCCAGCTGGGTGTCCAGTTCTGTGTCCACCTCCCATGGGAAATCTCTGCCCTGGCAGATTGGACCCTGGGTGACCTGGAACCCTTGGACGTGCACTCCCTGGGCGAGGCACTGCGAGGTTACCTGCAGGACCTGCCCTCCCCCGTGGTGCCAGTGTCGGTGCACGGAGACATCCTTCGCATCCTGCAGGGTAAGGGCCTCCCCTGGCTGCCTCGGCAATGGGCGGCTGGGCGGGATGGACACATCTGGGATATTAAAATAAGCCCTGTCCCTATGGGGGCTGGCACATGGCCCCGCTGCTACCAGTGCTCCTGTGCTGTGACGCAGCCGGAGTGTGGAGAGCGGTGCCGGCTGTCCCAGCTCTTCCCTCGTGTCTTGTTCTCTCCCCAGAGATCCCCCAGCCAGAGAATTGCCGGAAGCAGCTGCAGCTGGCCCTGGAGTCGCCTGCGGTCCCGCTCCAGAACACGCTCACCCTGCAGTTCCTGCTCCGGCATCTGGGGAAGGTATCGCAGCAGGCCGAGAGCAACAGCCTCCACCCTCGGGCCCTGGGAGAGATCTTCGGCCCCCTTCTCCTCCGGCTGCCTGGCGCCAGGTACGTGAGGCTTTTGGTTCCAGCAGTGTTCCCAGCTCCGGCCGCTGTGCCTGCCAGGACAAGGAATCCAGCCTGGAACAGCCGGGCTGCCCGCAGCCCCTGCCGGGCTGCACGTGGGGTTAAACTGCTGGCAGCACTCAGAGGTGGGACTCAGAGCCGGGACAGAGCCCCTGCTGCCCTGTCAGCCTGGGGTCTGGCAGCTGGGATGAACCAGCTGACCCCAGGGGACATGGAAGCAGTGCCATGTTCTCCCCCACAAGTGCTGTTCTTAACTTGCTTCTTCTCTCCCTGCAGCCCTGAGTTGAGCCCTGACTTCTCCGTGCTGTTTTTGGAGACACTTCTGCAGACGAAGGAGCTGGAGCCGGAACAGTTGCCTCCAGGTATTGAGATAGCCCTTCCTGGGGGCCTGAGGCGCTGGCATTTGTGGGTGTGGACTCTCTGCCCCCACGATTGGGTTGCCAAGGGCGTTCTGATAACCCAGCTGTGCCCGGAGGCCGGCTCAAGGTGTTGAGCTGCTGGAGATGTGCCTGGAGCAGCTCCAGGCAATGTGGTGGCCAGGGGGCCTTCCTGGGCCAGTCACTACAGGGAGGGAGACAGCACTCCGAGGGATTGCCAGTGGGGAGCTGGAATTCAGGCTCACCCTGTTTCAACCCTCCTCCTCCTCTCACAGCCCTGCCTCCCAAACCGCCGAAGCCAAAGCCCAGCGCAGCCAGCCTGGCCAACGGGAACAACGCGCCCCTGCAGGACGCCGAGTGGTACTGGGGGGACATTTCTCGGTAAGGGGGTGACTGGCAGCTCCCACCTGGGGTGCCCTGTCCATCAGGGGAGCCTTGGGGCCACCTCACAGGCTGTGACAATCCTGCTCCTTGCAGGGAGGAGGTGAATGAGAAGCTCCGGGACACACCGGATGGGACGTTCTTGGTGCGTGATGCCTCCAGCAAGATCCAGGGGGAATACACGCTCACGCTCAGGTAGGGCTTGGGGATCCTCTGGGAGCTGGGATCCCCTGGGAGCCTCTGGGGTGCAGCTCTTAGGACACGTCCCAGCTGCAGGGATGCCAAGACCTCTGGCTGGTGTAGGGTGCTGGGGTGATGGTAAGCGCCCTCTCCTCTCCACTCCACTTCAGGAAGGGAGGCAATAACAAGCTGATCAAGATCTTCCATCGGGAAGGCAAGTACGGCTTCTCGGAGCCCCTGACGTTCGGCTCCGTGGTGGAGCTCATCACCCACTACCGGCACGAGTCGCTCGCCCAGTACAACGCCAAGCTGGACACCAGGCTGCTCTACCCCATCTCCAAGTACCAGCAGGTGAGGCCTGCAGGGACATGACCGGCAAGCACAGCCTGAACCAGGGGCATTTGCTTGTCCATCCCTGCCCCTTTGGTAGATGACAATGTCCCATCCCTCTCCCTGTGTGCTGGAATGTTTTGTTGTGGAGTTTTGTGGGACCAGCTGGAGCAGGTCCTGACTCTGTCTGTGCCTGTGGCAGGACCAGGTGGTGAAGGAGGACAGTGTGGAAGCTGTGGGGGAGCAGCTGAAGGTGTATCACCAGCAGTACCAGGACAAGAGCTGGGAGTACGACCTGCTCTATGAGGAGTACACACGCACGTCCCAGGTACGTGGGCACTGCCTTCCCCACGGGCTGCCTGACACCCCCAAGGGCTGCTCTGTCACTCCCTGAGTGCTGGCAGCCACCCTGCTGTGCACAGGGGAGACGAGAGATTGGGCACCTGCTTCCCCATTTGTCAGCTCATGGACTTGCAGGGACTCCCCAGAGGATGGGCTTGGAGGAGGGGGATGTTTTGCCTGCAGCAAGGACAGAGCTGCTTTGGGGAAGTTGAAAGAGGGGATGCAAATGTGCAGAAATGTTCCTCAGCTTTTCCCTCCCTTCTCCCCAGGAGCTGCAGATGAAGAGGACGGCAATCGAGGCCTTCAACGAGACAATCAAGATCTTTGAGGAGCAGTGTCAGACGCAGGAGAAGTGCAGCAAGGAGTACATCGAGCGCTTCCGGAGGGAAGGCAACGAGAAGGAGGTGCAACGGTGAGGATGGGGGTGGTGGTGGCCTGCCCTGCCTGGAGAAGGGCTCCAGGGGCTGGAAGGATCCTCCCGGCTCAGCACAGAGCCGAGGCACGTGGACTCCTTGTCTCTCCAGCAGCGTGCTGTGGGCTGGAGCTGGCAGGCTGCCTCCTCCACCTCCCCCGCTCTGGCTCACTGCCTAAACCCCCCTCTTTCTCCCAGGATCCTCATGAACTCGGAGAAGCTCAAGTCCCGCATCACAGAGATCCACGACAGCAAGATGAAGCTGGAGCAGGACCTGAAGAAACAAGCCTCGGAGAACCGGGAGATCGACAAGCGCATGAACAGCCTCAAGCCAGACCTGATGCAGCTGCGCAAGCTGCGGGACCAGTACTTGGTGTACGTAGTGCCCCCGCAGCACGGCCCGGGAGCCATCCGGCTGCCTCCTTCGGGGCTCCGGGGCTCGTTGGACCGGCTCTCAGCCCGCTGGGGGCAGGAGCCGCTCCTGCAGCGCGGCCTCGGGGCTCGGCGGTCCCCGGCAGCGGCGACTGCTGCCCTCTGGTGACGGCCACGCCCGGGGCTCGCAGCAGCCGCGCTCAGCTCTGCTCTCCTTCCCCAGGTGGCTGACGCAGAAGGGTGCCCGGCAGAAGAAGATCAACGAGTGGCTGGGCATCAAGAACGAGACAGAGGAGTGAGTGTCCTGCTCGTGTGCTGTGGGGTTTGGGGGATGTGGGAGCACGGGCTGCCAGCTGGTTCTGCCTATGCTGCAGCCCTGGGCAAATCCCAGCTCTCTGCTCAGGGGATGAGGATGTCTTCCCTGCCTGATGGGCAGTGGTAGAGAGCAGTGTGGGGGTGATGTGGGAGCCTCGTGCCCAGATTTAGGGAGTCTGACCCTGCCTGTGCTCGATTGCAGCCAGTACTCCATGATGGATGATGAGGAGGAGCTGCCCCACCACGAGGAGCGGACGTGGTACGTGGGGAAGATCAACCGTGTGCAGGCAGAGGAGATGCTGTGTGGGAAACGGGACGGAACCTTCCTGATCCGTGAGAGCAGCCAGAAGGGCTGCTACGCCTGCTCCGTGGTGTGAGTATCCCTGTGCAGGTGGGGTGGGGTGGGATGGGATGGGATGGGATGGGATGGGATGGGATGGCACTGGCCCGGGCTGTGTTCCCACATTGCTTCACCCTCCCCTTGCCAGATCCTGAAGGTGACAGATCCCATCTGCCTTGGCTTCTCCTGCCAGGGCCAGGTGTATCTTTATGCTGCTTTGGTGGCCCTGCCCATGCTCCTCTGTCCCTGTGCCGCTGCTGACCAGGCTCCCATGTCTCCCTGGCAGGGTGGACGGTGACACCAAGCACTGCGTGATCTACAAGACAGCGACGGGCTATGGGTTTGCTGAACCCTACAACCTCTACGCCTCCCTCAAGGACCTGGTCTTGCACTACAAGCACACGTCCCTGGTGCAGCACAATGACTCGCTGAATGTCACGCTGGCTCACCCGGTCCTTTCCCAGCCACCAGCCAGATGAGCAGCCCATGCACAACACAACAGCTGCCTTCAGCTTCTCCCCAGGGCGCTGCTTTCTGGCTCTGGACTCTTGCACCCTGTATAGTTGAGTCTCTGTGCTCCTGCTCCTTCAGAGCCTCTGAGATGTCTGTGACCGTTCCTGATGTCCCTCTTGGTCAGTAGCTGAAACCCGTGTTGGCTGATGGGACAGAAAGGCTGGGCTGTGGATTCCCAGTGGGCTCCAGCCTCTAGGAGGTGGGATCCAGTTGTGATTGAATTGCTGGGGGCGAGCACAGCCCCCTCCCCTTCCCTGATAAGCAAGTCAGATCCCCTTCTTGCTGGCAGGTCGCCCCGCTACGCATCACCGTAGAGCTTTGGCTCCTGATTCCTCGGTGCTGTGCCCGAGGGGTTCCCTGCCTGGACACTGGAGGAGGCAGAGGAGGAGGCTCCATTGAGCGTGTGCATCCTTCACTCTCGCTTCCCTCAGTGGCCTCGCAGGCTGTGATGGTGTCTGGTACGAGGGGTGCTGCTCTTGCATGCAGAGATACATTTAGGAAGGAGAAACCTCATCCTCCATGGGGCTCCCCGGCCGAGATCCTCGCTCCGTGTTGTGCCCCACCTTGCCACCATTCCCTCCTGTCATAACCACCTCTGGAGTGTTGCTGCCTGGGCAGGGAGGATCTGCTTAGCTGTGAATCTCCTGCCTTAGTTGTGCCAGCGAAGCTGTGAAATCCGTGTTGGTACCCGTGGTTTTCCTGGCAGGATCTGTGGCACGCACAGCTCGTTGTTTCCGGCCGGTTTCGGTGACTCTGCACTCGTAACCCGTTGAAGCTGACTGTAGCTCTGTAAATATGGTTCTTTTTGTGACCGGCTGCTCCCCTGGTGCTGGTGTTTGCTGAGCCCCCAGTGCCACCCCCAGCATGGGCAGCAGCTGCCAGGCTGCCACAGCCCCGGGCCCTGCAGCTGAAGCAGGAGAGGGCTGGAGTCCAATGCACACTACGAGCCCTACCTGGAATGAAGGACCTTTCTGCTGCAGAAGGACACATCTGCGGGGCCCACGGCATGCTGAAATGTGTCTGCATGATGGTGAACTACGAATGCAAAGCACTTACAATTGTGGGTACTGTATGGGGGCCGGGCAGGGCTGCCCACCACAGCTGGCTGCTGCGGGCAGGGCTCTGCGTCCGAGCTCGGAGGGCCCCAGGGCAGCCCAGGTGGGCCTGGAAGAGCTTTAAAAACTGAGCTGAGAGTTGAGGCTGTGATGGCATTTGCTTTCCTGGGTTATCCTGGCTGCCTGGCTGGAGGAGAGCATTCTTGGTCCCCTTGATTTGCCAGAGGGGCTCGCTCCCTCTCGGAGGCTCCTCCTTGGGACAGACTGGTGGATGCTGTGGACTTAGGCGGTTCTGTTTCCCGCTGCAGCTCGGGTTCTGCCGGATCCATGGGGTGCTCTGTGCTCGTGCTGTGCCTGCATCCTGTCCTTGATGTGCCACCTGCATCGGGGACCACGCCGTCCCTCCCTCCCTGCCCAGCTCTGCTGCTTGCCTTGGTCTGGGCAGGTCCCCAGATCCTTCTGGAGCTGGGGTTGCTGGAGCAAACATCCCATTCCTGTTGCTTGTGGCAGCTCTCCTATGCTCAGCTGTACAGCCCTTGTTCCCTGCCCTGCATGTCCTCTCCAGGCCCTGGGCCCTGGTTTTGGGTCAGGTTTGTCAGTGTTTGGTGCTCAGGTGCAGCCAGTGGGTTGGGGGAGCTGTGGGGGCACGGCCCAGGGGAGGCTGTGGTTGGCTTTGGGGATCACTTGGGAAAAGCTGCCAGGGATAATTAAGGGAATAGTTTGGGCTTGGGCATGTGAGAGATGAGGGCACGTGGGACTGGGGCAGGGAGGCTCAGTCCTCACAGCCCTCTCCAGAGGCCTCCTGTGGAGTGGCCAGGGGGGCTGCACCAGCACTCCAAAGCTTTGTTAGTGTCCCACACCTTTTCAGCCTGGGGACTCTGCTGGTCCTGTGCTTGTCCCTGCACTTCCAGCACATCCCCACAGGACAGGCTGCAGGCAGATGGGATCCTCGGCCTCTCACCCCATGGGCTCCACGTTCCTCCACCACCACCCCTCAACGTGAGCTTGGGGCCAGTCCTGCAGGGGGAGGTTTGCTCCCAGCTCGTGCCAGGACCTGCTGAGCATCTGGAAGAGTCTCAGCTTGAAGCTGTCACCTGTCAACACTCGCGTGGTGCTCACCTGGCTCTGCTGCCCAGGGAAATTCCAGCTTCTCTTTATCCTGTGTTTTTACCCTTTTGGCTGAATTTCTGTTGTTCTCCCCGTGCTATCCCTTCCTGCTGTCCAGCCACAGCCCAAGGGGGGTCATGGTCACCCCTCTGCACCTTCCAGCACTGCCTTCCCTGCCCGCTGGCGGCCTGTCCTTGGCAGGGCACTGCTCATGTCCTGTGTACGACGAGGAGGAAGATGCCCTTCCCCAGGGCTGCCTTTCCCTGACAGTGCTTCACTCGGCTCCCCGAACAGCAGCTTTTCCCTGCTCTCCCCGGGGTGGAAGCCCAGCCTGGAGCTCCCCCAGCATAAGCTCGTTGTGATTTGTCCTTTGCTGCTTTGGCTCGTTCTGAACCCGGCCGTGTTCCGAGGCGCTGGGCTGTGCTTTGCTGCTTGTGACCCCCACGTCCCCCAGCCGAGCCACACACCCGCGTCCCCTGGGTGCCACGTGGCTGTTCCTGCTCCCCGGGGCACGGTCTGGGGCTCGTCCCTCCGTGTCCCTGCTCGGGGGGCTCCAGGCTCCCCCATTTAACGCCCAAGGGCTCTGGTGCCAGCTTTGTGCTCTGAGAGGACGTGGCGGCTGCGTGAGGTTTTAGTTTCTAGGTTTATGCAATAAAGAATAACCTGCCCCCCGAGCTGTCCGTTACCAGCAGTAGTGCTCTCTGCTCTTTCTGTTGATGTTTACTAATGTAAACCCAGTATTTGTTACTGTAAGAGGATTTTTTTTTTTGTTTATTAATTTAAACCCATTTTTTTTTTCTGGAAGAGGTTTTTTTTTTTTTGTACGGTACTTCGAAAAAACCCACGAAAAAAAACAAAAAAAAAAAAAAAAAGAAGAAAAGAGGAAGAAATAAACAGAGTTAATGAACCAGGCTGCTGGATTGCTGTGGGAGGGTGTGTGGGGGCAGGAGGGTGGTGGGGCTGTGCCCCAGTTCCTGGGCTGGGTGCAGGATGTGACCCATCGTGCCAGGATTGTGCTCCTGGGGTTTGTAGGGCTGGGGCACGTGGGGACCAGGGCTGAGAAAAAACGGGGGAACCACGAGGTGCCTCTCACTCGGCCCCACCGCTGAGCTCGGGATGGCTCGGGCTGGGCCCCCTTCCCGCACCCCCGCGGGCTCTGCTGGGGGCCGGCCCCGCTTCCCCGTTCGGGGAACTCCACGCGTGGCTGCTCCAGGCCGGGTTTCGCCCCCGGACCTGTCACAACCCGCGGGGAGCGGCGGCTGCGGGCGGGGCCGTGAGCCCCGGGCTCCAGCTCGGGGCACAGCGGGGCCTCGCTGGCCGGAGCCCCACGTGGGCCGGCGGCGTCACGGGAGGCGGCCGCTGGGGCGGCAGGAAGGGCAGGGAGGGCGCATGGAGGCGGGCGCGGCCGAGCTTTAAAAGTCCCCTCTGGGACGGGCTCATTTCCGCGTCACCCCGGCGTCCTCATGGCCCCCGCGGTGCCGCTGGCTGTCCTGGCGCTGGTGGCCCTGGTGGCCCCGGGGCTCGGCGTGGCCCCCGGCTGTGATTACCCTGCCCAGCGCTGGTGCAGCTCGCGGGACGTCTCCGTCGCCTGCCAGGTCAGAGCCGCTGCTGCCGCCGGGGCTGGGGACACGGGCAGGGTCACCCGGGCACGCGGGGACACCTCCGGCCTGGCCGGCAGCAGGGACGGGGGACGCGGGGACAGGGTTGGGGCATCGCCTGGCCACGACGCGTGGAGCAAGTGCCAGCTGCGAGCGCCGCTGAGGCACAGGCTGGCACATCCGCAGGGATGCTCGGAGCCTCCGGTGCCACACGGGCACTACGGCATTCCCCGGCATGCCTGGGGAATGGCTGTGGTCCAGCTGGACCCTGACCCCGGCCCCTCCGCAGCTGCCGCTGGCACTTCTGCTTTTGAAGTGTAAAACCGCTTTTCAGCTTATTCTGTCCCAAACAGCCCCGGGCGGTGCCAGCGCCCTGTGAGCCCCACGGGGCTGCAGCTTCCCCCGGCAGTGGGTGCTGGGCCATCCCCCCACCCAGGCATGTCCCGGTCTAAATTTGTTTTCCTCTGAAATATTTTGGGGAAGTTCTTGTGGAAAGCCCCAGGGCTAGGCGTCAGCCACGCACAGCATCCTGTGGGCAGCAGAAAGGCCCCGGCCACTCTCACTTCCCTCTAGCTCCGCACACCCTCATCCCCCTCTTCTCTGCATCCCCGGAGCTTTGCCCCATCCCTACAGATATGGGGATGGGGGGGCTGCAGCCTTTCCCCCCCCCGTGCACCCCGAAACGTTCCCGTGTGCAGGTGGAGAGCCGCTGCCCCAGCCTCCCGCGCCCCACGGCCGCGCCCGTGGAGCTCAGCCTGTACTACGAGAGCCTGTGCCCGGCCTGCCGCGAGTTCCTGGTCTTGAAGCTCTTCTCCACCTGGCTGCTGCTGCCCAAAGAGATGCTCAACATCAACCTGGTGCCCTATGGCAACGCCCAGGTAGGAGCCGGCCCTCCTGGTGCCGCGGGCGCTCGCCCCGGTGCCGCCGGCCCCGCTCAGACCGGTTGGTCCCGCAGGAGAGGAACGTCAGCGGGAAGTTGGACTTCCAGTGCCAGCACGGCCCCGAGGAATGTTTGGGCAACATGATCGAGGTGACGGTCCCCGTTCCCACGGTGCTGGCACGGGGGGGTCCAGCAGCCTCTCACCGCCCGCCCTGTCCCCGTAGGCCTGTCTGATGCACGAGGCCAAGAACTTCAGCACCTACTTCCCTGTCATCTTCTGCCTGGAGTCGGGCAGCTCCGTCACCAAGAACCTGGAGGCTGTATGTCCCCCTCCCCGCCCCTCATGCCCCTCCGTGGGGGACGTCCTTGTCCCCCTGACCACCCCCATGTCCCCTGTCCTTGGCAGTGCTTGCAGATCTACGCCCCGGAGCTGGACAGCGGCCGCATCGCCGCCTGCGTGCAGGGGGACACGGGGGTGGCCCTGATGCACCACAACGCCCAACTCACTGAGGCCCTGGACCCCCCGCACCAGTACGTGCCCTGGATCACCGTCAATGGGGTATGGCAGGGGGGCAGCAGGGGGCCAGGCAGGGCTGGGACACCGTGGGGACCCCCCTGACCGGCCCCCTGTCCCCCCACAGAAGCACACGGACAAGCTGCAGTCACAGGCAGAGGCCTCGCTGCTGGGGCTGGTTTGCCACCTCTACCAGGTGGGACAGAGATCTGGGGGGACAGCAGGGCCTGGGGACACATCCCCGTCCCTGCTGGGGCTCTACTGGCTGCTCTCTGGCAGGGGGAGAAGCCCGAAGCCTGTGGGGGCTCACAGGCTCCGAAGATCCCGTCTGGCTGCAGGCGCTGAGGGACGTGGGAGCACCGAGGGAGAGGCCAATAAAGAGGATATTTTTATGGAAAAACATCAGGATCTGGAGTGGTGCTGGGGAGAGCAGAGAGGGGGTGGTTCTGCCCTGCCACAGTGGGAAGGGCAGAGGGAGCTGGGCACTGGGGTGGTGGGACTGGCCTCCAGACCCGGGAATTACCTGCTCCAGAGGTTCTCAAAGAAGCCCCTTGAAGATTCCCAGGGAATTCTGCTGAGCACCTCCCTCAGGAGCAGAACATTTCCTCTCTCCAAGTCGGGGGGAGCAGCTCTGGTGTCCCGCTTTCTCCTCACACTGACAGCATTAAACTCAACCACTTCAGGAGCGCTGGGGCCAAGACCATCCCAGTTCCCACCAGTCCTTCTCCATTCCCATCCAGCAGCTTTAGGATGGCATCATTGCTGGTGGCTCCCTGTGCACCTGTGACAAGAAATTCTCTCCCACAGACTTCAGGCATTTCCCAGACCCGCTCACCCCAGCAGGAGGCCGTTCCCAGCTGGGGTCTGGGAAACTGAAATCTACCACAAGGACAAGGAATTCCCAACCCAGAGAAGTCTCCTCACTGCCTGTAGAACAACTCCTCAGTGCCAGGGCCCTGCCTGGGTGATGGGCACCAGCGCCCACACCTGCTTTGTTTTCCACCCCCCTCATCCTCACCCAGAGGCTCCCAACCACATCACCCCTGACTGCAGGGGCTGCACCCTCACACCCCTTGTCACACCAGGTGTGACCCCATCCCACCTGAATCTTCCATCCCAGCACTGCAGGCATGGGACTCTTCCCACCACATCCCACTGATCCTAAGAAGATCCCAGCTCTGGGTACAGACCAAGGGCACTTGCACTGACAGACCCCCGAGAGCCACCTGTAGCCCCCCTTAACCCTTTCCCTCTCCCAGAGGATCTGGGGAGGCTGTGGGAGCAGGAGGGACACAGGAAACCCCCACATTCCATCCTGGGCGATGCCAGGGAGCCTTGAGCAGCCAACAGCCAGGAGGAACCACAGCCCTGCCACCACAGCCCTTGCTCCTGTCTCAGGCTCAGCCAACCTGTGCCACCCACCCTGGGCACCTCTCAGTGTCCCCACCACCCCAAGAACGGCGGGGGGGGGCAGCTGCAGGCGGGCAGGGACCCTCCTTCCCTTGTCTGGCTGCACCTCAGGCAGCAGCAAGACCTGGAAAGATGGGGGCGGGGGGGAAGGAGGAATTTTAAAAATCACAGCATCAACCAGAGAGTGCCTGGAAACTTCATCTCTCTTTATTGTCCATTTCTCATCCAAAACCTGGACCCCAAACCCAGCTCTGGGCCCTGAGCAAGCACAGTCCCACTGGCATGAGCACAGCACGGCACAGCTCCTGCTGCTGCTCAGCGTCTGCCTCGAGCGTCGTCCTTGCCCCAAAACTTCTGTCCCCCGGATCAGCTGCACTGCCACTGCCCACAGCTCTCAGGGCCATAGGAGATTCTTCTGCTCGAGAGAAGAAGGGAAAAGAAAAATAATGATGAACCCTAACCCCGAATCTGAAGGAGTCTCAGCGCCGGAGGACGAGCTCTCCTCTCCCGAAGCTGCTCCCGAAGCCCTCGGTGCCCTCGGGGCTGTGGGGCAGGCGCAGGACCCCGTCCCACGGGCTGAGGGGCTCGGAGCCCCACTGAGCTGCCAGGGCATCGCCGGGAGGAGGTTCGGCAGCAGGACAGAGGCCGCTGCCCCACGGTGTCCAGGACCCGCGGCGGCTCTCGGTGCCGGAGCAGCCCGAGCCCACCCCGAGCGGAGAGAAGCCCTTGGCGGTGAGGAGCGAGCCGCTGAAGGCGTTGGGATTTCCAGGCGTGAAGTCGCTGCCAGGCCAGGTCGGTGCCACCAGCTCCTTGTTCAGGAGGAGGGACAGCGACCCTGAGGTATCATCCGACTCCGGGGAGCTGCTGGGCAGGGACTCCTCGAGGCTGCAGGGGAAGGTCAGGGCTGCCGCCGGCACCTTCCAGCCCGCCCGCTCCTCCCCCGCCTCCCGCTCGGGCCCGGCTTTCTTCTTTCCCCCCTTCCCGCAGAGCCGGACCACCCTGATGCTGTGCCAGTCGCGGTGCCCGAGGCTCTCGAAGGCGCTGCGGGCGCTCTCCAGGCTCTCGTACTCCACCAGGGCACAGCAGCGGCTCAGCAGCTCGGGGAAGCGCGCCGAGTATCTGCGCACGTCCGAGGGCAGCTTGCGGCCCGGCCGCAGGATGCGGATGGAGGCGATGGCGCCGAAGGGGCTGAACATCCTCGTGATGGTCTCCAGGAAGTTCTTCTGCAGCGGCAGGTCCTGCTCGAGGGGCTGCAGCTCCCAGGCCAGCAGCAGTTTGCTGGGGGGGACGCTCAGCAGGTACTCGGGCACCGGGAGCCGCCGCCTCACTTTGGTGCCCTCCTTGTTCACCTCCAGCAGCGCCGAGAACTTGAGGGCGTAGAGGGTGAGGCGCCAGTCCCGGGTCAGGTATTTCACCTGTGGAGAGAGGGTGGAATCCCCATCGGGCCGCATCCCCCGCTCTCCCCAGGCAGGGACCACCCTAAACCCACCCTGCAGGCAGGCTGCGACCCTATCCAATACCCCCCGAGGCAATATCCCCCTTCTGCATGAGCAGCGTTGGGATCTGCAGACGCTCCCTGGTGTCCCCGAGGCTGCAGCAAGAAGCCACAACTTCCCCCTAAGCCACATCACGAGCACTTCCCGGGGTGTTTCTGGTTAAGGGATGATCACTTCCAAAGCAGCGTGGGGGAAGCACTGGTAAGAGAGGTGAATCCAGCTCTGGGCTGTTCACTGCTCCCCCAGCCACCCTCCCTGGGAGCAGAGCTGCTGCAGGGTACTGAGGGCAGAGAGCAGAGCCCAGCTCTGCATCAGCAGGACGCAGCCTGGACGTCCCCACCCACCCCACGGGAGGCAGCCGGAGCAGCCCCGCACGCCCAGGACCCACCTTCTTGAAGGACGTCAGCAGTTTGATGCTGACAAAGCCCAGCTTGTTCTTCTGGACGTGCTTGAGGAGGAAGGCGTCCTTGGCCAGGTTCTCGTCGGACAGGTAGAACTCCACCTGGGCCACGATCCTGCGCACCAGCTGCGGGTCGGGGGCCGAGCAGCTGCAGTCCAGCAGAGCCACCCCCAGGGCATTGCTCAGCTCACGGGAGCTCCTGGCACAGCAGTGGGGACACAGCGGTGAGCTGGAGCCTGGGCCACCGTGGTGGGACAGCACAGACACCACCAGGGCTGCCACCGGCCGTGTCCTGGCTACAGGGAACAGCACCGGCCTTGGGAGCCTCCCAGGAGAGCCAGGCCTGAACCGAACACAGCCCAGGCAAGGGACACGTTCCCTGGGGGATGAACACGTGGAAGGAGCAGGGCTCAGCCCCTCCTGGCAGCCACGTACCCGCTGTAGCTCTCCACGATGTCCTCCTGGCCGAGCAGGGCGAGCGAGCAGCTCCACGGGGGAGGGAGAGGCCGTGCCAGGAAGGGATTCCTTGGTGCAGGCACTGCAGTGCTGCAGCTGGGCTGCGAATCCAGCCCCAAGGCCACTCCAGAGCTGTGTGAAGACATCGTCCTTCACCTGGGACATGGCACAGGAGAAGGACAGGGCTGGGACACCCCGGCCACCTCCAGCCCTGGGGCAGAGCCCTGCTCTGGGCTGCAGCCCCCAAACGCAGCCCAGGGCAGGGGAGGAGCTGGGGGTTGTGTCCTTACCTGCTTGGTAGCACTGGAAGGGTGGAAAGTTCTAGCAGCACATCCCAGAGACCCCGAGGCAGTAATTCCCAAATTCCCCCCAGCGCCAAACTGAGGCTCCCAAAACACGAAGGCAAAAAAAAAAAAAGAAAAAAAAAAA
>VZRR01009295.1:0-13392 GCA_013398015.1 Oreocharis arfaki
TTTCCTTTTCCTTTCCTTTCCCTGACTTTTCCTTTCCCTTTACCTGACTTTTACCTTCCCCCACTTTTTTCCATTCCTCTTTTCCCTTCCTTTTTTCCTTTCCCTCCTTTCCCCCCCTTTTGCCCCTTTCCCTCCTTTTCCCACCCCATTCCAGCAGCTCCCCCTCCTCACATCCCACCTCATTCCCGCTCCACCCTCTCCGCTTCCCCCGGACCATGGAGCCGTTTTCCAAGGAAAATGTGGGAAAGGCAGGGATCATCCAGGGTGAGGCTTTGGGAATTCTCGACACTCCACTGATTCCAGCATCCAGATCCCAGGGAAGGCTGGACAAGGAGCTCTCCCTTGGGAAGCAGCACTTTTCCACAGGGTTTTTTCTCCCCCCAGCGTTACAAGGAATGCTCCTTATCCCTGTTGGAAAACAGCTGGAGCCGAAAGGTGGGGATTTGATTCCCGGCCCGCTTCCCGAGGCAGCGCTACTGAGGGATTTGGGAGCCCTTGGAATGCTCTGCTTATCCCTGCTCCCCGCTCCCGCTCTCCCTTCCCTGTCCTTTATTTATTCAGCTAATGGATACGGAGCCGGCGGCAGCGGGAGTTGGGATAAATCGGGATTCATCCATGTCCTCATCCCTATTAAAGGCCAAGATTCCCATCTCCGATTGCCTCTTTGTGTCTGTCCTCGGCAGCGATACCTGGGTCACGCTCCAGTAATTCCCAGCAGGAATGGGGACATGGCCTGGATACGGATCCCGGATGGGATACGGATCCCGCCGGCCTTCATGGAAACAGCGGGAAAAACAACAGCACCTCGGGAATGCTGAGCTTCCCAGACATTTGAGGGATGCACTGGGGGGCCTTCCCAAAGGCGGGCGCAGGGAAGGAAAAATTCCGGCAGGAAAAATCCCATAAAATCCGGGGTTGATTTAACCCCTTCCAAAGCCTTCCTGAAATGCCCCACCTCGGAGCTCCGGGATCCGCAGTGGGAGGAAAACAGGGAAGGGATGGAAGTTCGGATGCACGAATCCATTTTGGAAGCGCTCCCGGGAATGCCAGGGCGGGAGGGAACAAATCCAGCAGCCCTGGGCGGGAGAGGGGGACAGAAGGTGGGAATTGCTTCCAAAGGGGCTTTTCCAGGAGTTTCTGTCCCCCTGGCTCCGATCGGAGCCATCGTTCCCAAACCCATAAAATCCCCGCAGATGTCGAGCCGACGGCAGAGTCGGTTTTTTGGGAGCATCCAGAGGAAATCTCCAGTTTGGGAACTCACCGGCTCGTCCCTGCTTTTCCCTTTGTTTCCTCTCCTTCCCCACCCTCCTCTCCCGTAAATTCCCAGTGTGGATTTTTAGGGGCAGAAGGAAAACCACGGGAAACGGCCTTTTCTGTGGGGAAAGGCCAAAATCCGCCGCCTGACCGGGAGAAATTCCCACGTGGAAAGATCCTCCAAGGAATAAATCCAGCGGGAAGCAGTTGCGGGAGCGGGGCTGCACGAGGATGTGGAGGAAAAGGAGGAGAAGGAGGAGAAGGAGGAGGAGGAGATTTTTTTCATCACTTGGGATGACGGGAACTGCCAGAACGGGATCGGGAATGAAAACCCCGGGAGGGGTTGATCTCCTGGAGTGCCTCTTAACCTTTTCCCTATCCTGTTCCTGATGGGAAAATAAATCCCACCAGGAGTTCTCCTGGCAAGGGGAAGAAAGAGAAAGGAGCGTTATCCTGCTCTCCAAGGTGTTGGGATCCATGGGAAAGGAGGAGCGGTGGGAGAAGGGAGAGCTGGGCAGGACAGGGAGCTCGCTCCAGGCTCCAGATTGTCCCGTGGATAGGGCAGGGATTTCAGCTGGTTTTAAGGCAGGAGTATCCTTCACCCAGGTGAAATTCGGGATATTTGGGATCGAGGGAAAAGCCACCTGGGTGTGCGAGAGGAGGATCCCATGGGATTGCAGGAATGGGCAAGGGGGCTGGAACGAGGCAAGGTTTGGCAATCAGAAGGGTCTGGATGCCACAGCGTTTGGGATGCACCAGGGTTTGGAATGCGGCAGGATTTGGGATGTATCAGCAGGGTTTAGGGTGCGGTAGGGTTTGGGATGCAGAGGGTTTGGGAAGCGGCAGGGTTTGGGATAAGGTGAGGTTTGGGATATGGCAGGGATTGGGTTGTTGTTGGTTTGGGATTCAGCAAGGCTTGGGATGGGGCAGGATTTGGGCTATGGCAACATTTGGGATACTGCAGGTCTGGGATTCAGCGCCGTTTGGGATTGAGCGAGATTTGGGATACGGCAGGATTTGGGATGCAGAAAGCGCCGAGATTCCGAACACCCTGGGATTCGGGGTCTCCCTGTGGGATGCGGGCCCTGTCCCCCTTCTCCCCCTGCTCCACCCTGTCCCAGGCTCCGCTCCCGGATCCAGAGGGGCCCCGGCGCCGTATCCACGCTCCGGCCGGGCAGATCCGGCATATTTTTCCCGGTTACTCATTAACCGCCGTCCCTTTGACAGGATCAATATTCCAAGCAAACACTTGAGCGGCCCCACTCCGCTCCCCTCTCCTTCCCTCGGCAAAATGATTTATTCCCGAAAATGCAGCTGCCTGGAAAAGCGGCTCCGGGGAAAGGGGAAGGGGGGGCTCAGCGGTGGGATATGCAAAGCGCGTTTATTCCGGCTTTTATCTCTCCCGTTCCATGTTGATCCCATCCATACAGATGGATTTGGGGCAGGTACATAATGAAAAGTCAAGTGGGAAATTTACACAAAGGCGCTCCCGGCTCCGCGCTTTTCCAGCGGCGTCGGAATTGCTTTATTCCTCCCTTCCTCGGAGCGGGGCCGCCACGCTCCCAGATATTTCGCGTTTAACGCCAATCCGTTTAATTCCCGCCTGGAATTTTTTTTTTTTCTTTTTTTTGGTTTCCCCCAGCGTTAATTTCCCCGTTAATTGCCTGGGATATTGGGGTTCTTCTCCCGCCGATCCCGTCCCCGGTCTCCTTCCCAAAAGGCGTCCCCAAAGCCCCGCCGCCAAAACCTCGGGAGCCGTTCCCTAATTCCCTGTAAGCAGCTTTTCCTCGGACCGGGCGCTTAACGGAGGGCGCGGGATGGGAGAGCACAGCTTGGAGCAGCAGCAGCAGCAGCAGCAACAGCAGAACAAATAAAACATTCCCGAAAAAAAACCCGGGAGAAGCGTTATTAATAAACATCTCCCGGCCATTTGGAGGCTGCTCCAGCTTAAAGCAATTAATTCAGGATCCGGACAGAAACTCTCCAGCTCTTTGACAGCTTGGAGCTGGAATAAAAATGCCAGTTCTCCAGGGAAAAGCCGGGATAGTTGGCTCTTTTCCGGACTGTTTGCTCACAGGCCCAGGGAGCAATCTTCCCGCGGAATGAAATGCAAGGACACAAACAGCGTTCCGGGGAGAGAATGGGAGATGGGAATGAACAGTTTGGACTATTTGCTCAGCAGAAGGGCGGCCACAATGCCGGGCCCGTGGATTTTCCATGGATCACCCGGCTCCCCAATCCCTTTTGTTGCCAGGCCCCGGCCTCCGGCCAGATAAGGGCCCAGCTGCAGCCCTTCCCCGATTCCCCGATTCCCTTATCCCACCGATCCAGGAAAAGCCGCCTCCGCCGGCATTCCCGAGCCAAGATCCGGGCTCTGGCCCACGGCTTTTCCGTGGATCCCCAATCCCTTTTGTTGCGGAGCCCCGTCCTCCGGCCAGGTGAGAGCGCGGCCCTTCCCTGATTCCTGTTATTCCACTGATCCAGGAAAAGCTGCCTGCGCTGGCATTCCCAAGCTGAGATCCGGGCTCCGGGATGAAGCCCAGCCCATGGCTTTCCCATGGATCCCGAATCCCCTTTTTCTGTGGAGCCCCTTCCTCCAGCCAGGTAAGGGCACAGCTTCAGCCCTTCTCTGATTCCACTTATTCCCAAAATTTGCCTCCGCTGGCATTCCCAAACCAAGCTCTGGGCTCTTGGACGATGCCCAGCCCACGGCTTTTCTGTGGATCTACTGATCCATGAAAAGCTGCCCCCGCTGGCATTCCCAAGCCAAGCTCCCGGCTCTGGGATGAGGCTCCGTGAGCCCTTGGATGGTTCATCCCACACCCCTCGGTCGGGATCTTCCTGGGAATGGCCAGGAAATCCTTGTGGGACAAGGAGAGGTTTTAAGGGAAGGGGAACCCCTTCGGGGCAAGGAAAAACTCTTGGATAAAGGGAAAAGAAACCCCCTTGGATAAAGGGAAACCTCTTGGGGCAAGGAAACGTCTTAGGGAAAGGGAACCCTTTTGGGCAAGGAATCCTGTCCTCATTCCAAGCAAGCTGCAGGAATGCCGCATTCCAAGGGCTGTTTCCGGCTGCCCCAAAAACCCGAGGAGTCACTGGATTTTTGTGTTTTTTTCTCACTTTTCCCACTTTTTCCTGCAGGGCCGTCAGCCTGGAAGGCAGGAGGCTCCCGTCGTTCCTGTGCTGCCCAGAGCTCATCCCACATATCCCTGAAATCCCGGAGCACCTGGATATTCCCCGCTCCGACGCTGCATCCCCAGGATGGCCCGTCCTAAAATCCCTCAGGAAAAGGGCTGAGCTCCTCGATCCTGGGAATTCCCAAGTGGAAGGGACGAGGGCCACCAAGCCTCATTCCCGAATTCCCACCGTATTTCCGTTCCTGGGATGGCTCATCCCAAAATCCCTCAGGAAGAGGGTTTTATGCCTTTCCCACAGTTGGGCTCCTTAGTTCCATGAATTCCCATGGAATACCCCAAGCTGGAAGGGACGAGGCTCACCAGGCCTACCCCAATTGCCATTTCGAAGGCAGATCCGGCCGGAGCTCCTTTCCCGGGCTCCGGCAGCTCCGAGCTCATCCCGAAAGCGGGATGGGTTAATTAATGAGACGTTAAAGAGGCGGAATGACACTTCCCGGAGCTCATTCCCGAGCCACTCCGCCGGAGACAAAGAGAAGGTGCCGGCGGTGCCGGGTAATTTGCGCGGCGTTCCCGGGGAATAAATTTAGGGAAGCAAATATCGTTATGCGGGATTTAAATTAAAGTTGACACGAATGTAAATACGGCCGAGCAACTCCGTGTTTAAAAACTGGGATGAGGCTCCCGCTTTTTAATCAGCTCCTCTTAACTCCGCTGGCATTTCAAATCCAGCGGTTAAATTGGATACAAAGCCGCGAGGAGCAGCTGCCGGAGGGAGCGGCTCCTTCCCGAGGGATGCACGGGCTCCAGGGGCGGGATAAAGCAGGCAGAGGTGGCCAGGAAGCACCCGGAGATGATCCCACATTCCCGTGTCCCACGGAGATTCCCGGCGGGCTGTTCCAGACCCTGAGAGCACCGGGATCCTCTGGAATCCGCTGGCATTTGGTGCTTCCCGCCTGTGTCCAGCTCATCCCGACATCCAAAGCCCAGAGCCAGAGCCAACATTCCTGGTCCTGGCGGGTTCCGCCCAACTTCCCGCCACGCCGCTTCCGGCCTAAATCATGGAATGGTTTGGGTTGGAAGTGACCCTAAAGCTCCTCTTTCCTGTCATTCCAATCCCTATCCAAGATAAATCATGGAATTTGGGGGAAATAATCAAGGAATGAAAGCAGCAAAGGGGAGAGGAAAGAGCCGCCTAGAGCATCATCCCACATTCCCACGTCCCACGGAGATTCCCAGCGGCTGATCCCGCTGCTCCGATCCCCCTAGCACCTGGACCCTCCGGAATCCGTTGCTTCCCACCTGTGTCCAGCTCATCCCAAACTCCACAGCCAGAGCCAACATTCCTGGTCCTGGGGGGTTCCGCTCAAATTCCCACCACGCCGCTTCCGGCCCAAATCATGGAATGGTTTGGGCTGGAAGTGACCGTAAAGCTCCTCTCTCCTCTCTTTCCAATCCCTATCCAAGATAAATCATGGAACCGGGGGGCAAAAATCAAGGAATGAGAGCAGCAAAGCGGAGAGGAAGGAGCGTTCCTGCCTCAGCTACTTCAAAGCCGGCTGATCCCGAGCTCTGGAATAACAATGGGAGCTCTGTAACCTGGCAGGATCTGGAGCCATTCCTGTTCCAGGAACAATGGGTTTGGCACTGGAATTCTGCTGCCTTCCTTTCCAAGGGAATGAAGTGCCCCTGGCAGCGGTGCCAGCGCCGGTTCCGCGCCACGAGATAAGGCCTTGGAATGAGGGATCATTCCAGCACCACTCCAGCACCACCTCAGAGTTTTCCAGGTCCAGCTGGATGGGCTCGGAGCCCCTCACGCCCCCCCTTGCCCTTCCAACATCTCTGGGTTTTTTTGGGAGTCAAATCCCACCTGAGGGGGGGATAAAACCTGTCCCAAATCCATGTTCTGTCTGTGCTGAGAATATTGGGCTCCAATCCCAAAGCAAGTTTGGGAATGGTGGGAATAATAAGAAAAAGAGGAATAATATCAGCAAGAGTTTTAATAAAAAATCCGTAAAAATACAATAAATCCTTTCCTTGGAATTTTTTGTACGGCCTGCGTGGAATTCCTGGTATCCTGAGTTTCCTGGACAATCGGGGCTCCCTGGATCCAGGCTGAGGGATGCAGAGGGAACTCCCATGGGGGGTCACGTACATCCACCACGCATTCCCGGGAAAAGCCATGTGGTGGGATTGGTGTTATCCCAGGCAGGTCCCGCCTGGAAAAGATGATTCCCACAAGGCACCTCCTGCTCCCGGCCTCATCCCAAGCTTCCAGAAATCCTCCGGCTGCCCCGGCAGAGGATTTCATACTCCCAATCCCGAATTACAACCCGGGATGTCAAAGAGAGTCATAAATCCCATTAATTACCCTCCTGGATATCCCATGGGTTTTAGGAGCACCCAATTCGGGGAAAGCCACGGGGGAAACTCCCTCAAAAACGCAGGGAAAAGCCTGCGGAGAGGTGATCCCGCTTTTCTGGGAAGGAAGGGGTGTCCCAGGAGCGAGTTTTCCCCGGCAGCCATCCCCCAGCACCGGGGCTGTGTCCACAACCCCCCCCTCTTCCCGAGGGGTTAAGGAGCTTCCAGACACCCATTGTCTTGGAAAACCTGATGGAAAGCAGAGGGCTGCAAGGGCTGGCAGGGGAGGGGCCGCCTGGAAACGGGGATGGATGGGGCTCTTGGATAGGTGAGACCTTTGGAGTGGGATAATGGATGGAGGGGAGCAGCCGAGCGGCCCTGACATCCCGTTCTTTAGTGGCTCGTCTCCGCCGGGAGACGCCGGGAAGGGATTTGATGAAGGAGCAGGGAAGGGATTTGATGGAGGAGCAGGGAAGGGATTTGATGGAGAGGCAGAGAAGTTGATGGGATCTATCCTGATTTTCTCCCCAGTCACAGCTTTCACCTCCAGAACTGGCAGGAAAACAGGGAAGAGGCTGCCTGGGGGTGGTGTTGGAGGAGACAATTTTAATCCCACAGTTTTCCCGGTTTTTAGGGGCGAATTGATCCCACAGGCTGCATGGATCCCATCAGCACCTGGGGAGAGTGAAAATTCCCTGATTTAGAGGCTGGACCAAATTCCAAACTGCCCAACCAGGCACTCCTTGGACGCTGTGGAAAACGTTTGGAAGGGGGAAACCCATGCGGAGACACCGCTGCGCTCCCAAATTCCTTCTGCTGGGGAAACTGGGAGCCCCTGGCATGGCAGCCCCCACTGGGTGGGGTGGGTTTGGACACCTTGAGACAGCCAGGAATGTTTTCCACGTCCAGGAGCACTTTTGGAATCCTGAAATCACCCCCGTGTGAGCCGGAGATAAGGAAGAGGGTGGAAGTTGGCTGGAATTGGTCGGATCCGCCACCCCAAATCCCGGCTGCCATTCCTGGTGACCTGGGAATGGCTCCGGCCAGGTATGCAGGCAATGTTTAACAACCCATCCGTCTTTCCTTGCTCCCGCTCCCAGATCCCTTTGTTTGAGCCACGGGGCCCTCCAGCCTCGCCGTTGTCCCGCTTATCTCCGGGATTAATCTCCCAGGAATCCCGGATTAATGTTAAACCCGGTTTTACCATTCCCGGTCCCCTGGATCCGCATCGGTGGGACTCGTCCCGCCAGCCCAACCCCAAAATCCTGCCTCCCTCCCGCTCGTCTTCCCAACTTTTTGTTTGGGGATGGTATCCCACGTCCCATCAGTTTTTTTGGGATGCTGCATGCCCAGCACCATCTCTCAGCATTATGTGAGAGCAGGAGAGCCTGGAATATTCCCACTGGGAATGGGAAGGGTGAAGGGGCCGAGGCCAGCGCGGCTGGGGCACGGGGAGGGAGCCGGGAGCAGGTGGATGCTGGGAAGGGAGGTCGGGCTCAGAATTCCTGGCGGAGAGCTGTGCACACAGCCCTTATCTCATCCGGCCGTGTTTGCCCAGCGGGAGCTGGGAGCCGGCTGATCCCGCGGGAAGGGAGCGCAGCCGGAGTCCCCAGCTCCCGGCTTTCCACCACGGACGGGCTCCGAGCTGCTCTGCTGGATTTTAAACAAAATCTGGGAGTCTCCTGGTGCTGAAACACCCTGGACGGGTCTGTTCTCCGTGACTCCAACCATATCCATTGGCCACACCCATAATCCAACCACATCCATGCCTTGGCCACATCCATGCACTGGTCACATCCATAATCCCACCACATCCATGCCTTGGTCACATCCATAACTCCAACCATATCCATGCCTTGGTTCCATCCATGCCTTGGTCATGTCCATAACTCCAACCATATCCATGCCTTGGTCACATCCATAACCCAACCACATCCATGCCTTGGTCACATCCATGCACTGGTCACATCCATAATCCCACCACATCCATGCCTTGGCCACATCCATACTTCCCACCACATCCATACCTTGGTCCCAAGTGTCACCTCAGGGTGACACCGGCTCCACCTTCTCCGAGCCTCTGGAATATCCCCTCTGGAAGGGATCTGCCATGAAAATGCTGGTGCTACGCATCAGGATGATCCATGACTTCCCTGGTTTCCCGGGAGTGAGCCCAGCCTGTCCTTGTGGGATCTGGTGGGATGGCGGTGAGGGGACACGCGGAGGGTGGGAATGAGCTCTGGATCTGCGGGATGTAGGGACAGCTGGCACCGGAGTTGCCAGGATGAGAGCAGGACGGAGCTTTACTCGGGAAAAGTCCGGATCTGTGCCACTCGCCCTCTGCTCCATCCTGGTTGTACGGAGAGCCTTGGGAATGTCCAGCTCCTGATTAATTATGGAAAACAATCCTGGAGCTGCCGGTGGCTCCTTCCGGCCTCCCCTCCATGGGACAAAGGGGTTTTTCCGTTCCATCCATGGAATGTGCAGGATGGGCTGTGCAGCAGCATCCCGGCCATCCCAGCCGTCCGGAGCATCCCCTGGAATACCGTATTTCCCCACTGGAGACTCATTATCCCATTAGCATGGGAGTGGCTCCGGGTCACTGGGAATGCCACCGGAAAGGGGCTGATCCACGCCCTGGAGCCGAGGGGCCGATCCTGAGGGGTCTTCCCAGGACATTCCCGGCAGGTTGGATGTGATCCAAGGGGCAAACCGAAGATCCTCACCCCCCCTCCCTGGAATAACCGCCTTGGAATAACCCCGTATTCCAGCAAATATCTGTCTGATCCCAGCTCCAGGAATGAGCCTTTCCAGCCCTCCCAGACAGAGCTGTTATAGGAGCAACCTGGCTTTTCCATGGAAACCCATTTTCCATGCCCACAGAGCATTCCCTTCCGTGGTCATCCATCCAGGGAGCCCTGACTATCCCGCCAGCGCAGAGCTTGGAAAGAGCCCCTCGGAAAAAGCAGGATTTCCACCCCGCAGCTGGAAAAGCGGCCCCTTCCCTTTCCCTGCCTAATTCCGGGCGGAAACCCAGCCTAGGCTGGCAAGGCACAGAGGCTTCCCTGTTTGGATTCGGGATGGGGATTTCTGCGGCTGAAAGTGGCTTTGTGATTTTTCCAGGAACGCTTCCTCCCCGGCTCCGGCGTGGGATGCACACGGCAGAGGGGCTGCGGCGGGCAAGGAGCAGGGAAAATATTTAAACAAGGATCCGGGAACGAGCTTGGATCGCTCGCTCCGAGAGTTTCCGAGGCCGGCGTTAGAACGTGCTTTTGCCCGGGAGCCTCCGGAGTTTTTGGAGGAGTGGGATCGGAGTTCTGCGGCTGGAAAAGGCCGTGATTAATCATTCGTGCTCCCGGCGTGGACGTGCTTCCAGCAGGTCCTGTTTATTTATCCCATTTATCCCATTTACCTCCTCCCCGCTGGATCAAAGAGCCTTTTAGCACCCTGCAGTTTTCCCCCCCCGGGGAAGCTGATCCCGCATTTATTTATCCGTGATCCCGGGCGGCCCCCCCGCTTCCAGGTTCCGCGAGTTAAATTCAGGGATATCCCCCAGGGCGGAGGCACATCCAGCTCCCAGCTAAAGCCCGTGGAAAGCAAGGAAAGCCGTCTTCCCTCTGGGAATTCTGGCTGGGAAGCTGCACCCCTCACCCGGAAGCAGGGTGCAGCCAGGTGGGAATGGGGACATTCCCTCGGGAAACAAGTGATAGGATAAGAGGGAATGGCCTCAGGGGAGCTTCAGTTGGATATCAGGAGTTCCTCTATGGAAACGCTTGGGGTGGGACGCTGGTGGAGTCGCCATCCCTGGAAGCGTCCAAGGAACAGCTGGAACTGTCACTCAGTGCTCAGATCAAGTGGGAAAGGGACAAAGGCTGGATTTGACGATCTCCGAGGTCTTTTCCAGCCGGGATATTCCCACAATTCCGTGATGCCACAAGGACCGAGCAAAGCAAGGGCTTCACACCTCATCCTGCTGGGAGGGAGAAATCCAGAGGCTCCTTCCCACCTCCAGAGGCTCCTTCCCACCTCCTGAGGCCCCTTCCCACCTCCCAAGGCCCCTTCCCACCTCCACAGTCCTGGGATTTGGCAGAAAAGAGGGAAAATCCTGCTTCCCACCTTGCTGCTGGCCAGTCCCAGAGATCCCCACCCTCCAAAGGGGTCTGGCCTCTTTTCCCAGCTGGAACCCCCAGGGAGCCGGGATCTGCTCCTGAGGTGGGAAGGAGCAGCAGTGGGGTCCGGAATTTGGGCTCTGCTTCCCAAATCCTGGCTCCCCAATCCCTGTCTTTCCCTGGCTGCTTTTCCGAGGTTTCAAGGAGTCAATAATCCCGAGGGATTGGAGCTGGAGGTGCAGGAGCCGCGGCTCCCGGAGCGTTCCAGCCATGACGTGAGCACGGAGGCATTTCCAAAGCCTGGAGAGCCCTTGGAAGTCTGGCCCGGGGGGTGGATCCGTGTTCTCCGAGGGCTGGAATCCCGGCTCTCCGGCTCTGGAGTGGTTTGAGTGGAATTCTTGCTCGGAGTTGCAAAAGAGCGGAGCCTCCCCGGGTGTTCCCGCAGGTGAGGGGGCCAAAGCTCTGCCTGGCCTTGGAGCTCCAACCTCTCCCTGGATTTTAGGAATTCTGCCCAGGAATTTGCTCCCAGTTCAGGGCCCCATCCCTGAATTCCACACGAATCGGGATATTCCAGCCTGAGGTTCCTGAGGGGACGCAGCAGCTCCAGGGATTGCTTGGAACTCGTCCGGGCACATCCCAGCTCAGCAGGGAGCCCGAGGGGGAGAATTCCAGGTTTCCCGGCTCCTTCGGTGGCCTTGGGAGCTTTATCTCCGTGAGTCACCGGGAGCAAATCCCAGACACTGAAGGGAGTTTCCTCTGGGATCTGAAAAATCGGGAGCCGGCCCCGCATTCCTTTGTGGCGTCGGGGTGTGCCAGGATCAGGAAGATCCGGGGGCAGAATTCCCTGGGCAAAACCGGGCCCAAAACTCTTCCCAGAGAAATCCCTGGAAAACTTCCCAAGAGTTCCCCCTCGGGCATTCCAGAGGGACCAGTGTCAATCCATGGAGCCACTGACTTTTCCCATCGTGCTTCCAGAGGCAGCAACAGTGGGGCCAAAAAACAGAGGAATTGTTGAATTCCTCCCTAAATTTGGGATTTGAGGCACCTTCCACCTGCACTGGGAGTTGGGATGGAAGTTCTGCAGCTGGGAATTCGGCTGGATTTCCATCCCTGGATGCCGTAAATGGAGGGATCTGGCTGGATTTCCATCCCTGGATGCCGTAAATGGGGGGATCCGGCTGGATTTCCATCCATGGATGCCATAAATGTGGGAACAGAGCCTTGGGAAGCCCCTGGCACAGCTCCCCCTCCATCCCTGTCCCGGCAGCTCTGTGGAGGAGCTGTCAGGATTTGACGGAGTCAAGGAAAAGTTCAGGAACCTTGGAGTTTGACTGTGCCCCGGAGCTCCGGGAGCACAAATCACATTCCCAGCAGTTTTATGGGAAGCCTCCTGGCCTTTGGGGAAGGGGGGGGCTCCTGCTCCAAGATGGTTTTATTTGAGAATTCCAAGGAAATGGAGCCGTGTTCAGTGCCCAGGGAGAGTTTTCCCTCCCTGTTCCCCCCTTCCTTCCCGGAGCCTCTGGAAAAACAGGACCTTCGTTTGGAGGGGATTCTGCTCCGAAATGATTTTACGGGAGAATTCCAAGGAAATGGAACCATTTTGCAGCTTTCCCTCCCTGTGCCCTTGGAACAACCGGGCCCTGGGCAAACAATTTGGGAAAAGGGGAAGTGGAAAGTTGGGAAGGGACAGTGAGGCAGGAGAGGAGCGGGAGCGGCCGCATTCCCGTCCCGGCACCCCCCGATTCCTAGGAATCCAAAAGCTCGGGGGGGAAGGGGGGCATCCCAAAGGATTTTTCTCCCAAAAGAAGAACGAGGCTGGAGCAAAGGGTGAGCTTGGATGCGCCAACTGGGAAAAACTCATGGATGGGCACAGGGGAGCACGGATCGCCCCCGGGAAGCGAATCCCGAGGGAAAGGCCAGCTCCAGGCAGGCTCCTCGGTACCTGGCTCCGGGCGCCGCTGGAAAATCTGGGATATCAAAGGCCTGGCAGCCTCGGGAACGGGACAAAGGCCGGCGCATTAATGATTAACTCCGCTAAAAGCCGCGGCTTTTTCATTCCCAAGGCGCCGGGAAGCTCCGGGCCCATGTGACAATCCCGGGCATTTTGTGGCAGATTGGGAAAAGCTCGTGAGCAAACACAGGTGCTCCGGAGTCAGGGACAACCACAAACAGCCGCAGCTATTCCGGCCCAAATTAACTCCTGTGTTTGCCTCCCGGTTTTCCTGCCGGGAGATTTTCCCTGGGTTTTTTTTTTTTTGGTGGTTTTTTTTTAAGGCTTTCAGGGAGAGAGAAGAAAAGGGTTGGAAAAAAGAGTTGGAAAAAAAGGGGAAAATCCACCCCCCCTCCCCACCCCAAAGGCTCCTCGCGTGGAAAAAGCCGAGGGGAGGCGTTGAACGGAGAAATAAAACGCGCTCCTGCGGTTTTTTAGGGAATTTCTGGGAGATCCCAAGCGAGCGCGCGCGGGGCGTTGTGGGATAAGCCCGGAGCAGCGGGAGGGGAGGGAAAAAGGGGAATTTGGGGATGTGACAACCCCC
>VZRR01009327.1:0-10430 GCA_013398015.1 Oreocharis arfaki
AAATTAGGACAAAAAGGAGGCTGTATCCTCCATCATTTTGAGAGACCTATGGAAAATGCCCCATTGGCCTCTCCCTTTATTAATGAATAAAGCTACAGGACTTCTCTGTTTGCTTTTTGGACATAAACCTCTGGTGTTGTGGATTAATTTTCCTAACAAACCTGAGTATATATAATCTTTGGGCCTTGTGACTTCAGGCACCACCACTCAATGGATTTGGAGGAGGACCAGAACTTCGACAGGACTGGTACCATCACCCTGACCAACAGGGTGCCAGGTTGTATTCAGTCTTTGTGGGTTAAAACCAGTTTTCTCTGTACCATTGTATTTATCATAATCTCCTTAATAAAATGTTACTCTGACCCGTAATCTCTTTTAAGGCTGTTGAGTGGGGTTCATTTTGTCAGGAAAATTAATCCGCAAACACCAGAGGTTTATGTCCAAAAAGGAGACAGAGGAGTCTCCTTTCTTTATTCGAATAAAGGGAGAGGTCCTGGGGCATTCCCCTGGAGTCTCTCAAATTTCTGGAGGCCACAGCCTCCTTTTTATCCTATTTTCCCTAGTTTCTCGACCGCATTTCCCTCTCTCTTTCCCCATTGGCTGAGGTACTCAAGAGGTACAGACTTCCCAGAATGCCTAATATCTAAAAATTCCCTTCTAATGTATAACTCCCCCCACCTTGTCCGCAGACCTTTGGTATGTTTGAAGATACATAGCTCTTTAATTCATCAATCAATGGAATCCTTCCCATTGTCTTTCTTATCTCATTGAAATAGTGGTAGTCTTGTCTACCCACAGCTTGTTTGTACAGACAAGTTCTATATTCCTCTCAATTTCTCCCACCAGTTTACTTTCAAACCAGCACAACAATGCAGCAACAAAACATAGGAGACTGACAGCATTTGGCACCATTTCTGTGAACCCAAATCAGTGAGCTCATCAGTTCAGAAAAGACAGAAAGCTCAGTGTGCCAACCCCACCTCCAGTCATGGGCAGAGTGGAGCGAGGAGTGCAACTTAAGCAGTTTAATGAGATATCCAGACTGTTGCTGCTGCTGAGTGGATCCAGTACTTGCTCAAAGCTGGTCAAAAGACAGCACCTCCCTATGGAGTTTGTGTGGCTTCCTCAAACACCTGGAGCAGTCTCACCACTGCATCCACCTGAAGACAGTGCTTCATTTTTAGCAAAAAGTCCTCTGTGTGTTTTAAACCTCAAGGAGGGCCCTTAACCCAATCAGTTATCCAGGCAAAAAAGGCATTATCTCCCACTACCTGTTACGTAGTGTGGAACAGCCTGGTATGAAATGTCACCAATATTTATTGCCACATGTCCAGGAAGCAAGAGGAACCCTCCCCACTGAGCTCCAACATGGCACAGCTTTTGATTTTTTCAAAGCCCTGAGGCTAAAATACCTTTGGGGATCACAAGTACAAAGGTGCTTGTTCAATCTCGGTGAGTGTAAAAAGACTGGGGTGTTGCCTGTGCTCACCGTGAAGATAAATAAGCCAGTGATTGAGGGACACAGAGAGCATGCACAACACATTGTCCTGAGGAAAATAACCTGACCTCTCCTCTTACTCAACAGCCATGCAACTAGCTTGCATTCCAGCTACACCCAGGGCACCACGTGGCAGGAAACAGACCTGCCAGCCTTACACCAAAGTGCCCAGCAGATGTCTGCACTTCCTCTAAAACTCGGTGTCCTGGGGAGAGTAAAAGACAAACAGGCAAAATTCTGCCATCCCAGGTCAGTAGCTTCCAAAATTCAGCTTCCTGTGGCTTTTCACCTGGGCCCGCACCCATGCAGCTCTTGTTCCTAAGTGACAACTATAAGACTTGTGTCCCTTTTCTTGCTCACATTTTAGCAACTTACCTGTGGGTAAAGAGCATCTCCTTCAAATTCAGGTCTGCTCCCACCAGGGGAAGAACTTCCTCAGACCTGCCTCTACAACTTCTTGGCCTCTTCCTACCCACTCAGACTTGCTTCTACCACTTTTTGGCCTCTTCCTCCCCAAAACAGGAAAGATCTCTTCTAGCATCAATGAGTCCTGCACCTGGAGATACCAAAGCCAGCTGCAGAACAGTGACTCCACTCCTTACAGGGCAGACACAGAGAAGTCACTCAGTTTTGCATGGGAGCTGGCAGAGGTTCAAAAAGGAGAGGCAAAATGGGCTTCAAAATACACACACACAGGAAAAACAGCCTTAGGTTTCTTGTATGCACAACACAGAGAAGGAGAGCTTTGTCTACAGGCTGCAAGCAGCTGAAAATGCAAGTAAAGGATGTTCTCAGCCACAAGAGCAGTTTCTCAGAGACGACCTGGCAGTTTTCCTCCCTCTTGAGAGGAATGCAGAACTTGTCTGTACAAACAAGCTGTGAGTAGACAAAGCTAGCCCTATAAGATAAGAAAAGACAATGGGAAGGATTCCATTGATTGATGAATTAAAAGAGATATGCATCCNAAACAGACCAAAGGTCTGCGGACAAGGGGGGGGAGTTATACATTAGAAGGGAATTTTTAGATATTAGGCATTCCGGGAAGTCTGTACCTCTCGAGTACCTCAGCCAATGGGGAAAGAGAGAGGGAAATGCGGTCGAGAAACTAGGGAAAAACAGGATAAAAAGGAGGCTGCGACCTCCAAAAATTTGAGAGACTCCAGGGGAATGCCCCAGGACCTCTCCCTTTATTTGAATAAAGAAAAGGGGCTCCTCTGTCTCCTTTTTGGACATAAACCTCTGGTGTTTGCGGATTAATTTTCCTGACACTCTCTTCCACACCTGTAACACATTTCAGTTTAGACAGCCACTCGACAGGTTGTTTGGTTTCCTTCAAGACTAAGTCTTGAAGTGCAAGACTTAGAAAGTGCAAGTGCAAGAAAATAGGGTGCTGCAGGCTAGGTGTCAGGAAAGACAGTCCAGCTTTCTCTAGAGGAAGCTGGCTGCTGTTTATGTAACCTGAGAGAACATATCATGATCAAAATAGGTTTGAATAAAAAACTAGAATAGATTCATCTTGGCTCAGTACTGGTCCTGACCCCACAGCCCTTCAAGCATAAGCTATGTAATGGTAGTTTCGTGGCAGAGTCCACCCAGAACAATTAGTCTAGTTCAGGATGTGAGTTCAACCCCAAGTTCTGCCTTCACTCAAGCTTGTAAACTTAACCAGTTTCAGGGACTGGATCACAGATGCAGTCTGCCAATGCATTCTCACCATTTTCTGGTTTATATAGTAGAATATACAAATTCTTTTGTAACTTCACAGTAAAGGAACATCTCATCTTAACTGCAAGAAAGGGCTGTGAGATTCAGCAGTCTGTCTTGGTTTGAAAGACAGGCGTCTGTTTAAGTGAGGCAGAAACCCCCTTTGAAATGGGAAATGCAACCCCCTTCCCTCTGGATTATTATAATTTCGAAATTAAGGGGCTTTCAGGCAAGGATATGAGAAATAGGAATAACAGTTCTTTACTAATTTATATATATATAAAACAAAACAAAACAAAACAATAAACAGCAATGACTATGGCAGTTATTACAAAACAGCACAGTCACCCAGTGCAGCCTTCTCGACTGCCAGGCAGCTTCTCCTCTCGGAGCAGCACTGGTCACAGCCGGCAGCTTCTCCTCCCGAAGCAGTGTTGATCACAGCCGGCAGCAGCGCTGGTGGCTCCCAGTGAGCAGGGTGGGTGCAGCAGCTCTGGTGAAAACAGCGGTCCCATGGAAAAGGGCCTGGTCCTCGCCTGGAGGTCCAGTGAT
Organism: Oreocharis arfaki; assembly: GCA_013398015.1. Classification (NCBI taxonomy): domain Eukaryota; kingdom Metazoa; phylum Chordata; class Aves; order Passeriformes; family Paramythiidae; genus Oreocharis; species Oreocharis arfaki. Next base: position 3,755 of record VZRR01009327.1, read on the forward strand.
GCAGCCTCTCGTCCTNCTTAGTGATTAAAAGGGAACAAAATTAACAATTATGGTGTCATGATCCGCTAATACAAGCGGGGGTCATGATGGTTTGTTTATTGATCTCAGAGTGCCAAAGAAGCAAGGGGATTTCAGTTTAAATCAAAACAAAATGCACCTTTATTTAGTGCCAACAACAGGGTGATGCGATAGAGGAGGGGGAGAGAAAAGGAAACAAAGTAAAGGAAAAAAAAGGGGGGGGATAGCTACCAACGGATGAGACGAAGTCCTTGTGGGCCTCCGCCAATAGATTCGTCTTCTTTCTATGGGGAGATCTCATCTTGGCTAATTTAGAAGGTCTCTTTATAGTCCTTTTCAAAAGTGAGGGGCAACTGGCCAAGCAGTGGGGAAATCAGGCCCATTGATCGGGGAAACAGGTACAGGAGAGGTGTACAGGACAGGTCATTCCTTTTCGCTTCAGCGCAGTTCTTCCCGCCTTGGCAGCAAGAACGACGCAGTCCACCGTGACCTGCACTATTCTCCTCAGGAATGCATACCAGTCCTCACCGGGCACACCTGCAGACAATACCTGGCAGACATCCCACCTCACTTTGGCCAGGACTCCAGGGCAGTTTCTTTCCCTCTGGGGTTTTAGGGTCTCAGTCTCTGTCCTTCCTTGGCAATGATCGTGAGGCAGCTGAGGGACCCTCAGACCATCTCTTACAGATGAACAACTGGCTCTGCTTTTTTTTGGATCACACTGAACCTAGGCTCATTCAGATACTGAAACAACACCATCCACATTGCTGGATAACAAAAGGAAAAGTCCAGGAAGGAAGTAAGAGTCCAGACATGTTATCTAAGAAGAATATTTATTTATATAACTGAAAGTGATGACACTTCTAGCGCAATGACAAGCCCAAGTTTCTTTATCTCTACTTGGAAATGAACCACCTCCCTCAAAACATTTGTGCTTTGCTGTCATGTGCCTCTTCTACAGTCCCCAGACCATGTAATGTACACTTCACACTACTGAGGATAAGGAAGCACCTCCTTGGAGTTCCACAGATAAGTTCTTAATTTTGTAACTTGTGTGATATAAAGAATTCACTCAAAGCATCTTCATTTCAGTGTTTCCAACCTCTGGATTTTTAAAGTCACATTAATGTGACTCATTAATCTCACCACAATTCCATTAATTAATGATTAATCCTCATTTATGCCCCATAAATAAGCAAAGTGCAGTGTTCTTAAACTATAACAGTGGCGCGAAGCAGGAGTTCATCACAGAAAGAAATTTTGCTAATAGAAAAATGTGATTAAAAAGAACACAGAAAGGTATGGTCACTGAAACATAAAAAAAATATACTGGCACTTTATGAAGGCACAACAGGAACTACCTCTGGCATCCAACCAACAGTCTTTGGTCACATCCAGAACAGAAGGGTCCCATTTCAAAGGCAGCTTGATAGAAGAAAGACACCTATCAAGGAGTACATGGTAGGTGTCATTACAGCAAACACAGGTGCAACACTTCTCCCACCAGGCTCAGCACTGGAGCAGCTCAGTGCAGAGGCCCACCCTGATAGCGAGTAGCAGATGGGATGTGTCAAGCAACTATGTGTGGTGTGATGTGTCACAACGTGTCACTGTTGCAAGGTAGAAAACCAAAAAGGTCGATTTTTCTATGACAAAAACTTCCAGCACTTGGGGTTTTTTTCCTGTATTTACATTTCTTCTGATAGAAATAGGAAAGATCAAAGACTCAGAGTGCAAGCAGATAAAAGAAGTGGTGTGACTGGTGCAATCTCAAGGCACTGAGCACCCACAGTGTGCAAGGAAGAGTGTGGCTGCAGGCAGCTCTCCTTCACCCCAGTGCTACAGGTGGCCAGGGCCAGCCTGAATCTACATTGTCTTGATTTCTGGCAGTTTCAGGGGGGGCCACCCCTGCCATTTATAGTACGACACCAGCTGCTTGGGCACTTCAGCCAGAACCATCTGGGAAAGTGCTTCCTGGGGAGCCTGAAAAGAGAATGGGGAGAATAAATCAGAAATAGCACAGAGAACAGATTTGTTAGCCTAGTGAAAAACTCCCTTAGAGAATTTGGAACACCTGCCACGCTCACTCTGTTTTAAGAATCGCTTGCTACAGCTTTAGGAGCACTTCCAGTCAGTCTCAGTGAGCACTGCTGATGAAAACCACTTGTTTTCACCTCAACTTCAGACTTATATAGCATTTATATGGCCCTAGTCTGAGTACAAAACTGCCCCAGCCACTACCAATGTCTCTTATTTTGGATTTTCATTTGAATCACTCAACCCAACTGACCCTGTAAAGTGCATGAACGCCAATGCCAACAGTGGAAATCAGGGGGAGCTGGGGAGTGACTGGACTGCTTTCATCAGCAGGGAAGAGTGATGTCAACTTCAATCACGCATGGGCCTCAACATCAGAGACTGACAATTTAATTTCAGTTCCTTGCCTAAATGTTCACATCCCTGGACAGAGAATATCCCCTTTAACCCTGCAATAACCAAGAGGTAGAATGCGAAATCAATTACACAGTGAGGGCTCTCAAGAACTGCAAGACAGCAAGACACACAGCTTTGAACACAGAAGCCAACATCTCAGCTCTCACTAGGAACAAGCAGCACACGCATACCCTCTGAGCATGCAGCTTGCTGCCTTGTCAAGACCATGGTCATTTTTAGGATGCATACATTCTGGCACTGGGACTCTTCTGAATTTAAAAACAACGTACATTTTTGAACTGTCGGAAAGGCACAAACTGGACGATGTCCCGTGCAGCTGGCTCTCCTGTCACAGATTTCAGAACACCGTTGTCTCCATCAAGGAATTCCATTGCTTTAAAATCAGCTTCACCAACACCAACAATGATGATGGACATGGGCAGCTTAGAGGCATTAACAATTGCTTGCCTAGTTTGGTCTAGATCAGTGATTTCTCCATCTGTGATGATCAGCAAGATAAAGTATTGCTGAAAAACATGAGAAAGCATCCAGTTAGGTATTTCAACACCAGAGCTCACATAACTGAAGGCAGATAGAGTACTCCTTTATGGTAAGAAAGAAATCAGATGTTGCTGTGGATGAGACAAAACCAGAACATTAAAGACAGTTATGTTCATTTGCATTTTTTCCTATGCCTAATGATTTTCATTGTGCACTTCCAATTTTCTCTGTACTAGAAAAAAGATAAAGGATTAAGTTCAATTTATAAAGAACAGTTACATCAACTGGCAAAAAGTACTAGAGATGAAAAGTACTACTAAATCAACACAGCTGCATTCAGCTGTGTCACAAAATTCACTGATGGGCGCTGTTTTACTGACTGACATTCAGAAAGGCTAGAGATATTTAATATCCCTGCAGTATAACTCAAAAAGCCTTGGGTTTTTTATTATCAATAGCTTAAATTAGAAGCATTAGAAGAATTAGAAATCTCAAAACACAGCAGCAACAAATAACATGAGACATTCTAGAGATAACACGAGGGAAGAATACAGGAGCTTTTCCAGAAAGAAGGGAGTACCTCAAACCAATGCCTTGGCATGGTAAAGTGTTTAAAATTTCTATCGTCTTCCAGAAACTGAAGTTTAGTACCTGGTTCTGAAATGAGCAACTGCTGTTTTATAGCAGCTATTTACAGACTTAAAATGAGGCAAACACAACAAAAATAAGAGAAAACTGAATTTCCAATTCCAAAGCACAGTTAACACAAGAGTTACTATTGCTGTACCCAACTGCTGACAGATTCTTTATTTAAATAGTTAGCTTTAAATCTGAAAGAAAAAGTAGAGATACTTAACACATTATGAGAATTAGGAAGATTTCCCCAAAGTGCTGGGAAGGTTAAAAAATGCCCTCAGAAATGTAAGAAATGGATCTCCTTAGTCCAAGTGCCTCACAGCATGGGAAATGTACTTGATATACACACAAACATCAGTAGCACCAAAAATACTGACACAGCTAGGTGATAAAACAAGTAGCACAGTATATGCTTCTGACTGGCCTGTCAAAATGAAATCAGCTAAAATCTATCAGGCCATCCAAGTCCTTCATCCTTAAGCAAAATGAATGAAGTTTAAAGAAATTAAGTCAATTTTTAACAGCAACCACGGCCACAGCAGCACAAAAACAAGTCCATGACCATAGAGGAGCACAGATGTTCTGCAATCAGCACACTGATTGAACAGTTCTCAGACTCTATGCCATTATGGTGGGATGGATAGCCAAGCCCTCTGGTAGTCTCAACATTCTTGAGAGCAGAATTGTTTGGCACAAAACTATTCTATGTGCATGCCCTACAGGTGACAGAGCTTGGCAAGAGAGAGTAGAGGGAGGAAACTGCTGACACAGTCCCACTGGTCTAACAGACAACACAGCACCCTTGTACAATGCAACAGGAAGTAGAGTGCCAGCAAACCGGGAGAGAAATAAATATCACTTGAACAATTAAACTAATGTGAGTGTCTACCCAGTTCCTATCAGTATATAACAAGAGAGCACTGACATGCTCTCTGTAGGTCGACAAAAGACAACCAAACTTGGGATTCTAAGGAAGATAATGTCAATTTACTATTCCGTTCTATTCCATCATAAACATGGAAAACAGAAACATCAACCCAAAGCAGATCCATAGTAATGGCCTTGTACTCACTGCAGCAGTTCCTTGTTGCAGTGAGTGTGCTGCAAACCTTGCCACATGGTTTATAATAGGAGAAAAGTTGGTTGGCCCATAGAGTCGGATCTGAGGCAGAATCTGGCGGTAGGCATCCACTATTCCTTGGATCCCTGCAACACAAGGAAGGAAAGTTGCTACAAGAGCCCACAATTCCTCCAGTCATTATTTTAGAAGCATTACTAAACAGCACAGCCAAAGGACAACTCGCGCAGCTGTGAACTCCTGAAGGGCAAATAAGCATCAGCGTAACAGGAAATACAGGAAGCACAGAGATGAAAACAGTGGACAGCTGCAGAGATTGGATTTGCACATTTCTTCCCCATTCTACATTCTTCACATCAGTCTTTGTGCCTTTAACATCACAAAGCTCAGGATTCTAGCTTTTGAGTTGGCTGATGGAGAAGGCTTTAAACTAGGTTTGAAGGGGGAAGGGGATAAGACCAGGCTTGGCAGACATGATGCCAGTGCGGTGAAATCAAAAGCCTAGCTGAAGTGCATCTATACCCCGATGACTTTGAAGTGTGTGAGCCTCACTGGAACATACTTGCACACTTATGGAGACAAGCTAGGGACTCCTACGGTAATAAGAGCCAAAAGGAAAACATCAGAAAATTATCTCAAAGGAATTATGAGTGTTCCTCTAGGAAGGCGACACAGCCAACAGCCCAGCTGAGGTGCTTTACACAGAGCACCATGCACAGAGCACAGGCAACAAACAGGAGGACCTGGAAGCCACCATGCTGCTAGAAAGCTACAGCCTTGTGCTGTTACTGAAACTTGGTGGGACATCCATGGGAATCCCATGACTTGAGTACAGCTGTTGATGGCTACAAGCTGTGAGGAAAGAACAGGCGAGGAAGGAGAGGTGGAAGGATTGCCCTCTATGCCAAGAGTTGGATTGAGTGTGAAGAGCTGTCTCTGAAGAAGAGCCACATGGGTAAAAATCAGATAGAAACCTGTGGGTAAAAATCAGCAATCAAGGCAATGAAGGGAACTTCATGGTTTGGGGTCTATTACTGGCTGCCTGATCAAGGGTAGCCTGCTGATGAAGCCTTTCTGCTCTAGCTACAGGAGGCACTGCGCTTGCAGGCTCTTGTCCTGCTGGGGGACTTCAACTGTCCTGACATCTGTTGGGAAAGCAGCACAGTGAGCTGTAGGCAGTCCAGGAGACTCCTGGAATGCATGGAGGATGACTTCTTGACCCAAGTAATCAACAGCCCTGCCAGAGAGGATGCATTACTGGATCTGTTGGTCACCAATGCAAGACACTGGGAACATCAAGATCAGAGGCAGCCTGGACTGCAGTTACCACGCATTGGTGGAATTGGCAGTCCTGAGTAATATGGGTCAGGTAAGACAAAGTTAGGCCCCTGAAGGTTAGGAAAGCAGACTTCCAGCTCTTCAAGGAGTCTCCCCTAGGAGACTCCCTTGGGGACAAGGGAGAAGAACAGAGCTTGGAAGATTTTTAAGGAAGCCTTCCATAGAACACAAGAGCTAGCAACCCCAGAAGCAAGAAATCAGGCAAGGAAGGCAAGAGACCAGCATAGCTGAGTAGGGAACTGCTGGTCAAACTAAAGGGAAAGAAGCAAATGCATAGACAGTTGAAGCTAAGGCAGGTCACCCAGCAAGAGTATAGAGATGAAGTTCGGTTGTGTAGGGATGGCCAAGGTGGAGCTGGAACTGAACCTGGCAAGGTAGGCAAAGAGTAAAAGGGTGGGCTTCTACAGGCCCATTAACCAGAAAACAGAAGTCAAAGGTGTTAGCCCCCGATCAACAACGATGGAAAATTGGTAACAACAAACGAGGAGACTGAGGTACCCAGTAGCTTTTTTTCCTCAGTCTCCAATGGCAAACTCTCTTTCCATGCCTCTTGAGTGGATGGACAGCAGGATGAGGACTGGGGGAGCAAAGTTCCTCCCACTGTAAGTAATGATCAAGTGTGTGATCACTTGAGGTACCTGAATGCACTTAAGTCTATGGGACCCAATGAGA
>VZRR01009336.1:343-11407 GCA_013398015.1 Oreocharis arfaki
CAACGGGCAGGTGGCCTCGCCCGCCAGCTGCTCGCCCAGACCAAACCCCTCTCGAGCCATGGCCGCGACGGACGGGAACAGACGGGATGGGGCGGGCCCGGGGCGGGGCGCCGCGGGAACGGGCGGGACTGCGGGGCCGGCAATGGGCTGAGGGAGTGACGGTGTGTGTCTGTGCCTGTATGTCTGCGCCTATGTGATGTATGCGACGTGCAGGTGTGAATGGTTTTGTACACGTGCCTGCATGTGGGAGCACATTTGTGCGTGTGTGTACATTTATGCGTGTGCCTATATGTGTGTGTGTGTGTGTGCAGTGTATGGAGACCTGTGTCTGTGTGTGTGTGTGTGTCTCCACACGTGAATGTGGTTGTTAGTGTGCAGGTTCACGTCTCTGTGTGCTGGTATCTGCATACAGGGGTGTGTGCATCCGTGTCCATTGCCTGTTTGTGTGTGTGCCTGTGTGTGCATCCATGTCACAACACACGCATGTGTGTGTGTGTGTGTATGCGTGGGAGTGTCTCTGTCTCTCCCTGTGTATGTTCCCGTGCCTGGATCTCACAATACGCACACGTGTGTGTGTAAGCCAGGGAAGAATGAGCAGGAAAACACCGGGGGGCACACGGGTACGGGGCCCGCCGTGTGCGCTGCGTGTGCCCGTGTCTGCACACGCGTGGCCGTGGGCAGCCCACGCGAGCGGGGATGGGGCAGCGGCAGCGGCCGCAGATGGGGAGGGCTGGGGTGAGTGTGAGTGTGAGCCTTCATCTCAGCCTTCCCCCGGGGTGCAGCTCCAGCACGGTGCTGCCAGCGCCTGCGGATGCTCGGGAGGCTTCAATTAATTTGATCATTAATAACCTGGAACGCGTCCGGGAGCTTCGCCCTGGCTCGGCCGTGGCGGCGGGTCGGAGCTGCCGAGCGGGAATCCCTTCCCGAGGCCTTGCACTGCAATCCTTCCCGAGGCCTCTTCCCGGCCACTCGGGCTGGGTTAATGCAGTTTTAAGGGATTGTGTCGGGGCAGCAGCTGTGGGAGCCGAGGGTAATCCTGCGCTGCCTCCCTGTGCTGCCAGCCCCGGCCTGCTCGCCTGAAATCACCCCAAAGCACTGGCTGCTCCGGGGCAGGAGGGCTCCAGCCTCCATCCCCACACCCCATGGCTGCCAGCGCCTCTCTTGGTGTCTCCTTCACTCTCACCCCAGCTCCAATACACCCGGAGAGCAGCAGCAGCGCTCGGGGAAGCAGAGCCCCTCGAGCTGCCTTGTGCCTCTCTGCCCGCTGCAGGCCCACATTGTCTCTTCTGTGCTGCTGCCGTGGGCTCAGCCCCGGAGGGTGCTGGGTGCCCAAAATCAAGGCCCCATATTCAGCCATCGGTTCTGCTCCTCCTCCACCCTCATGTGCTGCCAGCTGGGGTCCAAGGAGCGTTTTGGGGGGCACCATCCACCCCCTGACACAATAAAGCAGTCGAAAAAATCCCTCTCCAGGCAGTTACTGCCCTGCAATGACTGTGCCCTGCCGAGCGTCCCTGCCACCCCACTGCCAGCTTCCCTGCCCCGGTGGGTCCCAGACCCCAGTCCAGTGGCTGTGACAGGTCATGACGGTGCTTCCAGCCCCCTGCCCACTGTCCCTGCAGTGCCCCGTGGTGACAGCCTGGTGTACCCCCTCATCTGGAGCCTCTGGGGTGCTGCTGTGGGCACACTGCCCATCTCACACCCAAGTGGGGACAGCGGTGGCTCCTGCTCATCCCCTGTTCCTGGAGCTGCTTTCTGGGTGCATCATGTGTCCAGTTCCTCCAGCACCCCAGGCCAGGGAAGGCTGGGTGAGTGTCACTGCCCCAAACTGCAGGGACAGGAGCCGTCGAGTCAGTGGGTGCCACCATGGGACAATGCTGGTACTTGCCACCGCTGTGGTTTTCGGTGTCGCTGCCACCCTGCACTCAGGGCCACGATGGCTGTGTTGTCCCACTGGCACAGGAGCTGTCTCTGCAGACAGATTGGTGACATTTGAGCTGCTGAAGGTCACCAGGATGTTGTTAAATCCCGGCAGTGTCCGGTGACCGAGGCTGTTACATCCGTGTGTGGCAGGCGAGGAGCAGCACTAGGGGCAGGAGTTTCTGTGTGGGGCCCAGTGACACAGAGCAGAGCACGGGCACTGCCAGCCTGGCCACACCAAGGTCCTGGCACTGCGGAGGGGCAGCCAGGCTAGTACAGGCACATCAGCTTTTTTTTGCCAATAAAAAGCTGAATTCATCCAGTTTTAGGAAGAAAAAAGGGATGCTGCCAGGTCCATGTTGCTGCCAGTTTGACGAACATGAGCTGCTGAGAATCAGAATCAGTTCTGCTTTTCATTTCCCTCTTCCTCATAATTGCATTTAGTCCTGGTGAAGGAGATGCAGGGGGGCTGCCAAGGGACACAGGGCTGCAGCCAGGCCCTCCTGTCCTGCCCCCACACCTCCCCCCCAGGACGTCAGCCCCACCACAGCACTTTTCATGGAATCCCAGAATGGTTTGGGTGGGAAGGGACCTCAAAGCTCATCTTGTCCCACCCCCCTGGAAGGGCAGGAACACCTTCCACTAGACCAGGTTGCGCAAAGCCTTGTCCAGCCTGGCCAACGTCCAGGGATGGAAGTGTCAACTCCTGTCAGGCTGCAGGCCCTGACCTGAAACCCCAAACTGTTTCCAGGGAGTTGCAGGCACCACCCCAGCAGTGGGAAGGCAGGAGCCTGCCCTGGCAGCCCCGAAATGCTCCTACCCACAGCGGTGACCAGCTGGTGGTTCTCAGCAGCTCCACGTGGCTGTGCTGCCCTCTGGCACTTTCTAGCATGGAAGAGGCCGTAAATTCCAACTTAGGAGGGGTTCATACACCAGGAAAGCCCTGGATGAGGACTTTGGTTCTGCAAAGGCATTAACAGGTCTCGACAACTTCTCCCATCATCGCTCTGTTTATTGATGCCACTGTCCAACATGAGATCTGACAGCACTGGGAAGGAGCCCCATGTCCTCTGGGGAGCTGCTGTCACCACCCCAGCCCCAGCTGATGCCACCACCCCAGCCCCAGCCCAGCCCTTCGGATGGATCTCACCCAGTCACAGCCCAACTTCAAGAGCTGCAGCCAGGAAAAGCTGGGATCCCCAGGTACAAACAGGAGCTCAAACCAACAGCAAGGAGACGGATCGTGTCCCACCCACCCTGGCAGCGGGTGCCCAGGAGCAGGGAGGTTTTCCTTGCAGCCAGCCTGGAGCTGCTCCTCTGCTGGGCAGGAATCCCGCTGCTCCTGCCATTGAGGAGCATGCTGTTGATGCCACCAGCAGCAGCTCAAGGACAGCAGAGCAGTTAAACACAACAAGGTCTCGCTCTCAGTCCATGGTGACTCCACAGCACCTCGATGCCCTCGGTGGCAGCAGGGCCAGGCCCCCGGCGGGAGGACTGAGCGCTAGGAACGGCTGTTTCGAGGAGCCTTGCAGAGGGGTCCTACCAGAAAAAGGGTCTTTTACTGCAACTAGAATTTTATTCTATTGTATAATTCAGGAGTGCATCACAGCCCCGCGAGCCGGGCAGGCACCTATCAGCGCTTCCAATCTAGACACACGCACAACTTCCTCATCAGCTGCATCTGTTAATTACTCACCTCCCCCCCGGCCGGAGCTCCTCCTGTCGCATCCAGCCCAGACGAGGCAGCGCCTCCGCAGAGCTCCTGGACAAAAAGTGACTGTGCCAGAATCAGCCTACAGAGCAGTTAACAAAAAAAACAAAAAACAAAACAAAACAAAACAAAAACCAAAACCAAAAATAACGTCTTGCCCATCCTAAGGTTGCTTATCAAATAAAAAGTTCCTCCACATTTATTAAAAAAAACCAAACAGTAGATTTAAAAAGCAGTTACGAGTCCTACTCTGGCAAAACACCCTGTGTACAGGTTTCTTTTGTTGGTGGTTTGTTTGCTTGTTGGTGAGGATTTCCCCCTAAATCAGCTGCTTCTGTTAATTTTATATATATATATAATCTTTTAATTTTGCCGCGCGTTGCTTGCTTTAATTCATTAATTTATTTCCAATCAGCCGAGTCTCCACCAGACCAGCGGCGCTACCACACAAAGCTTCCTTGATGTCCATGCCCTGAGCCGGGGTGGGGGGGAGATGGATGGAGGGAGGGCGGGAGAGATGAGTGGAGGAGAAGGAGGACGAGGAGGAAGGGAGGGATGGAAGGAGGGAGGGAGAGGAGGGAGAGGAAGCCTGGGCAGCCCCTCACTCTCCCATGTGCGTCCTCAGGTGGTACTTGAGCGACTGCTTGTAGCGGAAGCACTTGGTGCACTCGGTGCAGGGGTAGGGCCGCTCGCCGGTGTGCGCCCGCTGGTGCTCCAGGAGGTGATGCTTCTGCGTGAAGTTCTTGCCGCACTCGGTGCAGTGGTAGGGCCGCTCGCCCGTGTGGATGCGCTGGTGCTCCAGGAGGTGGTGCTTGCGGATGAAGCCCTTCCCGCAGACGGCGCAGGCGTGCGGGCGCTCCCGCGTGTGGATGCGGTAATGGTTGGTGAGCTTGGACTTCTCGCTGAAGGTCTTCTCGCACTGGCTGCACTGGTAGGGCCGCTCGCCGGTGTGAGTCCGCTGGTGCCGCAGCAGGTGGGAGGGCCGGGTGAAGTTCTTGCCGCACTGGGGGCACAGGAAGGCCATCTCGTTCTTGCCGGCGTGGATCCTCTGGTGCATGAGGAGGCTGATCTGCAGGCGGAAGCTCCTCCGGCACTCGCCGCAGGTGAAGGGCCGCTCCCCGACGTGGGTGATCTGGTGTTTGCTGAGGCTCGACTTGTGGCTGAAGCTGCTCTCGCACTCGGAGCACTTGTAGGGCTTCCCCGGGGGCGGGGGCCGCGACGGGGGCTTGAGGCCGTGCTCGGGGCGCCGCGGGACCCCCACGCCGCGGCGCGTGTGGCTGCGCTGGTGCAGCAGGAACTGCTGCTTGTTGCGGAAGCTGAGGTCGCACTCGTGGCACTCGTAGGGCCCTTCCTTGAGGTGGTTGCGCTGGTGGATCATGAAGTTGATCTTCAGCATGAAGCTCTTCCCGCACTCGGGGCAGATGTAGGGTCTCTCCCGCGTCCGGTTCCGCTGCTGGCCGCTGGCCGGCTTCATGTCCCCGGAGTCCCTCTCGCAGGCCGACGGCTTCCTCACGCGGGCGGCCAGGCCGCGGGGCTGCGCCTTGGAGCTGCACTGCGCCTCACAGCCCAGCCCGGCCTCGTGGCTGGGGAACGCCGGCGGCTCGCTCCGGCCCGAGAACATGGCACACGGCTCCAGCGTGTCGGGGTCGTCCTCCTCCTCCTCCTCCTCCTCTGTCTTGATCACGATCCCATCCTCTGAGGGGGAAAACCAAACAGAAGGTCATTGGGTGGGACGGGGTGGCTTCTTACCCCCCTGGGTGCTACAGAAACGCCTGCACGGGCTCCTGCAGCTGTTTGCGCCTGCCTGCTCTGCCCGACCACCCGGACACGAGCTGGCTGCAGCCGGAGCCCGGAGCATTGGGATGGGCCATGTGCCCCTGGAACATGGAGCTCAGACAAACCACCCTGGTCAGGCTCCTCCAGAGGGTGCGCTCCGACCGCCTACCAGAAGGTTTGGCAGCTCCACGGTGCTGCAGGGTGTGAGGGATAAAAGCGCCATGGCTCGGGTGGCCGAGCAGTTTCAGAGCAGCTCCACCTGCTGCCGTTTCACTGGGCGACAGCAACGCTCCCAGCACGGCACCGCTCGATGGAAACACAGCACTGGGCTGCCAGCTCTGCTCCGGGGACAGCACAGCCAGCCTGGCACTGTCCCCTTCCCTCAGCCTTGCTGTGAGGGGAGAGACCCCCTCCTTCCCAGAGCACCCAGCCGTGGGATGGAATGGCAGCGGGATGGATGGATGGCAGCAGGCCAGGCTCCCCTTCGTGCCACCAAGGCAGGAAGTGAGCCGGGGATTCTGTTCGGTGAGAGCAGCCATCCCAGGGACACGCGGCCAGCACGGCCCAAGGAAAGGCCCACAGGGCATCCCTCATGTCACCCCACACTGGACTTGAAAGGCCAGGCCCAAATACTCTCCTAGGAGGAGCAGCTACCCTTTCCCAAGAAAAGGAAACCAGTGGGAGTGGATGTGTCAAAGCCATGGCCCTCTTCCCTCTGATGGAGATGAAAACCCAGGTCCTTCTCCCTGCCCCCCTCTATGGACCGGGGGGCTCAATCCCCCATCCCAGCCAGCACCGCCGCAGCTCCCGCCCAGCCCCACCAGCCGGGTCCTGCGCCCTGCCAGAGGCAGCGGCTCTGGAACAAGGATCAGCTCCAGCCCCACTGGTGGCTTGGCTGGTTTCCCTCTGAGCAGACCACAGGACCCACAAGACAGAGTCGAGGCCCTCCAGAGCCCAGCTCTGTGTGTCTTGGTTTGTGTTACACCACCACAAAGCCATCAGGAGGAGGGAACCCACCATTCCCAACCTCTCATCTCCCTGCTCTCCCATCCTCACCCTCACAGCACATCTGCAGGACTTGGCCTGTATCTGCCACCCCACTGGCAGAATTCTACACGTGAAACACTTGGTGCCATCATCTCATCTCTCTGTGAAATCACCTCATCCTTCCCCTTCCCTCCTGGCAGCTCACACACCACAGAGCTCCAGCCACATCCTTCCCTGTCCTCTGGAGCTGCCCCGAGCAACTCCCACACTCGGCAACCTGCAGGACCTCTCACATTCCTCCAGCAGTGTCCAGTGTGCAACCGTCCACTCCTCCACACCTCACACCAACGTCCTGCCCTCTGCCACAGTGGGATTTTGGGAGCAGGGCTCACTGGGGCTCTCACAGAACACTGCCTGGGACACAGCTTCCCTTGGTCTCCGTGGGTAACCAGGGCTTTTCCCAGACTCAGAGGGCTGGGCCAGTGCTCGCTCTGTTCCAGAGCAGGACAGGAGCCCTCAGAGGCCACGTTCTGTGTCCACCATGGACGTGCTGCCTCCCCCTCCAAGCCCAAGGCCTGACCAGAGCCACTCTTAAAACTGCTGCAGCCAGAAACTTTCCTTCTGGTGCTGATTCTGGGGGGATTTAACTCCTCCCATCCACCCAACCCTTTCCCTACCTTTTCCTAACTCACCACAGCCTCCCGGGCCTCGTGTCCCGAGCATCTCACCTGTGCAGCCCCCGTGGTGGACGATGACCCTCTGGATCTCGCTGAAGTCGGCTCCGTACTCGGACGAGTCCCCCAGGCTGGTTCCCGGGAGGTCCCTCGGCGGGGACACGGAGCCGTAGGGGCTCTCGCAGGCCGCCTCCTCGTCGGGGCTCTGGAAGCTCCCCTCGGACTGCCCCGACATCCCGTGCAGCTCGGGGTTCTCGGGGCTGTCTTCGGGAAGGAGCTCCTCCGTTTTGATCACAACCCTTATTCCAGCTGCAGCAACGAGAGATTCCCGCCCGCCGTCACTCCCAGGATGAAGGATTTACTGCTCCCAGCAGCCCCTGCCGGCTCTGGCTGCTGATCCTGCAGAGGGGTTTCATCTCCTCGGCCTCTTCTGCTCTCCCTTCAGCCTCTGCCCTTCACCCATCCCTGCCACGCTCCCAGCTCCAGCCCAGGACCCTCTGCAGGCACAGGGAACTCGCTCCACCCAGCCTGGGGCCTTGGTGGCACAGCTCAGCACCCCTTGGCCACTCCACCTCCCCCAGCTGCAGCTCCACACGGGCCCGTGATCTTCCTCTTCCCATTGGCCTCAATTTAATTTCAAGATCCATGTGATGGAAAGCACAGGGAGGGTGTTGGAGTGACCCCACATCCAGAGCCTGGAACCAGGATGACCAGTGGAGATGAGACCATCTCTTCCAGGCCACCTCCTTATCAGCCCCCTCATGCCACAGCAGGAGTCGCTCTGGGACTCGGGGTCCTCAGGGTCACTGAGGGTCACTGGTGCCCCATTCCCAGCCCAGCCTTGCCCCTCAGCATCCCATCTCCCTGCACACAGGGTGGGACCAGGCTTCCCTGCCCGGGAGGATGCTCCAAGGATAAACCCAGGCACCATCCACGCAGAGAGGGTGGAGAGGATTTTCTGGGTGGACAGGCTCTCCCAATGGGACCCAGTTCTCCTTCCTTGCCAGGCACACTGGCTCCCTGAGGACCTGGTCTGGTTGCAGATGCTTCCCTTGCTGGGAAGGGCTCCCAGTGCCCAACTCTCCAGGCTCTGCTTGCCCTGGTTTCTATGTTGAGATCTACCTGGACATCAAACCTCCCACCAGACAAATTTATCCCATTCCTAGGCAAGGCTTCTCCTGATAAACCCCATCAGCCACAGCCCCAGCAACATCTGCTTCAGTCTTGGGACAAGCAGCTCCTGGGAACACAACCCAGGGCTGCCCTCGTGCCAAGGCGCCGCCTCACCTGCCGTGGCATCAGTAATGATCTCGCTCTCCTCCAGGTCCTGCTCATTCCTGCCCCGCGATTCCTCCCCTTGCTCGATCTGAGACAAAACACCAGGTTTGGAAATTGCATAGTCTGTTGAGAGACAGAGGGGTGGAGAGAGGGGTTACTGCACTGGGAACCGAAGATTGGCTTCCACCTCCTGCCAGC
The DNA here is from genome assembly GCA_013398015.1 of Oreocharis arfaki. Lineage (NCBI taxonomy): Eukaryota > Metazoa > Chordata > Aves > Passeriformes > Paramythiidae > Oreocharis > Oreocharis arfaki. The sequence goes on from VZRR01009336.1 coordinate 8,885, forward strand.
GTGCGGGGGAACACGTGAGGACACCCAGGAACACCCACGGGTGCTGCTGGCAGAGGGGATTCAGGGAGGCAGGAGATGAGGTGCCACACACAGAGGAACCACCTTAGAGAAGAAACCCAATCTCTTTTGTGTTTTTCTGGTGGGGTTTTAGAAATTTTTAGACAAATCCTGGCTCCCTCAAAGCCAAAAGCATTTCACCAGCTCCCAGCAGAGCTGGGCTTTCTCCTGAACCCCCATAGGAAATGCCCCAAAGCATGGATCACATCAGACAATTTCTCCCTTTGCAAGGTCCTCTAAAGGGGTGCATGGGCTGGTACCCAGTGTGGGCCCCAGGGAAGCCCTCCCACCAGCCATGGGGAAGGAGCTGGTTTTTGACTGCATAACTGTGGCTGGAAGAGGTTTGGAAGGTCTCCAGCCCACCTGCCCACAGGGCAAACCCCACGCAGCCAGAACACCACCACAGCATGACCTGGAATGAACCCAGACTAAAAACATCCTCCTGTGTTTTGAAGTATTTAAAATAGGACATTTGGGTCTTGTCCAAGGGGATCTCCAAGGAGGAGCCAGAAGGAGCCCCCTGTCCCTCAGCAGGGCAAGGACACCCCGTATTTACCCAGGGAGATCAGAGACTCGTAGTTCCCCTTCATCACATTCTTGTACAGCTCCTTCTGCCACTCCTCCAGCTTCTCCCACTCCTTGTCGTTGAAATAGACGGACACGTCATCAAAGGTCACCGGCACCTGCAATTCCAACAGCAGGTTCAAGCAGGAGCCTGGCCACGGCCAAGATTCAGCTCCTTCAGGGCCATCATCGAGCTGGTTTTTACATTTAAAACAACTCCTGGGCAGGTATTTCTATGGGAATAAAGGACTCAAGCAAACGAGTGGTTCCTAGGGATGAATCCAGACTGGGATTTCCCCAAAGGACCCTGAGCTCCTCCTCTCGGTCCCTGCTCTCAGCAGGGTGATCAGGCTTGGGGGACCGTAAGGGAGAGAAAACCCAGGAGCTGGGCTGGACTCATCCCTATTGATGAGCTGACGTAACCCCTGGATTCAATTACCCCAGAACTCCAGGGAAAACTCTGCCCAGGCCCACAGGGCTCCCCATTATCCCTGCTTACTGTGTGCCCACCGGCTGCAGCTCCCTAGGAAGGAATTATCCAAGGAGTAATTCCTAAGGATAAATTCAGGATGTGCAAACTGTGCCGTGCTGGAGTGGAGCTCTTCAGAGGGGAACGCAGCACTCTGGTTCTGCCCCCCAACTGCACTAATGGGGTGTCAAGGTCTGAACCTCCCTTTTTCTGACCCTCTCAGCTCTCTCCAGAGACATTCCCTTTCCCATGTCCAACACGGTCTCATTTCCACACTTTCTTTTAGCAGGAAGGTTGTGAAATTCAAGTAGGAACTGAATATTGATGGTGGGCTCTTTCCGGAGCTCATCTGCCTTCCTGAATCCCAAAGCTTCCCCCCTCCCTGCAGCAGCAGCTCCCACTTGCTCCTTCCCCAACCCGGGAGACTCTGCAGTGCCAAGGTGGTCAGAAGGAAAGAACCACAAAATCTGCAGGGTTTCTTAAAATGGTGGAAAAAAAAAAAAAAACAAAAAAAGAGCCAATGGCCCCGGGGCTGTGCAGCACAGTGGAGCAGAACTGAAACCTCTGGCCTGAGTACCAGGATGTCCTCCCAGCACTGTGTCCCACCGTGTTTTAGTCCCAGGCAGGGATGAGCTGGGAATCTGCAATGGGCAGCTGCAATGGTGAGAGACTCACCTGTGCCGGGGCTGTCCCTGCTCACCCACCCCGGTCCTGTCCAGCCCTCCGGGAGCATTTTGGGTGCAGTGCCCGGCTCCCGGACCCCAGGACACCGTTACCTTGGGGACTTCCCCCTTCCTGCCTGGGGGCAGCCGCAGGATCCAGAAGTTCCTGTTCTTCAGGAGGTTCTCCATGTTCTCCAGGCGCCGCTGGAGCAGCCCGTACTCCTGGATGAGGGTGCCCAGCGCCGCGCACTTGCTCTCCAGCTGGTTCCCCAGCTCCGCCGCTGTCTTCTCACAGTCGATCAGCTTCTTCTCCGCCATCCCCGTCCGACCCTCCAGGTCGAGCAGGCGGGTGGAGTGGGAATCCACCTTCCGCTCCACCGCCTGCACGGCCGCCACCACGGTCAGGGACAGCTCTGCCGTCTGCGTCTCCCGCTCCGAGGTGCGCTCGGGGCCGGCCGCTGGCCGGAGGGGCGAGGGGCAGCGCGGCGGCCGCACCGGCTCCGGCGCCTGCGGACACAAGGGCGCGGGGTCAGGGCGGGGGCCCCCTCCAGGGGGATGGGGACCCTCCCGGGGCGATACAGATCCCCCCCGGTGTGACAGGGCCCCCCCCGGGGCGATGGGGACACCCCCGGGGCCATGCGGACGACGCGGGGGGGGCCGCTGCAGGGCCCAGCGCTCCCCGGGGCGGCGGGGACGTCCCCGTGTCCCCGCTAAGCCGCTTACACCGGCCCCGTGCCGGTCCCACGGGACGGGCAGGACCCGCCGCGGCGG
>VZRR01009347.1:5697-35414 GCA_013398015.1 Oreocharis arfaki
TTCTCCTCTCCAGGGGACCACCCCAATCTCTCCCAGCCTGGCTCCAGAGCAGAGGGGCTCCAGCTTTTGGGGCATCTCTGTGTCCCCCTCTGGACTCGCTCCATATCCTTATGCTCATTAGATCCCAGTGGATTTTCTTGGGAATTTTTCCTCCTCAAGTGCATCTTTTGCAGGGCAGCCAAGCAGATGCATTCTTGAATGGCTTGAACTTCAAGAAATGGCCAGGCTGCCGTTTTGGGTGGAGGTTTGATAATTAAACGTGGTTAGGACTGTGTTGTCTGTTCTTATCATGTGCTGGTCTTGTTGAGTTAATGCCACGTGGGAACCAAGTCCTTAAGGTGATCCCTTGACATTTTGGGCACCACAATAGAAAAAAGGTGCAAAGGTGTTAGAGAGTGTCCAAAGGAGGGACACAGGGGTGAGGAAAGGGCTAGAGGGGCCATAGGAGGAGCAGCTGAGGGGACTTGGTTTGTCCAGCCTGGAGGAGAGGAGGCTGAGGGGAGACTCCTCGTGGGCTGCAGCTTCCTCAGGAGGGGCAGCTCTGATCTCAGCTCCCTGGGAGCAGTGACAGGATCTGAGGGAATGGTATGAAACTGTGTCAAGGGAAGGTCAGATTGGATATCAGGTTGGATATCAGGAAAGGTTCTCCCCCCAGAGGGTGCTGGGGCACTGCCCAGGCTCCTCAGGGAATGGGCACATTCCCAAGGCTGCTCCAGGAGCGTTTGGACGGCGCTCCCAGGGATGCCCAGAGTGGGATTGTTGGGGTGTCCAGGAGTTGCATCGATGATCCTGTGGATCCTTTCCAACTGAGGGTATTCCATGATGTAGCCAAGGCTGGACAGAGCTCATCCATGCTGGACACGTGGTGGTCCTTCTCACCTCGGAGCCTCGTCGGGACGAGGCCGCAGCGTCTCTGTCACCCCCCTCTTGCTCAGACCTCTCTGTGTCACCCGCTCCCATTCTCTTCTCCTGTGGAAGTCCAGCATAACCACTAATCCTCTCTCTCCCTCCATAAAAGAGGATTAAAACTGGGAACATTTGTACCTTAAAGCAGCCGGCGAGGGCCACGCTCCGTCTTTTCCGGCCGTAATCCCGCCGGGCTGCGCCTCTGTGCCGAGCCAGGAATGCTGTCAGCAAGCAGCAGCCTCTGCTTATTGGGTTAGGAATTCTTAAAACACCACTTTTGCCTGTTAATTAAAAAAGCTGAATTGACTAAAGATGAGTGACTCGCTTCACGCTGTTAAAATGACTCCTGGGTTCTGCAGGCCTGAGGAAAATAGGTTAAAATTGGGATTCCTCTGTGGTTCTTTGAATAAGATGAAAGAACATGTAAGGTGACAAAGTGTTACCTCAGAGAACGGCATTTATCGTGTTCTGGTTCTTAAACTTGTGGCAGAGACCACGCATCCTGCCAAAAGATTTTTGGGAGAAAGGTTCTGGCCCAGGTGCTGCTGGTGGATACTGGTAAGGGAGAGTGACCCCAAATGCTCCCTGTGAAACCTGCAGAGCGTGGGGGCAAGCACGGGAATGCTAAATGGGAATTCCATCCAGTGGTTTACAGTTCTGTGGTGCAGTTTCCCTTCCAGTTTTGGGTTACACTCGGCTGGCACAGGCTGGGATGTGGTGGTTGCCCTTCCCGTGGGTTTCCAAACCCTAAATGTGCCCTTTTTGCCTTGGGGTCTTCCTGGGGAGGGTTGATTCCGCTGGGATATTATTTCTCGATGCCAAAGCGTGAGAAGAGTCTCCGAGAGGACTCAAGAATCCATCCTTGTGTTCACCCCGTGGCTTCCTGCTGGTGTTTGGTGCTAAATATGTGAAATTGAGCTGCAAAAAGGACCCGTTGCAAATCACGCTGTCCGTGATGTGCCCTATCACATCACCCGAGGGCAGCTATCAGCAGCAAATAGGAGGTTTTAGCCTAATAAATACGTGTGAAATCCTATTTGTTTCTTTTCCAGCCTTGCCACACATGAAGGTTTTCCCGCAGGGGGATTTCTTTGCTCTTTGATGTGAGATTGTGACAAAGAGAGCGCGTTAATAGAAGGAATTTTGGTTTTCTTTGCTGGAATCCATTTGATTTTAGGACTTTTCATGCTGAGATCAGGAGCACTGGCATTTTTTTTTTCCCACCCATCCTAATTAAAAGGATCATTTTACTAATGCTATGCCACAGGAGGACGCTGTGCAACGAGAGCTGGGTCCTGTTGTTCCTCTTGGTTGCTTCAGTCTGCCAGCCACGTGAAATAAGATGTTCACTTCAATCTTGATAGCAGAGCAGTAAACTGGAGTGTCTTATCTTGCTTTTGTGCCTGGTATCAGTTGTGCTGCTGACAGGAGTCGATGTCTCCAGTCCTGGAAAGTCATTCCCATCCAAAACCTTGCACAGCTTCCAGAGGGGCAGGTGCTTCACCAGAAAAAAAAAAAGCTGTTTTTTATCAAGTTGAGGAATAGGCCTCGAAATTCTCCCCGTGAACAAGGGAGGATTTTTTTTTTTCCCGTGGAAAATGGGATTTTGGTATTTAAATGTGCATTTTAAATGAGTCGTGGTAATAAGTGAGATATTAATCAAGCTTATCCTGGTGAATGGTGTTGTTTGCTTATCAAACCCGCAGTGGTGATTCCCTCTAGGCACAGTTTTATACAGGAGAGGTATCAAATTCACCCTAAATATGAATTAATGAATAACATTTACCCGGTGAGAGATGCCAATGCAAGGTGGAAATCATGGAAAGAGCTGCATCTCTGTGACTGGGAGCCCTGCTGAGGACACCTGAACATCCTCTTTCTCCTGTCCCCTTGGAGAAAAGACCAGGAGAAGGTCTGGGATTGGCTCGGTGGTGCTAATGCTGCTGAGTGATGAGAGTGGGGGCTTTTCCCTGGGCTCTCCCAAAAGCTGGAATTGGCTGGCACAGACCTCCTGGCAGCTCTGATTTCTCCTGGAAGTGGTTTCTGAACCAGCATCATCAGGAAATGCCGTGCCCGAGCCCCGTGCCCTGGCTGGGAGGTGGATGAGATGTGGCTGCCAGGTAGCGGCTGGCCCATACAGAGGAGAAACAGAGCCAGGACAACGCCAGGATTGGCCATTCCTCCCTTTTAAAGGTTGTCCTCTAATCCTCCCCTCAGCTGGCAGCAGTTCCTCCAACTTGGACCATCTCAGGAGCCACCAAAACCCGATCGTTTCTGGCCCTGCTCATCAGAGGGAAGGCACAAATCTCTCAAGGCTAACGAGGTTTGATGGACACCAGGGATTTCAGTCGTGGCTCCTGGTGAAAGTCATGGAATACCATCCCGGATGAGGTTGGCTCTTTGTGGTGGTTGTGACCATCCAAATGTGAGGTTCCAGAAATCTGCAGATGACAAACCAGGATGTACTCGCTCTCCTGAAAAACTGCATAGAGTGTCTTGTGCCAGAACAGAAGAAGCAGGGCTGGACAATTTCAAAGGTATAATTCCACTCAAACAGGATTTGATTTCATTAGTAAATGGCCAATGATTGATTTCTTGCTAAGATCAGTTTTCATTTAGGAATTATCCCAGGCTGTCTCTGCAGGGAAATTGGAGTTTATCGAGACGCGCAGCCGGCAGTTCGGAGCAGCTTTTTAAATAACACATTCCTGTGCACTAAGTGCAGAGGAAGTGCTTTTTAATCTGATTGAATCCACAAAGTGTGACCCAGTTGACTGAAAAAACCTCCTTCGCATCACACCAACCCAGCTCTTCAAAGGTACTTTTGATCCCTCTCCGTCATGAGCTGCCAGCGGTGCCGATGGTGCTGTGGCAGGGAGGAGGAGGAGGAGGAGGAGCTGTTGCAGCTGCAAACAGTTGGTAGTTCTGAAAATAAACGGGGGCAGTGTGGCCTTCCTTACCCTGCTGGGAGCGTGGAAGGAGCTCAGCAGGAACGTGTGTGAAGTCCTGGGTGCCACCAGCAGCATCTTGGTGAGCTGGGAAGCTGGAAACTGCTCCAGCTTTCCTCCGCCCGTGGCCAAGGGACGGAGATGAAGCAGCATTTAGTGAGGAATCACCACGGCTCCCTCCAAACGAGGGGAAAAGTAAAAGCAAACTCTGGCCAGAAGCTGATTTAGAGGATGGTTTCCTACAGAGGTGAAGGGGTGAGCAGCACGGAGCTGCTGCCCCGGAGAAGGAACACGCGAGGATCAGAGGAGCTCTCGCTGATGAACGCCCTGCGGCCGCCTCCCAGAACAAAAGTGCCAGCGTGATGTTGTTTAATGCCAAGCAAACAACTTATTTATGGCACAGCCTCGAATCCATTAAGGGCGTACGAAACCCCAGACGCTTGTCAGCTTCGCAGAAGAGCGGAAGAAAGGCGGGAGGTGTTGCAGGTTTTCTGGAAAACACTGGGAGCAGGATTTCCCTGAAGTGAGGAGCGGCACCAGCGTGGATGATGAGCCAGATTTTCTCTTTCTCGTTTGAGATTCCCGTGTAGTGCCAGGCCAAGTGCTCCGTGCTGAGTTCCTGTGTGGGGCAGGGTTGTCGGTAAGGAATTGGTGCCGACTGCGGCGCAGAGATCCAACAGAAAACGGTTTGGGAAAGGAAAACCGGGAGTGTTTTCATTCCTTTGAAAGAAACGAGGAAACAAACCAGAGGGGTTGCTCCTGAGAGTGGGCGTGGAGGGTTGGCCCTCTCAAATAAGTCCTTTAAATTACTTAATTTAAAAAAAAAACCAAAACAAATTAAACCAAAATAAATTAAAAACCCCGGGAGCATCTGATGTCCTCTGAGCTGACTGAGCCACCACGACGATGACTTCTCTCTTCTTTTCGGCACATTTTTGCTGAGTAGAAGGCAAGATTTTGGGGAAAATGATGTGAGAAGCCTTAATCTACAAGAGAGTGTTGCAGGCCACGAGGCTCCACCGGTGTCCTGCTCCGTGTGTTTGGGTGGGTCCATCACCAGGTGATGGGTTTAGTGGTGACCTTGGCAGTGTAGGGGGACAGCAATTGGACTTGATGGCCCTAGAGGGCTTTTCCAACCTGAGCTATTCCATGATTCCATCTTTTCAGCGGTGCAAAGCCTTTGGAGGGTGGCAGCCTTTCTCCTGAGTCTCATCCTTGGGAAGGGGAGAAGGTCAATGACCTGACCAGCCTGAAATGAGAGCAGGGACAGTCCCCTGACCTCGTTAGTGTGTCTGTTAAACTAACTGGGGACATCGACCTTGTAAAGAGGATTCTGAGAAAGTTTTCAGAACGTGTTTTCCTTAATCCTCTCTTTTTCTCCTCATACAATTTCCAACTCCTCGCAGAGAGGGCAGAGCTGCTGCTTGAGCTGGGGACATCCATCCCATGAGTTTCATTGCTGGGATGGGATTTCCTTCTTGACAAAACATTTGGTTAGGACAGGTTGTGCACCCTGAGCAGGCTGTGTGAGGGTCGATCTCTCCATTTGCCACCGGGGATTTGCTAATTCCTGCATTTTAGGTATGAAATTCTACTTGTGTTAATTTTCATGTTGATGCTGGTACAGAATGAAGGGGAACTTCTCCTGTTTGGTTTTCCACCCAGAATGGCTCACTCTTGATATGAACATACGAAGGCTGAGTTCTGACAATCAGGATAATTAGCAAAGAAGCAGGTTTTGTAAGAAAGTCAACTTGATTGATTGATTTGAACACAAAATCCTTTTATTTGGTGTTTTGGATGCCATTGGTTGTTCCCACCCTGTTTCAGAATGGTGAAATNAGGGTGGCAGCCTTTCTCCTGAGTCTCATCCTTGGGAAGGGGAGAAGGTCAATGACCTGACCAGCCTGAAATGAGAGCAGGGACAGTCCCCTGACCTCGTTAGTGTGTCTGTTAAACTAACTGGGGACATCGACCTTGTAAAGAGGATTCTGAGAAGGTTTTCAGAACGTGTTTTCCTTAATCCTCTCTTTTTCTCCTCATATAATTTCCAACTCCTCGCAGAGAGGGCAGAGCTGCTGCTTGAGCTGGGGACATCCATCCCATGAGGTTCATTGCTGGGATGGGATTTCCTTCTTGACAAAACATTTGGTTAGGACAGGTTGTGCACCCTGAGCAGGCTGTGTGAGGGTCGATCTCTCCATTTGCCACCGGGGATTTGCTAATTCCTGCATTTTAGGTATGAAATTCTACTTGTGTTAATTTTCATGTTGATGCTGGTACAGAATGAAGGGGAACTTCTCCTGTTTGGTTTTCCACCCAGAATGGCTCACTCTTGATATGAACATACGAAGGCTGAGTTCTGACAATCAGGATAATTAGCAAAGAAGCAGGTTTTGTAAGAAAGTCAACTTGATTGATTGATTTGAACACAAAATCCTTTTATTTGGTGTTTTGGATGCCATTGGTTGTTCCCACCCCGTTTCAGAATGGTGAAATCATGGAATTATGGAGTGGGTTGGGTTGGAAGGGAGCTTAAACCCCATCCAGTGCTGCCCCTGCTTTGGGACACCTTCCACTATCCCAGGCTGCTCCAAGCCCTGTCCAGCCTGGCCTTGGACACTTCCAGGGATCCAGGGGCAGCCACAGCTGCTCTGGGCAACAGGGAAGAATTTCTTCCTTATGTCTGATCTAAATCTTCCCTCTTTCACATAAAACTTTACCCCTCCGTTCCTCGAGGTCCCTTTCATGGTTGGATCCTAGGAGGGATCCAACCACACATGGCTGGAGTTGAGCTGTGCATGCTCACGAGAGGACAGAGCAAGCAGGTCTCTCAAAATCTCCGTATAATTCTTATTTTGCTTCCTTTCAAAATTACTGAACCCGCCAAAGAAGCGAGAGCCAGCGATTCTTTCATTTATAGCTCATCTGAGCAGGGTTTCAAATTAATGAGGTGTTGGAGGAGTTGGTAAAAATGGCCTCGTGATTTAACACTCCAGAGGATGAATGCTCATCTCCAGGTTCAGCCTGTCTCAGAGTCGTGTCTCCTGCAGCATCTGAAGCAAAACCTCTTCAGTGGGATAAAAGGTTTAAAATAATTCCAGGCCTGTGTGTGTAAGGGAGTTTTTCCATCGTGCTGCTTTTTCCTCGTGGTTTTTTTTCTGGTGTGGACTTTTTATTTTGGGCTCAGTTTTAGGCACCCATGAACCTGGGTGGTGGTGGTAGAGGACGGTGTCCACGGGGTTTTTTATGGCTTGAGTTATGACTTNTTGGAAGGGAGCTTAAACCCCATCCAGTGCTGCCCCTGCTTTGGGACACCTTCCACTATCCCAGGCTGCTCCAAGCCCTGTCCAGCCTGGCCTTGGACACTTCCAGGGATCCAGGGGCAGCCACAGCTGCTCTGGGCAACAGGGAAGAATTTCTTCCTTATGTCTGATCTAAATCTTCCCTCTTTCACATAAAACTTTACCCCTCCGTTCCTCGAGGTCCCTTTCATGGTTGGATCCTAGGAGGGATCCAACCACACATGGCTGGAGTTGAGCTGTGCATGCTCACGAGAGGACAGAGCAAGCAGGTCTCTCAAAATCTCCGTATAATTCTTATTTTGCTTCCTTTCAAAATTACTGAACCCGCCAAAGAAGCGAGAGCCAGCGATTCTTTCATTTATAGCTCATCTGAGCAGGGTTTCAAATTAATGAGGTGTTGGAGGAGTTGGTAAAAATGGCCTCGTGATTTAACACTCCAGAGGATGAATGCTCATCTCCAGGTTCAGCCTGTCTCAGAGTCGTGTCTCCTGCAGCATCTGAAGCAAAACCTCTTCAGTGGGATAAAAGGTTTAAAATAATTCCAGGCCTGTGTGTGTAAGGGAGTTTTTCCATCGTGCTGCTTTTTCCTCGTGGTTTTTTTTCTGGTGTGGACTTTTTATTTTGGGCTCAGTTTTAGGCACCCATGAACCTGGGTGGTGGTGGTAGAGGACGGTGTCCACGGGGTTTTTTATGGCTTGAGTTATGACTTGTTGCCATCGCACCGCAGAGACCTTCATTTCAATCCACGTGGGTTTAAATTCAGTGTAGGATTTATGGGGTTTACGACCAGCTCCTGCTGTTTCCTGGTGGTCTGGGTGGCGCAGCTCTGCTGTTTTCCTCCTGCATCTGGTGTTCCTCCAGCGATGGTGTCAACAGCCACTGATCAGGGCTGACAGGACACCAAAGGAACCCCTGACACGCTCGTGGAGCAACTGCACTGTGTGATGAGAGGGGACTTTATCCTCATAAAGTATCCTCCTTTTTATAAGCACTTCAAATGACTTTAAAAATACTCCTGGCTGTCATCCAAGGCTTCTGGACTAAGCCACGGCTACCAGGAAATGTCTCCGCCGGCACCGTCGCGTCATCAGGCTTTCCCTGCGCCTGAAACTGCTCTGCTTTCGGGAGAAAAACGGGGAACAGCGTTCCTTTTCTGGAGTGATGAATGCTCACCTCTAAAGCTAATCAGGAACAGCTTTCCTTTCATCCCCTGTGCCCGGATCCCTGCCCAGATCCAAGCCCCACCCTTCGGATGCATCGCGGGGATGCTTTGCTGGGGCAGCAGCGGCGCGGCCGGGTTGGTGACACCTTCACCTGCCAGTCAAGGTTTTAACCCACAAAGCCTGGCTTGTATCAGGAATCCTCTGGGAATAATTTGAATATGGGAATGACCTCCCAAGGTTTCTGTGTTGGTGGTGTTAGGTGTAGGCTGCCTTTGAGTGGAAGGTTTCCTCCCGGTGGAAGTGGCGTCGGAAGCATCCGTCGTCTCGGGGTCTTGTCCGCTGATGGACTTTGGGGTCACCGTGCTCTGTCAATTGTATTCTGATCATATTTTTCCATGGATTTTTAAAATTTTAATAGAAACACCTGAAGCTGCATTGCTCCAGTGAGGAAAGCAGCAATGTCCCCTCTCAGGAAAAGCTCGGTGGCTTGGGAAATCCATTAAGCTGGTCCATAGGGATTTACCTGAATTATTTTTTCCCACCCGTTTTTCTCTGGTGATGGCAGGGTGAGTTTCTTGGAAGGAGCTCAGGGCTGATTGCTTCTCCACCAGAAGTTTTCAGTTTGCTTCAGTGTACCTCAGCGTCTCAGTCCCTTCCTCGCTGGCACTGTTGGAACTCCTGCTAATTTTGGAAGGTTCTAATATTACAACCCAAGTTGTAAACAGGGTTGGACAACAGCAACATCAGACTCCAGCAGCTTTTCAGGGAGCACTGGGAGTCTGAAGCTGGTTTGGCTTTAGCTGTAGCCTCAGTAGGTTTGTGACAGTCTGACAACAACAATTCTGCTGTCCCTCAGGCTGGAATGCTCCAACCCTTCCCCCAGCACTGCCAGTCCCACCACTAAACCATATCCCCTGTTAAATCCCTCCAGGGATGGGGACTCCAGCCCTTCCCTGGGCAGCCTGTTCTGCTGACAACCCTTTTGGAGAAGAAATGTTCCCTAATATCTCATCTAAACCTCCCCGGCACAACCTGAGCCCATTTCCTCTTGTTCTATGGCTTGGAAGAAGAGACCGACCCCCACCTGGCTGCAACCTCCTTTTTGTTTGGTCAAAATGACCCTCTTGACAAAGTGGTTTGGGTTCCTGTGTCTCACTGACCCCTCCATGATCTGGTGTCAGTCAGGAGCTCTAATTCCATGACTTTACTTACAAGGTCAGAATCCTTTTTGTTTGTTTTCCTGTTCCCTGCAGCTGGTCACCTCTTTCTGCTCTTTGCCCTGAGCAGGAACAGATTCCCTTTGGGGGATCTGTTTTTGAGGGTTGAGGTTCTAATTCTTATGTTTGAAAATATCTTAGGGATGTGCCATTTCTTTTCCACAAATGTACAGGCTGAAAATATCCCTGCACCTCCCGTCCTGCTCCTTCTGCACAGATTTGTGTTCCCAGTGTGTGGTCCAGGGCCCTGCTGACTCTGTAAGCTGCTGCTTTGCTCAGTGCTTTACCAGTGGATGCCTTAAATAAATCAGCTTTCTGTGATATTTGTGCTTGGGTTTGGTTTTGCCCTTTTCTGGACTCTGAGTCCAGTTCTGGGTCCCTCCTGACCAGAAAGACATTGAGGGGCTGGAGCGTGTCCAGGGAAGGGAACGGAGCTGGGAAGGGGCTGGAGCCCCAGGAGAGGCTGAGGGAGCTGGGAAAGGGGCTCAGCGTGGAGCAAAGGAGGCTCAGGGGGGCCCTTGTGGCTCTGCACAACTCCCTGACAGGAGGGGGCAGCCGGGGGGGGTCGGGCTCTGCTGGCAGGGAACAGGGACAGGAGGAGAGGGAACGGCCTCAGGCTGGGCCAGGGGAGGCTCAGGGTGGGCACCAGCAGGAATTTCTTTGTGAAAAGGGTGGTCAGGCGTCATCAGGGGCTGCCCAGGGAGGTTTGGAGTGCCCATCCCTGGAGGTGTGCAAGGAATTCCTGGAGGTGGCACTCAGGGCTCTGGGCTGGGGACAAGGTGGGCATCGGGCACAGCTTGGACTCCATGGTCTTGGAGGGCTTTTCCAACCTCAGTGATTCTGGGATTCTGTGCTGGCATCCTCGTTTGTGCCCTGAGCTACTGAGGTCGGAGGAGACTTTGTGTCACCCTCAGGCCTCTTCCCCAAAAGCTGGAACCTGAAGTGGCAAAAACAAGTCCCAGCTTTGACCCTTTAACGTGCAGGTGAGGGAATCTCAGAGCCGTGGGATCCTTGGGGACCCTTCCTCCAGCAAGAGATAACAGCATCTGGCTGCTGTGCCCTGTTTGGAAGTGCGGATTTTTCCAAACTCTTTAACTCCAAGCTTCTCTCCTGGCTCCTGGTGGGGTTATTTTCACACCACAGACACCCACTGTCCCAGGGAGAGGCCATCCCTGCCCCTCGTGCTCACGGAGCGTGCTTTTTTTTTTGTCCCCTCTCGCCAGTGACTCTTGATGGAAGAACACGGAGTGACCCAGGCAGAGCACATGGCTACCATCGAGGCCCACGCCGTGGCCCAGCAGGTGCAGCAGGTGCACGTGGCCACCTACACGGAGCACAGCATGCTGAGCGCCGACGAGGACTCGCCCTCCTCGCCCGAGGACACCTCCTACGACGACTCCGACATCCTCAACTCCACGGCTGCCGACGAGGTCACCGCTCACCTGGCAGCTGCAGGTAAAGCTGAGGGGAGTTGGGGGGGGGTGCTCCACGCCTCCTGGTCCATCCCATCCATTTTTGGGATGTCCCAAAAATTCCCCCTGGATTCTCCGCAAGCTCTGCCGGCCGCTGGAATCGCTCGTCGCTGTGTGGATCGCAGAGGAATCGCTGGTTTGTACGAAGGCCCCTGCTAAAATGCTGCCTCAAATCGCAGAATTAGAACGACAAATACGTCAAGGAGCAAAAATTATTTCAGGCCCCAGATAAACAACAGCAAAAATAACCCAGGAGCGCAGCTTTGCTGAGGCAGGGAGAGCTCACGGGTTAGGCCTCTCCCAGGCAGATCCAGAAAAGATCCTGATACATCTGGGCTGGGAAAGTATTTCAGAATCACAGATTCCTCCCAGTGGAGCCAAATGTCCTCCAGACTGGCCTTGTAGTGGGTCTACATTAGCAGAAAAATGGGGTGATAGATAAGCACTGGCAGTCTGGCCTGACTCTGTGTCAGACTTTATCAGGTGAATGAAGCTCTTGACGTGCTGGGCCAAACCTGTGAAGTTCCACCACCCCCTGAGCATCCCATGCCCTTCACTCATGAATTTTCCAGCCTCCCATCCTGCAGGATTTTTTCTTTCCCCCTCCCTTCTAGCACACAGGACTTTCAGGCCTGGGTGGTCTTCAGCAGGCTCTGGTAGGACACTGCTGGGAGCTCTGGATTTTCAGTTTCTTTCCCATTAGAACAGGTCCTTAAATCCCTCAGGAAAGCTTCAGACTCCTGATGCTGTAGTTGAGGTGCCCAAGCAGGATTTGTGGAGCTGTACCTGGTTTCCTCTTCCCAGCCACCAGGATCTCCTCAGATCAGTCAGTTATTCAAAGCCTTGGCATATCTGGGAGTTTTTCAGTGTGTTTGGAAGACAAAATACAGAATTCTGTGATTGTAAGGAAAGCTTTAGGCTGGAATATGTGACTTTCACCCGGGACTGAGCTGGGCTCTGCCAGCTTGGGGAAGGGAGCCTTTTACTCCCCCTCCAGTGCTGGAGAGCAGAGCTCAGGGAGGAATTTGTGTCACTTGGCTCTGCTGGGGAGACCCTTGGCACCCCTCCCTGGCTGGGGGTGGGGGAGCACAATGACAACTCCCTGGCCAGTTCCTGAGCTGCTGGTGCTGACTGATGACCCTGTGTGGTTTGTTTTCCAGGCCCTGTGGGGATGGCAGCAGCTGCAGCCGTGGCAACAGGGAAAAAACGGAAGCGACCTCACGTTTTTGAGTCCAACCCCTCCATTCGGAAGAGGCAGCAGACACGTTTGCTCAGGTGAGCACTCACCTGTCCCTGCCACCTCAGTGTCCTCCAGCCAGCCCTGGTGCCCGGTGTGGTCACGCCAAGTGCTGCCCAGAAGTCGCCCAGCTCGGGGGTTTTTTCGGGAGCGTCTTCCTGGAACTCAAGAGCTGTGCTCTAGTTTGCGTTAAAGGGTTAAATTGCAGCTCTGCTCGTGTCTAAAAGTGATTTTTGTGATCGCCAGGACTGGCACGGCTGTTCTGGTGGATCCACTGTTCTGTTTTAAGCCCAGCTGGTCACCAGTAACAGATCCTGAGTGGCTTTAATGGAATCTGGAGCTCCACCCATATCCCAGCTCTGCCGTGGCATGCAGGATTCACCTACCTCACGAAAAAAAGCCTTTTTTGCAATTCTGGGAATAAATTCAACGTGTGCATACCCAAATTCCCTTTGCCACTGGACAAACCCCACGCTGAAGACTGACCCAGCTTTTAAGAGCACAGTTTCAGGAAGGATAATCAAGAAGAGATCCCTGCCTGAGTCGAAACACTTTTTCTGCCTTTAGAGACTTCCCGTGGAGACACCACAACTCCACAGCCCTCCAGGTGTTGCATTCCAGGTGCTCTGAGGCTGTTTGCCCACCTGATGGCCCCCGAGCCGCACCAGAGACGAAGGGACTGCGCAGCCCTTCCAGCCTGGAGGCACCTCCTGCAGTTCCATGCTCTGGGAACGTTTGTGAGCGTTGGCTGCTGCTGTTCCCTAGGTTTTGGAACAAAGCAGCTTTTGCCTTTTGTGCTGTTTGGGATCTCGTTGGGCAGTTAATGTTAAATTATTGGGCAGAGTTACTGCTAAGTAACAGTCCTTGGGAGTGAATTCCCTGCCTTTTACAGCTCCATTCTGGTGCATTCCCTCCTTCCCCCAACTCAGCCCTGCTTTTTGCAGTGTTTGTGAAGAACAAACTCTCTTCTCCCATGAAATACGAACAATTTATTTTTAAAGAAACTGCTCCTTGAAGGAATTATTTCTTCTCCTTCCACACAACTACTTCAATTTATTACATTAAGATAATGACAAAACATCTTTTTTTTTTTCCCCCACTCTGATCAGCTGAACACATGTTTGTGCTTGATTTTCACACCGCTGGGAATCAAGGGGGATGTTCAAACTCCTGATTTTGGGATCTGTGTGTAGCTGGTGGTGCTGTTGGTGGGTCCTGCAAACGGCAGGTTCTGAAATGAGCAGGACAGGGACTGAGCTGTCCCCCTGTGGAGTGCTCAGGTTTTCTGAGGAAAGCACTACTTCTCTCTTGCTTCTGGAGTTTCTGCCACTCCAGAACCATTTCTGGCTCTTGCACTGCTTCAAAGGGAGTAAGAGGCAGAAAATATCCAGTGGAACATTTTGATTCCAAAGGGAGTTGCTGATGGGGCAGGTGTTGGGACACCTGCGTTCTCTGTGCTGAGCTGCTGCAATATTTCCATTTCTTGCCTGTCCTGTAGCTTGAATTCCTACAGACCTGGCTGGAGCAGGACTTTGGTGCTGGAGAATTGCCCTGTTGTGATGTGGATGTAAAATAACTTCTGTCTGCAGGCCTCTTGTGATGAATCATTCAGGTGCTTCAACAAAACACAAGTTTTGTGTTAGAGCGGATGTGCAGACTCTTGCTCCCCCAGCTCTGCTGCTCTGGTGATTTCTCTCCTTACACCAATGAAAAAAGGAGAGAGAGGAGAATAATTGACATTTGAGCTGCTGGGTGACTGCAGGCAGCACAGCAGGCCTGCGGGGCGGAGGAATAAACCCAACATGTGGCCAAGCTGAGCAGCTGGGGCTCCGTTCCCTCACCTGCTTTGTGCAGGGGCAGCGCTGAGAGAAAGGGAGCTGGCAGTGAGAGGGGGTCGTGTTTCTGCAGGGCTTTCAGCTGATGCCCATCCCCTGTTGTTCCCCCCCTCCGTGTTTCAGGAAGCTCCGGGCCACGCTGGATGAGTACACCACCAGAGTGGGGCAGCAGGCCATCGTGCTGTGCATCTCACCCTCCAAACCCAACCCTGTCTTCAAAGTATTCGGTGCTGCCCCCTTGGAGAACGTGGTAGGTGTCGCTGGGAAAGTGAGGTAAGAACTTCCTCACCTTCTCTGCGGGTTTTGTTCTGCTCAGGGCAGCCTTGGAAGCCTGGTAGGGATCTGAAGGTCGTGTTTCAAACCCTGGAAAACGGAGTTTAGGTTTTTATGGAGTGCAGCGGTGGATCTGATTGAGTCAGTGATCTCAGGGATCTTTTCCAGCCTTAATCATCCTGTGATTCCCTGACATGAGGGCAGCACTGAGGTCCTCTCTTCTCTGCAAGAATGGCTGCCTGGCACAGCTCACCGGAGGGGAATATCCTGGATTAAAAATCAGAGGGAACAGGTCATGATCACAGAATCCTGAGATCAATGAGGTTGGAAAAGAGCTCCAGGATCATCAAGTCCAAGCTGTGCCCAATCCCCACCTTGTCCCCAGCTCAGAGCACTGAGGGCCACGTTCAGGCCTTCCTTGGACCCCTCCAGGGATGGGGATTCCAAAGCTCCCTGGGCAGCCCCTGATGATGCCTGACCACCCTTTTCAGGAAGAAATTCTTCCCAATATCCAATCTAAACCTTCACTGGCACAACCTGAGGCCGTTCCTCTGCTCCTGTCCCTGTTCCCTGGGAGCAGAGCCCGGCTGCCCCCTCCTGTCAGGGAATTGTGGGGATCTGGAAAGTCCCCCCTGAGCCTCCTTTTCTCCAGACTAAACAGCCCCAAACAATGACGTGTCTGAGCTCAGCTCTGCTGTCACTTCTTGCACCTTGTTGCAGACCCTGCCCACGACAAGTCTGGCTTCAGAACTTTTCCTTCCAGCCCACAAATCCTCCCCTTGCCAGTGTTACTTCAGGTTTCATCAGCAGCTCTTCCGTACGGCCGAGTCTCCGGGGCCTCTGGGTATCTCCTGCCAGCTGTGCCCCTGTTTGCTCCTCCCGCTCTGCAGCACCTTGGGGAAGGTGCCTGGGCCTGCATCCTGCTCCTCTCCTGGTGCTCCTCACCTTGTTTACCTGAGCCTAACAACTCCCCACAGGTACGCAAGTACAAGAGCACGATCCTGGAAGACCTGGAGTCGGCGCTGGCCGAGCACGCTCCGGCCCCTCAGGAGGTCAACTCGGAGCTGCCACCCCTGACCATCGACGGCATCCCCGTCTCCGTGGACAAGATGACCCAGGTGAGCAGCCACCCGTGGCAGGTGCAGGGGAACACAGGGATGTTTGGCACCTCGCAGTCACATCCCGTTGTTTCGTGTGGCTGCGTCTCCGGGGGATGGCTCCGATCTCCTCTCTCCCCTGGGGCTCCCGCAGCTCAGCTCGTGGTTGGGCGTGGAGCTTTGTTAGTGGTGCTTGTTTTCTCTGTGCAAAAGAAAACGCTGGTGAGGAGAGCTCGGGCTGCTGGGAGCATTCCCCTTGGAGCTGGTGTTGGCACCTCCCAGAAAGTGGGAGCAGGGGGAAGGTTTGCTCCGTGCTCTGCTGCAATCTTCAGGCACCGAGGTTGGGAAAGGTTACCTGTGGACACCTTTCTGTGTCCTGTAGTTCATTCCCTCCTCTGTTTCTTGCTGTGGAGCAGAGTTTGCCACAGGTTTAACCCCAGATCAGACCCTGAGTGAGATATTTCTGTTGGACACAGGGAATTATCTGGCCTGGGCATGTGGGAGATTCCCTTCCTCTCCAGGTCCAGCCCCTCGCTGACCTCACTGCTAGGACAAAGTGGAGGGAAAGCTTCACCTGGAGGGAAATCTCCTTCCCCAGGGATGCAGGACCTGAATTCAGGCAGGTGTGTCCTGCAGCAGGCTCTGGGTACACCCTGAGGCACCACAGCGAATTTTAAATGCTGAAAGGCAATTTTTTCTGAGGGAGTAGCCAGATGGAAAGGGCAGCACACACAGAGGTGTTGGAGCAGGGCAGAGATGTGCAGATCTCTCTGTGCTCTGCACAGGTCACACCCTGCTCAAAAAACCATTTCCATTTCATAGTGGAATCAGACAAGCTCACACTAATAATAACATTTTATTAAGTTTCCTGTGCCTTGGCTGGTACAGATCATTTCCCCAATCCCTGACAAATAAAGCAAAACTCATTTCTTGGATTTTTAACCCCCTGGGAAAGGTGGCACCTGCAGGAGCTGCTCCCTGGCAGCTTTTTGCTATGAACCAGTCACAGTTTCCCGTGGAAATGTTTTTCTCCTCTTTGTCCTGCCGGGCCTTTACTCAGCCAGGCCAAAGTGCTGACGTAGAACCTCTTATTTCAAATCCCCTCCTGCTGCTCTATGGTGAAACAAGGATCTTTTTAGGAATGGCCCTCATCGTTCCAGCACAGTGAGGCAGCTCAGAAGAGCTTTGTGGAGAGGTTTCTCCTGAGCTGTGCACAGAGGTGCCATCATTTTTTTTGTGGGAATCTTGATTCCCAGAGCTTCCAGTATAAGTATTTGTACATGCTAGCAAAAAAAAAAAAAAAAAGGAGCTTTTTTTGCAACTAAGTTGCACAAAACCCTATGGAAAACTGGAATAAAAATAAATATAAATATAATTAGGATGGCAGGGACTGGAAAAATGAGGCCCCTGCTTTCAGCAGGTGGGTGTAGAGGTGTCATCAGTGAGGAGGTGAAAATAACTCTCCTTTTAATTGCTCTGCTTTCCCAGTGGTCTGGAGGGAAATAGAGCTTTTGCTTGCTTGGGCAAAGATGTTTCTCTAACCTTGGGAGTGGAGAGTGTCACTCACCTGGGCTGGGCAGGAAAACCTGTGTTGCAGTGGGATTTTCACCCTGCAGCCTTCACAGAGGGGAACCTTGGTGCTTTCTGGACTTTGGTGACAGCTGAGTTTGACCCTAAACTTGTTCTCAGTTGCTCAGTGATGTGATTGAGGAGGAGAATTGGGTAATCTGAGCTTCATCAAGCTGAGGTCAGTGCTTCAGTCAGCTCTCACTGTTTTCTGAGCAGGCGATTTGTCCTTTAATCTGACTTTTTTTAAACTTCATATGCCCCCGTGATTTATAACCCGCCTGTAGGAGCCCATAAAAGCTTTTCTGGGCCTCTCAAAAATCGTTGTGGTGCCCGTTCACCTCCTGGCAGCTGCATTCCTGCTCTCCCAGCTGGTCCTTGGCACGTGGCAGAGGGAGAATCCTTGCTGGAATCAGCTCCCACGCAGCTGAGCAATAGCCTGGATGGTTTTCCAGCACTGGGAAGTGCAGCAGGGATGGATTTAGGGATGGATTCAGACTTCCAGCTCCCCTGCAGTTGCTGGTATTCCCTCTTCCAGGTCTTGCATGGACTCGACTTTGCTTTTCCCAGAGATCCCAAGGCTGAGCTGTGGGGATGTGTAGAAAATTCCCAGCCACAGCTTTTGCTCCGTTCCAGAAACCACTTTCCTTGTTGTCTCCAGCACTGGAGAGCAGTTGGAATACAGCTGGCTGTGCTTTGGGCCCACTGCATTTGGGATTGGGATTAGCCCAGTACCATTAACCCTTGAATTTGATGTTAAAAGTTAAAACAGCCTGTGTGAAAGGGTGGCAAAGAAACGTTTCTCACAGTTCCTCCCAAACCCTCCATCCTGGGCGTTATCTGAGCCCTTTCCAGGCTGCCAAAGGGCACAAACTGGAACGTGCCACTGGGTTTTCCCAGCAGATGTTTGATTTCTGGCTGGTTCCTGGAGGGTGTCAGCAGAACCGTGGCTCCTGCAGGTGAATGCTGCCACCTGTGCCCTGAGGGATGTGGGGGGCTTTGTGTGGGGGACATTGCCTGTGCCAGAGCCCCGGCCTCGTTAGGGCACTAATTAGCCAAGTCCTCTCTCCTGACAGTGCTGCTGATTGTGTCCCCCGTGGATTAAAGACAAACCCTCCCTAACAAGTACCTTGAGTAGCTTGAGCCCTGAACTCCCGTGGACCAGTAATTAATCCAGCTGGAAACAAGGAGCCTGTTGCTGATGGCAGTGCAGGCAAGGAGCTTTTAACTGTTTTTGAACCAGGCAACTCAAAAAAACCCCTGCTGTTATCAGGTTTGTGTGAATAAATGAGGCTTCATCCAGGGGAACCTGGAGCATGTCAGGGTGACACGAGGGTCTGCAGTGGAAGGTGGATCACGGGCAGGCTGGGAAAAAGGGGCTTTAGTGCATATTCCATATGGAACGTGGAAAAGGCAGCTTGAAATGAGTTCATGGCCAGCTTGGAGCCAGTGGATGCAACATCCAGACTCTGTCCAGAGAAGGGAATGCAGCTGGGGAAGTTGGAGGACAAGGAGAAGGGTCTGGAGAGCTACTGAGGGAGCTGGGAAAGGGGCTCAGCCTGGAGAAAAGGAGGCTCAGGGGGGACCTTGTGGTTCTGCACAACTCCCTGAAATCTTGGAGCCAGGCGGGAGTTGGGATCTGCTGGCAGGGAACAGGGACAGGAGGGGAGGGAACGGCCTCAGGGGAGGCTCAGGTTGGGTATCAGGAAAATTCCTTCATGGAAAGGGTGGGCAGGCCTTGGAACTGCCCAGGGCAGGGGTGGAGTCCCCATCCCTGGAGGGATTTCAAAGCCCTGTGGAGGTGGCACTTGGGGACATGGGCAGTGGTGGCCTTGGCAGTGCTGGGAATGGTTGGACTTGAAGGTCTTTTCCAGCCAAAACAACTCTGTGATTCTCTGAAATTATTTTAATCTCAAAGCTCTGAAGAGATGCAGGGAGCTGCTCCTAAATGCAGTTTTTAAGCTCTAAGTTAACGTGATTTCCTCTGACATAAGGTGAGCTCTCCTCTTCCTGCTCTGCTCTGCAGCTGACCCAGCCTTTTTTCCTGGTGCTCCAAGGAGTCCCTGGTACAAAACCAGTCTTGTCATGACACCCTGTGTGAGTTCTGTATTTATCTTGACAGGACAGGGCTGGAGAAGTGTGAGGTTGTGGGTTCCACATTCGAGCAGTCACCGAAGCTCCGTCCCCTTGCAGCATCTCTGTAAAAGATGCATCAGCTCATGCCTGAGTTCCTGCCACTGTAGGGACATGGAGTGTGGGGTT
The DNA here is from genome assembly GCA_013398015.1 of Oreocharis arfaki. Classification (NCBI taxonomy): domain Eukaryota; kingdom Metazoa; phylum Chordata; class Aves; order Passeriformes; family Paramythiidae; genus Oreocharis; species Oreocharis arfaki. Next base: position 24,979 of record VZRR01009347.1, read on the forward strand.
TTTAATGGGTTATTGTGATGTATTTATTTCTTTTTTCCATTCCAGGTTGGCTTGTTCTCTTCATGGCAGTGTTTGAACCAGCGAGTGTCAATGCAATGTGCGTTGGTGCCTTGGGGTTGTAATTTTGTTTTGGCCGATTTAATTTTGTTTCTGCTCTTCCACCTGCTGCCAAGCTGAGTCTTGGGAGAAGATGGCCAAGTATTGTCCACCTTCCTTGGGCACTCAGGCCTCTTCCAGCTGATGGCTCCAACAGGATGGAAGTTGAACACAATAATTCTGTTACGATGCACCCCAAAACTACCAGAGATGTGAATTCCTAAACACCTCTCAACCTTCTGTTTGTTCCAGGCACAGCTGAGAGCCTTCATCCCCGAGATGCTGAAGTACTCCACGGGCCGTGGGAAGCCAGGCTGGGGCAAGGAGAGCTGCAAGCCCATCTGGTGGCCCGAGGACATTCCGTGGGCCAACGTCCGCAGCGACGTCCGCACGGAGGAACAGAAGCAGCGGGTGGGTGTCTCCCCTGCCCGCCTCCAAACGGAGCACAGGGGCCTGCAAAATGGTTTTTGGGAGTGGTTTCTCCCTCGAGGGACAGCAGGAAGAGTCTGTGTCCTGGCTTCCTGAAGGAGGGGAGGGATGCTGTCCCCCCCCTGAGCAGCAGGGAGCTTTGTGTTTAAAGGAAAGAGTCGTGGATGTGCAGTGGAGCCAGGGAAAATGAGAGAACTGGGTGGAAGATCTTGGGTAAGGTTTCTAGCAGCCTGTCACGGAGATAATCAAAGGAAGGCACTGTGGTGTGGTGTGCAGGACCTGTGCAGGCTGGTTCAGGACTGGCTGGGTGGGGAGGCAGGGAATGGTGCTGTGGCAGCACTTTGGTGCTTTCCCAAATCACCGTGGTTTTCTGCTTGGAGTCACAGAATGGTTTGGGTTGGAAGGGCCCTTTTAAAGGTCATGTCATCCCTGCAGTGAGCAGGGACATCTTCACTGCATCAGGTGGCTCTCCAGGGTGAGTTCCTTGGGGAAAGGAAGGGGTGAGCAGAGGGAGATTAAATGTCGGCGAATTGTTGCAAAGCACCCGACAAACCCCAGTAAAGACAAACGTGCAAATCCCAGCCCTGTGCTGGTTCAGAAAACTTTCCTGCACTGATTATCCCCTCTCCCCTTCTGCTGGAAGGTGTCCTGGACCCAGGCCCTGCGGACCATCGTGAAGAACTGCTACAAGCAGCACGGGCGCGAGGACCTGCTCTACGCCTTCGAGGACCAGCAGACCCCGCAGACCACGACCACGCACAGCATCGCCCACCTGGTGCCCTCCCAGACCGTGGTGCAAACCTTCAGCAACCCCGATGGCACCGTGTCCCTCATCCAGGTGAGAGGAACCCCCTGGGGTTTTCCATTTCTGGCACAGGGAGGTGTGGTTTAAGGAAACTCCTTTCAGGAGCTGAACTTGTCCTTCGGGAGTTTTGTCTTTGTCATGTCTTACCCCACAACGCTCCCACAGAAAGATCCATCCTCATCCTCTCTCTTCCCCATTCCCACCCCTTGTTCTCCAGTGCAAGGAGTTCTGCAACGTGGTCAAACAGTTCATGGATTTGACCTGAATTTAATGAACCCACTTACAACACATCCATTTCATGGAGTCACCACACCACACCTGAGGTGGTGGAACTGCCTTCCTTTCATGGCATGAAATGTGGTTTGATCAGCACATCAGGCATTTCTGTGCCCCTGCTCTTCATCTGACACCTGAAGTGTAATACATTTATTACAGACACCAAATACATATTTGTCCTCATGGAATAAGGATTCCTCTTACACCGTTTTTGGCTCAGTGCTGCTGCTGTTTTCCCCATGTTCCCTGTGTGGGAAGGCAGATTCTGGCAGCTCAGGATGTCAAAAAAAAATAGGTTTTCTCTTGAAACTTCCCACAAACTCCTTGTGGGAGTGGGATTTGAATCTCAGTTTCCCCTGTGCCTCCAAACCACCACTGGTGGTGGTTCCTAACCAGGCCCAGCACTTTGTCCCTCTCGAGCATCACGTTTCTAGTGAAGTCTCAGACATAATGAAGATAAAAAGTGGGCATACTGGTTTGGTTTGGATTTAGGTTTTTTTCCCCAAATGAAGCTTTTTCAGTTTTCTGTTCCCCCCTCAAGGCCCAGCAGACTTGCCAGGCTGGTTCTCTTTGCTCACCTGTCCATACATTTTCCCTTTCACTGGTGTCCTTTCAGGTGCTGGACACCTGAGATCCCATTGACTTCCTGGCATTCATATTTAATTCTCCTTCGAGACAAAGCTGCCCATCTCCCTGCCTTTGTCCTTTCCCAGCTGTTAAACGGGGAAAAAGTCATTTCCAAAGGGATATTGAGGATGAGCCAATGTTTGCCAGGTACCTGGAGATGAGACCACCATCCCGGGAAGCAAGGAGGGTGTGCAGGGAATTCCGAGCCAGGGCTGCTGGGTGAGTTTTAAGTGACTCCCACCTCGTGGGCGAAGGGAGTTGACTCCACCGTGCTCCCACAGCTGCTCTTCCTGAGGCTGGGGGAATGGTGAGGGCTTCCTGGGCATGGGGGCAGCACGAGGGGTGTGCAAAACTTGCTGCCAGTCTGGAAGCTGCCACAGATTGACACGATTCCAGCTCGGGATTTCCTCCCCCAGCCCTTCGCGGCAGCTCCGTGTCTTCTGCGAGCTCTGCAATCACAACAAGTCACAGAATCATGGAATGTGAGGGGGTTGGAATGGACCTGAAAGATCCTCTCATTGCCACGGGCAGGGACACCTTCCACCATCCCAGGCTGCTCCATGCCCTGTCCAACCTGGCTTTGGACGCTTCCAGGGATGGGACATCCACAATCTTCCCTATTCCAGCGTCTCACCGCCCTCACAGCAAATTCCTTTATTCTTTTGAATCTGAGAGCAAGTGAGAGCCCCTCTGCCTGAGGGATGTGGACATTTCCTGCAGTAACCAGGTGCATTATTTCCTTCTCCTCCACAGGTTGGCACGGGTGCCACGGTGGCCACGCTGGCCGACGCCTCCGAGCTGCCCACCACGGTCACCGTCGCACAAGTCAATTATTCTGCGGTGGCTGACGGAGAGGTGAGGAGCTGCCTCAGCTTCACGGGGCACCTGCATGGCCTGCCTGAACTCCCATAAATATCTCAGTGCTGCCAGCAAACACCCAGCCTGCAGAGTGAAGGGGTAACACAGAACAGGAGGCTGTAATTTTATGTAGAAAGTGCTGAACTGTTGTTATTTCGACCCAGGGCTCTACAAACACAATTGTAGTGGGAGCTACAATTAGGTCTGAATTTCATACATTTTTTTATACCTCTCATAGATTATTTATTTTTGGGGGGGGGGTGTTTTTTGGCATTTCCATGCCTAAATCTGAACGCTCGAACTTGCAGACATTTATTTTCCCCCTTTTTTCTTTAAACCAAATAACACATAAAAAATAATATCACATTTTCTGTGTATTTAAGAAACATTCCCTTAAAGTTATCAAGATTTTTTTTTTTTTTTTGCCCTCTTGGCTTCAAACCCACCTCTAAATGAGGCTGCAGGTCCCTTTCTGTCCCTTTCCTGCCCTGCTCTGCCTGGCTGGGGTGTCACGGCGAGAGGTGGCAGCACAGAACAGCTTTGCTGGCCACAGAGCCTGACTGCAACAGCCTGGAGTGACCTTGAAATACTTTGCAGCTGCTTCGAGGCTTTTCAAGAACCAGTTTTATCTCCTGAGAGCTGAAAGAAACCTCTCCAAGGCACAAATAAGGCTGGATGGGGCTCACCCATCCAAGGCCAGGCTGGAGCAACCTGGGTTAGTGGAAGGTGTCCCTGCCCATGGATCTGGATGGGTTTAAAGTCCTTTTACACCCTTTCAGCTGTTGTATCCCAGCAGCTCAACCTTTGTGGAGCAGGGCCTGGGCAGTCCCAGCTTCTTTTCCTTCTTTCCTTGCTCCATCCCTCTCCTGGAACGCCTTGGGCACCTTTTTAGGGCTCTGTGTGTCACTGAGGCCTCCCTTCCCACCCGCAGTTTCAGGTTCTCCCTCCCTCCCTCTCCATCCTGTTTTGGGATTAACCTTTGCCCAAAGGCAGCAAAATTTCCTCGTGCAAAATTTTACCTCGAGCCAGCTCTGCTTTTGTGGACTTTTTAACCTTCTCCATCCCAACAAATTGAGGTGTTTTTTTCATCACCTTCTGCAGCATTTTCGACCTTTGGAAATCGTCCCCTGGTGGATTTTGTGGCCGTGCACTGATTATCTCCCGAGCTGGGAAGCTCCAAATGAAAATATGGGGAAAAATGAGCAACTGGGTGAACTTTGGGTAATATGGGAATTATCTATGGGAAGGCCTGGAGTTAGGGAATTTTAAATACCTTGGGATGCATGAACACTTCCAGCCACCATCCTCTTTTATTAAGGAGTATGGCTCAATCCCACCCGAGGCCACAGGTGCTGTCCAGATAAATCCTGGATGGGAACATGGCCAATCCCCAAAATGTCAGTGGATGGGTGCAAATAGAAACAGGCAGGAAAACACAGCCCCTTTCCCTGAGGGATGTGATCCGTGCTGGGCTCCAGCACTGCAGAAACACAGAATTCCAGAACAGCTGGGGTTGGAAGGGACCTTTGGAAATCGTCCAGTCCGAGGCGGGATCACACGGAGCAGGTGACACAGGGACACGTCCAGGTGGGTTTGGGATGTCTCCAGACTCCACAGCCTCCCTGGGCAGCTGTTCCAGAGCTCTGCTGCCCTCCATGGGAGGAATTCTTCCTCGTGGCGAGGTGGAACTTGTCGTGTTCTAATTTATGGCCATTAAGCACAGCTAATTAACGAACAGCCCGGGCTGGCAGGCAGTGATCCAGGCACAACAGCAACAACACTGCCCTGTTCTGTTGAGGATTTGGCTGGACAAGAGGGATTTCTGGGTTTTTGAGGACTTTCATGGATCTTCATGGAGCATCAGCCTCATGGTTGTAGTGTCCAGCCACATCCTCAGGTGGATCCCAGCCTCCCTCCCTCCCTCTTTTCAGATTCGGACACCTGCGGGACTCCGCGGAAACCTCTTGGAACGCTCCATCTCTTTCTTTTTTGGGAAGCAGCCACCCCTCGAGGGGATGATGGCTGACCCTACAGCCTTTCCCTGTGTTCCCCTGGCAGGTGGAGCAGAACTGGGCGACGCTACAGGGCGGGGAGATGACCATCCAGACGACGCAGGCATCGGAGGCCACGCAGGCGGTGGCCTCGTTAGCGGAGGCGGCGGTGGCAGCGTCGCAGGAGATGCAGCAGGGAGCCACTGTCACCATGGCACTTAACAGGTACCTGCAGAGGGGGCAGCTGGCACAACCCGGGCCTGGCATCTCCTTCCTGGGTTTCCTTCTAACGGTGCTGGGTCCGCTCTGTGCCCTCCTGAGAGAGGCTTTTCCTTAGCGAATTCCTGCGGCAGGGTGTGTGCAGGACAGTTCCTGATTCCTGCTCTGTTCAGAATCAGAATTTCCTCCACAGGCCACTGTTTTTAGGGGTTGTTTTTTTCTCAATCTTTCTCAAGTAGAAGCTGGAGGAGCTGCAGGGGTGGAAGGAGCTCTGACAGGGCTTTGGCTGCGCTCAGATCTGAGGTGTAGCTCCACAGGTCCACCCAGCAGGACACAGCATCTTTGCTCAGCTCTACTGAACTGCTTCAACTTGTCCTGCTGTTCCTAAAACCTGGAAACGGCTGTGGCACTCCCTGGGGGAGCAGAGGCACCTTAGGAAACCACAGCACGGCAGTGAAGGAGGTTTCTCACTGCTGAGGCAGGGACAAGAATCTTCCTCATCCAAAGCAGGATCCTGGTTAGAGGCTGCTGGCTGAGCAGCCAGGGGATGGGACAAGGCACAAGACCACTCTGCTGGTGGCTGGAATAAAGCTCCCAAGACCTTGTTCCATCCAGGAATTGCTGAAGGAATCGCTTCAATCCCAGTTTGCTCCCAAATCTCTGTTGAGACTGAATCCCAAACACACCTGGAATTGTTTCTGCTCTTTGTGGTCCAGGTGCACGTCCTTGGGATATTTCTTGTCTGCTACATGAGGTTGGTCAAAAAGGCTTTTTTTACTAAAAGTTTCCCTGTAAAATTCCCTTTTAAAAGGAAATGATCTTTTCAGGACCCTGCAGTTACAGGAAAAAGCCCCATCTCCCCAAATCCAGCTTGCAGGATTTTATCCTGCACATTTCCAGGATTCCAGATTTCTCTACATGGTGGTGGTTTTTTTTGGAAGTGGGAAGGCTGGACATGGGGTTACACCTGATCCCAGTTTTTCTGAGCTTCCCTTGGCCTTCCTGCAGGGAAAATCCTTTCCCAGAGCTCCAGGCTCAGGAGGAGGATGTGCCAAGGGGAGCAGGGAAAAGCCAGACAAGAAAATATTCTGGTTCTCTCAGAGTGTTTGACAGCTGCTCTGAGACACAGAGGGGCTGTTTAGAACTGAACATCCGCCCTGAGTGGATGCAGTAGGGAAGTGTTTGGCATCTGAGCAAGGAAATGAGGGAAGAGAAGGAAAATATGGGAAAATACTTGGAAAATATTCGAGTCAATTGGTCGAGCAGAGAATGAGCAGAGGAGGAGCATCCATGGGGAAGCCAAAGGAAATCCCTACTTTTGTTTTTTTTTTTGCTTCAATAATTGGTAGGAAATTTGGCTTCAGGAATGTTTTACCACTGCTGAGCAGATATTGCCGAAAGAATAAATTGAATATTGGGAATTATAGGAAAAGGCATAAAGGACAAGCCAGGATTAAGCCTCTGGACTAACTCTCAAGGTGTGTTTGCATTTTGAATAGTGAGGGAAGAGGTCACCACTCAAATAGAAAAAGTCTGGAAAGGACAAGAGTGATCAAACCCCAGGAATGATCCGTGCCACAGTGGGCTGGGGATCCTCAGCTTGGGAAGGAGATGACTGGGAATGTGTGAAACCAGGAGGAAAACAAAAAAGGAAAGGTTTTATTTTCTGTTTCTCACTATATCAGACTAAAGGGCCGGCCAGCCAGGAGTTTTTGAAGCACCACAACGCAATTTTTTCTTCTAATTAAATGTGGAACTCTTTGCTCCAGGATGCTGGGGAAGCAAAAAGGTGTAGATGGGTTTCCAAGGGGATTAGAGACAAATCAGAGCTGATGGTCCAGATGCAGTCTCTGGGAAGGTGGGAGGGTGTAGGAAGGGAAGGATTGTGCACAGCCCTTCCTAAATATCTGACACTGCTGTTCTCACAGCAGGGCTGCTGCACGAGAAGGGCTTTTGGCCTGGCTTTGTTTGTGTGAAGACATTTAACAGCACTCTGCTGAAAACAATGCTCATTAAAATGAATTATTAAACCACTTGGCTGGGGAGGAGTTGAAGCCAGAGCCGGTGATGCTGGTCAGGGCAAGCTCTGGGCCTCAGGGCAAGGTGAGCTGGCAGAACCAGGGATGGAGGGAGAGCTCTGAAATCTGCAGAGCCCCAGGATGTGCCAGTGCCAAGAGTCTGGCACCTGAATCCAGAGGCAGGAAGGAGCCGTGTGGAATAACTGCTTGGATTGTCCCAAAGTTTTATCCAAGTCCCAAGCGAAAGGAGGCACCAGTGAGAACACAGGGGTGCCCTGAGAGGCCTGCAAGCTGAAAAAACCCAGCCAGAAGCAGCTTCTTCCCATCCATTCCTCCTCCAGTGTGGATTTCCTCCTCTGCACAACTTCACCCGGGCCCAGCAGGAACCCCTTCGCTCCGGATCGTTCTCTTGACGTGTTTCTCCTGCTTGAAACGGAATTACTCGTTCCTTTGGTGTTCCTAACCCTGCTCTCCCCTCTGCATGCCCGCAGTGAAGCCGCTGCCCACGCCGTAGCCACGCTGGCCGAGGCCACCCTTCAGGGAGGGGGACAGATTGTCCTGTCTGGGGAAACTGCAGCGGCGGTCGGGGCGCTCACCGGAGTCCAGGATGCCAATGGTAAGGCCTCTGCAAAGGTTTTATTTTGGTTTTGGTTTGGTTTTTTTTTTTTTTGAGTTAGGCCTCAGTAAACGGCCTTTTCCTCTTTTTTTAATTGAAGTGTCACGGTTTTGGTGGTAAAGCACTCCTCCCTCGCTCGGGGGGTCACTAAGCAGTTGTGGGTTATAATCTCAGGATGGAATGGGAGCACCAACCCCCTGTTTGCTCCCGTGGTGCTGGTGGTTCTGCTCTTCCCCTCCTTTGGCAGCTGGCTCTTTATCCTTAGCTTTTTTTTAGGGAAAACTGCTCCACGATGTGTGTCTGTGCCCAGCACAGGAAGGGCCAGGCTTGATCAATTAACACAATTAGTTGATGCCATAATAAACTCATCTCCACAAGTCTTTAACCAACATTTTATTGCTTCTTTCCTGCCCTTCTCAAGGCTTTTTTTCCTGTGCTTGGGCAGCTCGTTTTCCTCCTGCTTTATTTTCCCTCCTCCCACCACAGTCGATCCTTCGGTCCCAGGGATTCTCTGCAGCATTTCTCACTTGTTCTCTTACATCTTTCCTGCCAAGTCTGGTGACTTTTTGCAACTCTTCAAACTAGAAATAAAGCTGTAAATCCATAGAAACTGGTCCAAGGGATGAATGGGATGTGCAGATGTGCCTCGTTGGGGCTCATCCACTGCCTCCAGTTGCTCTGTGCTTCTGCCTGACCCTGGAGGTGTTTAAGGAACACCTGGACGTGGCACTTGAAGCCTTGGTGTTGGGTCATAGGTTGGACTCAGTGATCCCAGAGGTCTTTTCCAGCCTAACTCTGGGATAATTTCCAAGCTCAGCCTGGTTATTATGGCATTATCCAAGAAACCCACTGGTTATTTGGATTTAAGTGGAAGGAGGTGTCAAAATCAGCCGGAAAAGGGCGCAAAGGCTGAAGTTTTGAAGAGACCACCTCGAGGGTGGAGCTCTTTGGACAGGAATTGTCAAAGGAGGGCCAAGGTTGGGTGGCAGAGCCGTCACTTTGCATGAAAAGCAGAAACCTGCTTAGGTGACACCTGACTTCCATCAAAATCCTCATGCGGCCGGGAGCGCGCTCCCTTTGAAACGCCGACGTTCAGTTTGCAGTGGAGGGAGGAGGAATTTGACTCGGAGCTGGTTGGATCCCCTTGCTGTGGAGTCAGCCAGCCTGAAGAGGGAGCAGAAACGAAGGGAAATCCCTGTCCTCGGAGCTGGGAATGCATCTGGCACCGAGGGAAGAGCAGGATTGCGTTTATTCCGCCGTGAGGGCGATAAGTGCTGCGTGTTTATCGGAGGCAGGATCTGACCCTGGATGCGCAAAACCAGCAACTAATCAGATTTGGAAAAGCACATCTGCACCCCCGGCTCCTTTTGCTCTGCTTCCAAAATGCTCTCACGGTCTGGATTCCTCTGGATGCATCCCCTAAAAACTCCCCTTCTCCACACCCTCCCTGAGTCACTCCACCTCACTCTTTCAGCATTGATCTCATTGTAATGCAGGCTGGGCTATTTATTTTTTTTCCCCTTTTTTTCTTCTTTGGGTTTTGTTTTTTTTTTCCCTTCTTCCCAGCAGCCGAGTGGGAAATCAGATGGGATTTAGAGTGCATTAAAGGGAGAGACTGCAGCATTTTCCTGTGAGCAAAACCTCGCCCACAGCCCCTCTCGTCTGGTTTCCACTCTCCTTCGATTTGCTCTAATCTCCGGTGGTATTAAGGGGAAGGGCTTTGGAGTCCTTGGAAGCTCCATGCTGTTGGTTCCTTACGTAACCAGCTAATATATCTCCCTCAGGGATGGAGGAGATGTTGGTATCCATTGCTGCTCTCTCTGTCTGGGGAGGGAGAGCAGATGGATTTCCAGCGCTGGCACTGCCGGCAGGATTTATCTCCGTACCCGGGGTGGGAGAGGGAGCATCCTCCTGGACACCATTTGATGGATGCAGCAGGAACAAACCACTCTGTGCCCTTCTGTCCAGAGGAGGTGGAATTGGGAATGATTTGTTGGGGGAAACAACTGCCAGAACCAGAACGGTCCTAACCTGCAAATTCCCCCTGCTCGCTGTTGCTTGCAAGGTGTTAATTTGCTGATATTCCCAATAAATGCTTCTCTCTGGGAATACTCTTATGCTTCTGCAGGGCTTTTCTGAGGAAAAATCCTATCTGGAAGGGTAGGATAGAAATTTATCCCGATCTTACTGATAGGGGAAAGGAGAGAGTTTGACACCTCCCCATCCCTGGGAGTGTCCAAGGCCAGGTTGGACAGGTTTGGAACATCCTGGGATAGTGGAAGGTGCCCACTATCCATAAAGAGATTATCTCTAACTCGCTTCCAATCCAAACCATTCCATGATTTCCATAAAAAATTCTGGGGATCAGGCAAGGCATTACACTCCTGATTTTATCCACTGAGCGTAACTAATCTCTTTTATTATTATTTTGTTTTCTATCTCACTTTGGCATTCTTCCCATCCCTTCTCTGGAATCATCTGAATAATAATAATAATAATAA
>VZRR01009356.1:0-45471 GCA_013398015.1 Oreocharis arfaki
GCTCAGCCGGCCGGGCTCTGAGCCCGCCGCATCCTGCAGTTTTCCGTCCAGGAAGGCGGGAAAGCGGAGAACGAGCACATCGACCTGAAAGTTGCCGGACAGGACGGCTCCGTGGTGCAGTTCCGAATAAAGCGGCACACCCCGCTGAGCAAGCTCATGAAGGTGTACTGCTGCCGACAGGTAGGCGCGGGCAAGGCCCGGGGGCTCCTGAGGCCCCGGGGGGCTCCCACGGACCCCAAGGGCTCCCACCACCCCGGCCAGCCCCGCTCTCCCCGGGGTAGCATCCCCGTGCTGGTGGAACCCTCGCTGCTTCTCTGCTCGGGTCGTGGAACATGCTTGTGGGCAGGATGAGGGGATCCAGGTGTGGGGGAGAGTGAGGAGCTGGGATGCAGGCAGCTCCTCGGTGCGGAGTTCTTCTCATCGGTGCATGGAAGCTGCCTCTTCCTCCTTAGGTGCTCCCTGTTGTCCCGTGGCAGTTACCAAAATTTCTTCACTTCCGGTCCTGGCTCTGAGACAATTCACTAACCCTCAGTCCTGTCATCTCCAAAAACTTCATAAACTTTGAGTGCGTTTTCAGTTTGGAAAACGGCACAAAATAAATTCTTCTGTGCCACAGTTTCCTCGTGGATTTTCCCCTCCTCCCTTCCTGTGTCTCCTGCTGCCTATTGCACAGGTGTGACCGCTGTGTTCCACAGGTGTTCACTGGCTGCTCTGTGCCACAGGCTGTTCCTCAATGCCATCCTCAACTGAACAGGAGGATGTATCCCCACAGCTCAGTTCCTGAGCTTTATGCAGAGCAGAGGGTGGGCATCCGAATGACTTAGGAAACGGAGTGGGATTTTGTTTTCCAGTGTTTCCCCTTGTCTGTTACTTGCAGGATCCTTTCTTCGCGTCTTTGAACTTTACACTCTGCCCTGCTCTGTTCCTGCTGCACCCTGACACCTCTCTGGGTTTTTGGAGAGGTACAGGGAGTTTTAGCATTCCTGTGTGTGACAGAAGTGTGAACCACATGGATTTTGAAGGATTTTAGAGGGCAGAGCAAGGTCTTCAGTCCCTGATGCAGAGAATAAAGGCTTGCTCGTGTCATTAAACGTTGTCAGAACAGGATTCAGTCGTGTGGTAACTCAGGTTTTAAGGGCAATGTAAAGTTACTAGCATTTGACCTTCCTCAGTGTAGACAGCAAGACAAATAACCCTCAGTGTCCTGATGGTTAAATCTTAATTCATAGAATCCCAGAATGGTTTGGGGTTAGAAGAGAATTTAAAGCCCATCTTGTTCCACCACTGCTATGGGCAGGGACACCTTCCCCTAGCCCAGGTTGCTCCCAGCCCCATCCAACCTGGCCTTGAACACTTCCAGGGATCCAGGGGCAGCTGCAGCTTCTCTGGGCAACCTGTGGCACCCTCACAGGGAAGAATTTCTTCCTATTACCTAATGTAAATCTTATCTTCTGTCATGCCTCTTGTCTTTTGGGTGTTAATTTTGTTAACATGTGTTCTGACAGTAAATCCATGAATACTTAGTTTGGATTCAGAAACACAAGTGTGGTTTCTCACATTAATAACTTTAAACTTGCAGGGCTTGTCAGTGAGGCAGATTATGTTCCTGTTTGATGGACAACCAATTAAAGAAGCAGACACACCTGCGCAGGTATGAAAAACACTCTTACTGCAAATTGCTACACAGATATTCAGATGTCTGAGTGATGATCAAAGGGGCTTGAAATCAAAATGATCCTGAAATAGTTGCTGTGAGTTTAGCATGTTCCAACAAATTTGTTCAGGGTGACTGATGGAAAGTGTTTCATGTATTAGGTAATTAAAGTTATTCCTGTAGTGCTCTATGGCTCTATGAGCAGAAAGCCAAGTGCTTTTGTCACCATGTGTCTTTCAAGTTTTCTGTATTACTTATAATTTCTGTATTTTTATGTTAAATGTTAAAATAATTCCTGTGTTGCTCCCACAGCTGGAGATGGAAGACAAAGACACAATCGAAGTGTACCAGCAGCAGACAGGTGGAGGGGTGCTAAGACACAGCATCTTTTGGAGAGTTTAAGGATGCTCATCATACCTCACTCTCTCATCTGCCCTTGGATTTGCTGTTTTATTAGTGAGCAAATGAACAAGCCAGTCAGACGAGGTTCTTTGAAACTTCAGAGGATGTTTACCAAAGTTACTTTTGTCTTCGACATTGTGCGTGCACAAGTCAAAATTGTATCTGCAGGGATTTACCTGTGTCTGAATTGAACCATTTTAAGTTCAGATTAAGTTATGTGTGTTGTCTCTCTGTTGTTAGCCTTTTAAGAAAAATTTATTGTTTTTACTATCTTTTTTTTTCTTCTTTAAACTTGTGGCCTAAGCATTCATCCATGTGTCGGGATATGGAGTGTTCTTCCCTGGCTCTAGCTGGTCTTGCCCCTCTGTTTTAACTCAAATGATGTAAATAATTCAGTGTATTTTCACGCCAGTTGTGAGCATAAAAGTTTCCTGTTAAGATGTACCCAAGAGCAGGAACAGAGATACAGGTTTTAAGTTTTTAGCTTGTGTTGCAAATTCAGTCAGTCCCTTGGGCAGCGTCGTGCCCTTGACATAGGGCTGGAACACGATACAGTGCTTAGGGTAGCGTTTAAATACTTAAAGTTTACATGTGTTTTTTCATATTATGATAAAGTTGTCCAAAATATATATTTTAAATGCAGAAATTGAACTTTTTTTTTTTGTTCTGCACTATTGCAGAACTGGAGGTAGAAGGGCAGCTGGTCCAAAAACTTAATGCTTGTGATAGAGCAGCTGTGGTATTTTTTTGCTGTGCAAGCTTATAAAAATCCCATCACGGAAATTCCAGCTGTTTGCTGAGGGCTGGGCAGCATGTGTCCCTTTGTCCTGCTCCCTTAACTTCAGCTCTTTCTCTGTGAGTACTGGAAGTCTGTGGCCTCAGGTTTCTTTTTAATACTCTTTTTGGTAAATAAACTTGGTAAATGAGGGGGAAAAATGCCTTTTAATGTCACCGAACTGTGCAGAAGAGCTAGTAAGTGAGGAGAGACATTTAGGTGTCTTCAAAATAATAATAATAATAAACTGCTCTCCTGCCTCTCCAACCTTGCTGAGGTTTAATGATTTGTGTGGTGGTTTAGGCTCCATGAAGCCTGTTCCAGAGGAATTTTAACTCAGGCTGTCCTGCTGCTCTGTGGAATCATGAACAGCCTTTTCTCTTTCCATTTGTTCACATTAGATGTGCTCCTGCTTGCTGAAATCTCGCTGGAAAGGCCTCTCTTTCCTTTTGCATGTTCTTGGTGAGCCCGGGCCAGGCTGGACGGGGCTTGGAGCAACCTGGGCTAGTGGAAGGTGTCCCTGCCCATGGCAAGAGGTGGAACGAGATGAGCTTTAAGGTCTCTTCCTACTCGAACAGTTCTGGAATTCTGTGAAGTCCTTAACGGGGTGGGATACCCCGCGGATCCCGCTGTGTGTTCCCGGATTTACACATTCCCGTGCCGCCCTTTGCTGCTGCCCAGAGCAAATCCAGCTTGGGCCTCGGGCTCCTGCCTCTGGCTCTCTGTGGCCCATCCCTGCAGGAAAGGCGGTGTGGGGGCTGCTCCAGGGAATCCGAAGGGTGTGCCCAGCTGCAAACCCGCACAAGCCCCGCTCCGTGGGGCATTCTGCCGCACAATACAGCATTTTGCGTATTCTCCTCTGCCCTCCCACGGCGGCGGAGCAGCTGCCGTGTTCCCGTCGTTTCCCACAGCGAATTCCCGGGGCTCTCCTACCTTGCGCGGTGCCGGCTGGAGGACTGGGCGCTACCATAGAGGAGAAGCCGGCGGGATAGAGCGCCGCCCTCCACCCCCTGTCAGCCGGCGGCCGCTCTGGCCGCGCACCCGGAAGCGGCGGCGGGGCCGCGCCATGGCGGGGACGGCGCTGAAGCGGCTCATGGCCGAGTACAAGCGTGAGTCGCGCTCCGCGGGCCCCTCGCGCTGGCTTCCTGGCGGGATCGCTGCCAAAGCCCGGGAGGGCCCGCGGGCCGGGCGGGGCCGTGGCCGCCGCGGGGCAGGCCGAACCGCGGGCCTCCCTCTCTGTGCCCGGGGCAGCTCCCCGTGCCCCCCCGGCTGCAGGGTCCTCTCTGAGTCCGTACAGAGCTCCCCGGGGCGGGGCTGAGGGTCACCGGACGGGTACGGGGCACTGCCGGCTTTGAGGAGGCTGTGGGAAGGGGTCCTGCCCGGAACCCTCCCTCTGGGACACCGGGGAGGGGAGAGTGGTGTGTGGGTGACACCTCTGGGGTTCCGTGGCTCCAGGAGCTTGGTCAGGGGGTAGGCTGGGAAGCCTAGGCAAGTGGCCGGTTATTTTGATGTTTTTCCCTGTTAAACTTTCCAGATGGAACAGAATACAGGTATGGAAGCCTCTGTTGCAGAGCTCTGTTACATCGAAGGTAATTAGAAGTGTTTGTCAGGACAGATACCTTCTGGTTGTGGCTGCCCCATCCCTGGAAGTGTCCAAGGCCAGGTTGGACGGGGCTTGGAGCAACCTGGGCTAGTGGAAGGTGTCCCTGCCCATGGCAGGGGAGGAACAAGGTGGGCTTCAAGGTCTCTTCCAACTCGAACAATTCTGTAATTCTGTGAGGTCCTTAATGGAAGCAGAGTGGTTAGTAAGAGGATTTAAACTCGAATTTAGTAATCAAGGACACAGACTTGTTTGTTTAAAAATCAGTGTGAGATGTGACTGCAGGGGGTGTCGAGCAGTGATCTTCACCAGTCCCACCACAGGAAGCAGAGACCTGCTGCAGTGGGCTAGGGCCCTCTGGGATTCCCAGTTCTTCTGGGATGGCTCATCTGCTCCCTGATGAGTTTGAGAGGTGTCCAAAGGTGCCTTTTGTTGGCAAAGGAATATTTGTTTGTTTACCTCGGTGTTTCTGGGCTTTGATGCTCTGGCTTTTATTTACAGCGAGGAAGTAGAATGGAGAAAAGAAATGTTTGGTGGGGATGGAGGGAGCTGGGCTGTAAGAACTGGCCTTCTGCTCCAGGGAAAGTCACTTACTGTGCTCCCCAGGCTGTCCAGGAATGGGGAGTTGTTTCTCTCTGTCATCATTAGAGGAAGACTCCAGCCTGTGTAAAAAAGAGTATTTATAGACACACATTTCCTGCCAACAGTGTGCCTATTCTCAGGCTGCTCTGCAGAGGACTGGTCTCTAGGCTGAGCTGTCACGCAGGTGTTTGGGCGGCCAGGGCCCCGCACCCAGTGTTTGGGCTGCTGCCACTGACCGCTGGGGGTGGTGAGCGAGCCCTGCAGCTGTGCGGGTGAAGTTTGTGCTGACAGAGTGTGTCCTAGAAATCTGCATTTTCCCATTGTCATCCCGAGGCAGTGACGTGAAAAACAACCACAGAAAGACTTGGCACTGCTTCTGTCCTCTCATATCTATCCCCTAAGTCTCAAAAAAGCATTTGTGATCCTCTGTTGTTGAGGAGCACAGAGATCTTACTGGAGTGTCTTGTATGAATGAAATCTTTAGGAAAAATGATGTTAAATGACCTCAGAAAGATTTTGACTTAATGCCACAGGCAGACATAGGGTGAATCTTCTCTGCCTGGTTTCCCAGGGTAACACTAGCCATGAGCAGAAATAACATTTTGTCTGTGATCTGCCTTTACAAATGCTTTCTCATGTCCAATAAAACACAGTACTGTGAAAAATGAATGTAACTCGCAGTGGCTAATTGCACAGTGCTTTCTGGAAACCTGAGCTGCAGCAGTGCAGTAAGCCAGACATTTTGGTGTCTGTGGGTTCCCCTCTGCTGCATGTCCAGGTTTGTTATTTTCCTTTAGCACATCAAACCTTGCTACAAACCCCAGAATCAAGCCTGACTTACAGCCTTTCCATAGTGTCTCACTAAAGACTGACAGTTAATTGTAGCTCTTCAGAAGCTCTGTGGAGATTTTCATCAAAAGTTATTTTGAAAAATAAAAATAGCTCCTAGTTGTAAGTATTTCTGCTGCCTCTTTTTGCAGAAAAAGAGCAAGTCCTACCTTGGGACAGGGCTGGAGCCTGAGGTTCAGCTCAGTATGAAGTTTCTCCCCCCGGTGATGTGTGTTGCTGGTGTGGACGTGGGCACTGCGAGGCCCTGGGTGAATGTGGGCATGGAAATGGTTTTCAGTGACCCGCTCCTGACTGCCCACCTTGGATGAAATCTTGTCTGTGTCATGTACAAAGTTTGTAGACACGATCTTTTTTCTTTGCTTTCCCTCTTCTCCTCTATCTCTTCCCTTTAGTTACTTCTAGTAATGACAGTGGTGTTTGGCAGTCAGTGCCTTGCTGGTGGGTGTAGTTTCCTTACCAGACTTCTAATTCTTTCCATTTTTTCCTTTTTCAGTTTTTGTCTTCGATTTTTTTCTGTGCATGTGTGCACACATGTTTAAGTCTTTATTTAAAGATTTATCATTTCCTCCTGTGAAAAGTTCTTGACATTGTGAGGAGTTTCTACCTGTGGGAGCCCAGATATATTACTGCATTTTGGGACAGGCTGTGAAATTGCACTGGTTTTTTTTCCTTTTAAAGAAGGAAGGGAAGGTGGCTGTGGACGTCCAGATTACACGCATTGGGGTTTTTGTCCTTATTTAGATATTTGCATGTTTGACTTTTTGCTTTCTCAGATTTATTATCTACTCTCCCAGAACTAGTTTGGCTAAAGCTGTAAAAAAAAAAAAAAATCAGATATAAAAAAGGGCATCAATTTTATTAGAGCATGTATCTGTTTTTAATTTTAGATATATAATAGTATTGAGGCCTGACATAAGTCTCTCAGTAGCTTATACCTGTGAGAGTTAAGAGATTGAAACCTTTTTCTGTGTTTCCTCTTTCTTGAGTCAAGATCTTAAAGATGTCTTATGCTTGCTGAAATTTCAAATCTAAAATGAGTTACTCTGGAAGAATTAAATCTCTAGAGACCCAAGAATTGTAGTGCCTGATTGTGTGCACTGTATTTCCTTCCTGGTACAAACAGGCAACAGAGCAGTGAATTTTAATGCCAACAGGTTTCTTTGGAAGTGCTGTCCGGTGTAAAATAAGAGATTTATGTTGATTGTGAGATGCGGGAAGTCACAGAAGTAATGAATCTTCTGAACCTGGCAGTGCTTCAGTGGGTACTTCCCATCCTTACTGCCTGGGGAGGGTTGTGTGGAGTCGGAAGAAAACTGACTGTTTTCAGGCATCTCAGTCCAGATGCTGTCACGTACCGCAGTGAGCACGTGCCCACAGTATTTCCTAAGTCCTGGGCTTTTCATGCCCTTGGACGTCTGCTAAATGGCTTCGGTTTTTAGGAAACATCCTGCTGAACTTCTCTTTTAAGGATGATCTTTTCAGTCTCTTCAGTTCTTTAACAAGAAGGCATGTTTCTGCTCTCCTGAGAAGCATCTCCAAGGTGTAATTGGCTGATAATGACTCCACAAAGAGCAGTGAAATGGAAATGAAGGCATTGATTGTGTGTGCAGCAGATCTGCCCCGAGTCCCTAATAGAAGCATTACACTTGTCTAGTGTCAGCTGTTTTAAGCTTACAACCAAGACTTGAAAGAGACTTTTCCTGGCCTTCCCCTTTACCTCTTTAAAATTTGATCCCTTTCCTAGTCTGCTAGTTTATTCTTTTTTCCAAATTAACTCCTTGTCCTTCCACCTGGAACCCCTTAATAAGACATTGCTGCTCATGCATTTGCTCTGTAGGAATGTCCCCGAAAATCCAGAATAAAACTCCTTGATATCAATGTAGTGTTCAGAAGCAGGCATTACTTTATTCCAGCAGTGGATTCACAGGGAATAACTCCACCTTAATGTAAATGCATGGCTCAAGATGATATATTAGCCAGAAATACACATACTTATGTGGAGCTGGTTTCGCCTTGCTGTCTTCTTGGGGGTCTTTAGGGACCAGATATGGGTTAGTTTTTTGCCCTGGTTATGTAAAGCTGCACAACACATTTCTGAGCAGACTGGGTCGGGCTATTTGACTTGTTACAGAGCTCTCAACATTCCACTAAGGTTCCCTGGACTGTTAACCTCTGGTAAGCTGTTTCCAGCCGGAGCTATCTAGATACTGTCTCTGCTCAGCAGGGGCAGAGTGCTTAGCTCCTTGCTATCCAAAGAAAGGTAATGGAGCTGGGGAAGGGGCTGGAGCAGCACTAGGAGCAGCTGAGGGAGCTGGGGGTGCTCTGCAACTCCCTGATAGGGGAGTGGAGCCAGGTGGAGGTCTGGCTCTGCTCCCAGGGAACAAATAAAATGTTGCACCAGGGGAGGTTTAGATTGGCTTTTAGGGAAAAGTTCTTCCCTGAGTGGGACTGCTTGGCCTAGCTTGTCTGTCAGAGTTGCTCTGCATGTGATCAGAGCATTGATTTTAGCTTTTCACTGCTTTCTGCTGCTCACATATAAATAATTGGACACTCCCCCTTCCGACATTGTGTGAAAGTGACTCTGTTTTGGAGGCTCTGGTGAGCTGTAGCAGCTGATGCTGTGTCAGCTCCCTGTGGTTGATACTGTGCTTCTCTGAAAACTGGGCTTGCAGTTTCCCTCTGAGTAACTCTAAAATCACAGGGTAGGATGTTACCATCCCAGTGGAAAAGGGGTTTTTCCTTTCCTCAATGACCAGGTGCAGCAGCAGCAGCCCCTCAGAATTAAAGCTCCTGTGCTCCTGAATGCCCAGTTTCCACTTTACCCGATCCTTAAGGACGGAAACCTCTTTCCCCAAGGGGAGTGCTGAGCAAGTGGAGAATTGAACCTCTGTCCTCATGAAGACCCTTTGCCCTGTGGACTTTGGCTGTTTCTTCCCATTGCCCCTGTTCTCCTTGGAGTGGAGTGCTGTATGACACACTTCATGTGGCTGCCCACCACAGGAGATACACAGGGATGCTGCCAGCTTTTCCAGGGAAATCGTAGGAAACATCAGAGGGATCTTCTTAGAGAGAGCCACAAGATGGAGCAAAATGATTCCAGGAGCTCCTGTGTTTGACATCTCTCTCTTTCTGTCTGAAAACATCAACAAGAAAAGCTACTGGAGACGCACTGTGAAGCTGGAAAAACCTGCCATGGAACGCCGGGACATGTGGAAAACTGTAAGGCTGAGTTTCAATCTGCTCCTGGGATTTGGAACATCAGAGAAGGTTGCGCCAAGGTTAAGGGCAACCTGAGCAAACTGAAGAGTTTCATGATCTCTCCTGGCCATGCATCTCAGCATCATCTTTGAATCCTGCAGTAAAGGAGCTGTTGCAAGGCAGAAATCTGTTCTGTGCAGCACTACCCACAGTTTTCACCTGCAGCCTAAACAGAAATTAAGTCGAGTGTCTCATTTATTGGTTTGTGACTTCACATATTCCCTGGGTCGGTGTTCCTGCTTGTTTTCCTGCGTGGGAATGCGTGTGGGGGTTCTTGTGGCTGTGTTCTGTGTGTTACTGGCCACTGGTGTTCCAGAGGCCATTGGTTAGGAAACATTGTGCTGGAGAAGCAGCTGGCAGTGTCACCTCCTGCCACCAGTTCCAGTGGCTGCCCCACAGCTCACTTGGAGCCTTCGGGCTGGTGTTGAGCCCCTGGGACTGCTGGCCCATTGGTTGCCTGTTTGTAGCTGAACCGTGCCTCAGCTGCTGCCACCTCCCTGCAGAACATAAGAAAGTAGAAATTGATGATCAGTCCACTAGATAGGAGAAAATCTGGTTGTTTTATGAGGACGTGGTATACTGGCCTTCACCAGCTTGAAATAAGGGGCTGATGCCGAAGGTTATTTCACGGATTTGGAATTGTATCAGATGCCTGGAGAAAGTGAGGATTGATGGATCCAAACTTGCCATGTGCAGCCATGGCTGTTTTATTGCTGCTTCTTTTTTTTTTTAACTCACATTTTCCAGGCCATGCAGGAGGAGTTGGATTGAATTTGGGGAACAGAGCTGCTTGTCAAATCTCTTGTGTCTGCTTCTCCTGTTTTTGTGTTGTTCTGGGTTTTGCACTGAGGTATGTCATGCCTGAATGGGTGCAGAGAGGTTATAGTGATACAAACTTCAGGCTGTTGTGGTATCCAGCAGATACCGCAGAGGTGCAAGAGAAGAGTGTTTCCCAGGCTTTGTGAAAAGAATTTTTGTCTTCCTTCTCAGGTGTAAATTATTGCCTCTGTAAAGATGGGAGACTCGATGATCCTAGAGGTCTTTTCCAACCGAAACAGTTCTGTGACTCCAAGGCTAGTTCTAGGAGCTGGAAAAACCCCAAAGTGCCAAATAATTTTGTCTAGAACACTGTCCTGCATTAAGCAATGGTGGTGGGGCCCCTGTGCTAAGCCATGGCCACTCAAACACCCCCTGAAATGCTTGGGCTCACAGGTCACCTCAATCTTCCTTGTGTTTCTGTTTTTGCAGAGCTGACACTGAACCCACCAGAGGGGATTGTGGCAGGTGAGGAGCTGAGCAGGGTTTGTGCACTCAGGAGCTGTAACCTTGTGTTCAGGTAGCACTGAGCATTGTTTTGTTTTATTTCACAGGTCCCATGAATGAAGAGAACTTCTTCGAATGGGAAGCCCTGATCATGTGAGTTAATACTGTTTGGTATATTAACACATCATCAGCAGTTGCTGTGATGAGCTTCTAGGAGAGCAAGAATGTAAAAAAGTACTATCAGTTCTGTATGACATCAGCATTGGCCTACCTTGGGCTGGAAACGCCTCTGATCCAAACAGGGAGTTACATTTGGACTTTAAACAGGGTGACAGAGGCAGCATTGGTGATGTGTACAACTTGTTAGGATAACTTTTTGTACAGGTGTCATAGTAGTAAGCTTGCAAATCTGTCAGGAATCCTCATTTGGGCTCCCTTGGATATTTGTTACATTTTCAAACACTGTAGGAAACAAACAGTTGCTTGTAGATCACACAGACCTGTTGGAACATTGCCCAGCTGCACATGCAGGACAGCTTTTAAGTGGAGCAAAATACACAGATTATTACTGACAGGAGAAAGAAATCAATGTCTGAAATTAGTTTGTTTACTATTCAAATAGTTTTTCTAGAAAAATTGAAAGGTTTTGATCTGCAAAAGTATTGACATTGAAGTAAAAATTCTTTTGAATTAATGAATCAGTTGGTGTTGTCAAGAGTTGGATTCAGAGGTTTTGTGTAGAAAGAGATTCACTCTTCTGTTAGTGAATAGCTCTGATCATGACCTGCTGTGTTTTGGGGGTGATGAAGACTTCTTTACAAAGCTGTGTTCTCTCTCTTCCACTGCCCAGCTGATGGGTGTGGTTGTTGGTAGAAAAATTTGCTGTGAAAAGACGAAATCTTTTTGCCCAGCATCTTACAGGTTGTCTTCTCTCTTGCTTGTACTCTTATTCATACTGTACCTTCTTTGGGAACTTTGAGTACATGGAATAACTGGTGATTTTTACGAAATAAAGTTCTAAAATGGTAGGGAAGAGGAAAAAAGATGTTTGCCACTCATATCTGACGATTTATGCAAGTACTGCACGATTAAAACATGAGGAACCTCCAGACCACTAAGTCCATCTTGAAGCTGGTGGTCTGTTGTTAGGGTAGATCCTGGCTCTGTATTTCAGGATTCCTTTGGTAAGAATTGGTGATTTCCTTTCCTTCAGCCAGGGCTGGGTTGTCCTGAGGGGACTCTGGGGGGCAGCAGGCAGTGGCTGTGGCCCCACTCGCTCCATGCCCTCTGTGATTTGGGCAGGTTTTCCCTGCAACCACTGGTGCTGACTGGTGAGATTCTCAGCTGGCGTGGGTGGCAGAGTTTTCCTAGCTCGGTTTGCTTGGAATGTGTTGTCTAGGGATGAAAAACAAGATTTCTGTCTCTTGGGCTCAGGCGTGCAACTAATACAAAAGCATGGCGAGCTGTAGCGAATTCCCTGTTCCACACATGCTGGCTGTGTGGGTGATCCTGCTGCACGGCAAGCGAGAGCCTCTGAGTTATTTTAGACCTTGGTGAGTGGAGGTTTGGATTACCACTGCTTGTTTGCTCATTGATGGCAGGAGTTGGCAAATGCCTCTGCTTATGTGCAGCGATTTTTCCTGGGATAACAGGTTGTGCTTCCTGGTAGCTCAGTCCCCTGAAAATAAACACTTAGCATGGAAATTGATTGTTTTGTTGCCTGACACCAGAGATTTTGGCTGCAGGGTCTTGTGCTTTTTGTGAGTGGCATAGTCAGCACATGTGCTTCGTAATGGGCCAGAGTTCAGGTCAGACAGCTGTGATTGCCGGGAGTGTGGGAATCCCAGAGGGTTTAATGCACTTCTTGGAATATGGAAGGAAATTCCTGCTTATTGGTGCTTCCTCACAGCAGAGGTGGTATGGCTGAGTAGAGGTTTCCTGAGGGACACTCAGAAGCACTTCTGAATTGCCTAGAAAATACCTTTTCTGAGGTTTCCCATCACATCCTTAAAGAACAGAGGAGCTGCCTGCAGACTTGAAAGCCCTTTAAAGTGCTGAGTGTTGAGCTTCAGGTCTTTGTCAGCATAAAATGAGAGGCGGAGGTGCTTTAATTTTGGTTTCTGTATTGTGTGTATGTCATAATGAAGCTCTATTTTAAGATCTGCTTAATTTGGAAGCTGTGATACAGTAGAAACATGTTTACCCTAAACACATTTGGTTACTTTCGTCTCTTTACAAACCCTGTTAGTAGCAGTGTTTGCAATACCTTTGGAGAGCATGACTTGTTTGTAGTTGTCTGTGGTGATCTTCTGCAGTGTTTTGTAATCTCAAATGTGCTGTGTGAGATTCAGGGAATGAGGTGTGCAGATGAGAAAAGGAGGGTAAAGCTGCCTTCAAAATTTTAGGTAGATAAAGTGCAAAAGGTTAGTAACGTAATTGTGAAAAGAACAGAATACTTTTTTTTCCCTTCACCCAATTTATATAAAGCTAGAGCACATATAATGGCACATAACTTTAAAAAAAAAAGACTTAAGGGAGAAAAGACATCTCTCTCGTGAGCCATTTATCAGTTCAAAGGTAGGCTGGGTTATGTTACACAGATTGATGTAAAAGCTTGGCTTGGAGATAAAATAATGCATTTTTAAATAATGGAAATAATAATTTGTATCTCCAGTGTTCTTGCCCGCAGCAGCAATGCCAGAGGAATGTGAAACATATAAATGTTGAGGCTGTGTTGACGTCTCTAAAGTAGAGAACGGATCTTACACTCCCAAAGTGAGTGTAAATGGGCACAGAACCGAAAGTACCCCGTGAAAACCTTTCTGAAGACCGGAGGTGGGGAGTATTGTTGAAAGCCAGGTCTTTGCAGCATCATTTCAGGAGAGTTTGCCTTACATTGCTCAGCTCCCTAGTGCTGCATGAGGTCCTTCAGGCTGTGTTGTGTTCATGGATTTAACATTTCAAGGCCAAGTTTTGCCCTCTTTGGTTGGCATGTACAAGTGTGTGTTGCTATTAAAGTTTATCCCCAAAAGACACACAAGCATGCAATGGTTAAGAGCTTTATTAGCCCAAAGAGTGCTTGAAAACTAAACAGTATAAATTGAAGTCGACATATCACAAAGCTGTTTAGAAAGGTAATTAGATCTACAATTAGGCTTATGACTTTTTTTTCCATTCCCCTTTTGGGCATCTGATGATTGTGGGGTTTGGTGTTTTTCCAGCATCTTTTTATAAATAAGCCATTTGAAGCTTATGTGAAGCTGTGATTATAGAATTAGATTCACAGAATCGTTAAGGTTGGAAAAGGCCTCGAAGACCATTAAATTCAACCATTTGCCAAGCACTGTCAAATCCACCCTAAACCGTGTCCCCAAACGCCACATTCACGTGGTTTTTGAATGCTTTCATGGATCGTGACTCCACCACTGCCCTGGCAGCCTGTTCCAAGGCTGAACAACCCTTTCAGGGAAGAAATTTTTCCCTATATCCAACCTAAACCTCCCTTGTTGCAACTTGAGGCCGTTTCCTCTTGACCTGTCTCTTGTTCTCTGGGAGCAGAGCCCAGCCCCCCTATCTGCACCCTCCTGTCAGGGAGTTGTAGGAGAAGGTCCAAACGAAATTACTCCCATTAGCTGTCCTCCTCAAGGTACTTCTCTCTCCTATTTGGCAGATACCCACTGCTCTTCTCTGCCCCTTGCATGAGTAAAAGCCAGCTGCTGGAGGTCAGAGCTTCTCATTTTCATGCTTTGTCTTCTGTCATCTTTGGAATCGCTGCACAGCAGGGGGTTGATTACAGAAGCTGCCATTCTCTTACCTCCCTGGCCCTGCCAATGTCCTTTGTGAGCTAAAAGTGATGCTGTCAAGAGTGTTTTGTGGTTGCAAATGCTGTCTTGGATTAACTTTAATAATTTCTTTGAAGTTGATCCTGGCAGCGCTGAGTGGCTAAAACAAAAGCAGTTTGCTCACATAGTACAGGGCCTAAAATGGAGTATGTTGGGTTGAGTCTATTTGACAGACGAGCCCTTAAGGCTGTGTGTTTGCTCTCAAAACAGAACATAGACACCCACCAGCTTTTCAATGCCTGTATGTACATACTCTCAGAAGTTCAACAATAAGCCTTTAAAATGCAGCTGGAATTAAAATGGTCATGAAAAAATGTATTCCGTTTGCTCTCAGATGTGAATTGAATCCCTACTAAATTTAGGGAAAAGGCCAGAAAGGGAACAAAGTGGTTGAGATGGTTTAGCTTTCATTCTTGCAGAATGTTGATGCATTTCTCTTCCCTTACCTGCCAGTGTCAATATTCATGTTTAAATCACATAGTTCTTGTGTTTCATCTACCAGCCAAGTCTTTTGAATCCCAAAGTTTGAAAGAGTAAGTATTTTAGGGCTTTAGGATTTGCTGCTCTCCAACTTTAATGTTCTTTCTGGCATAGAGAATGTGAATTGGGAGGAAGAGGCATGAATATGTTCCTAACCCTTATTTCCCAGACAGTGGAACCTTTGTTTGAAGGGCTTTTTACAAAATACATGAGGTTTCCTTGGCTACGATTTTCAGTGCTGAAGCTTTTTTCGTCATCTTTCCAATCAAGGGAAATCATGCTTGTGTTACAACTTCCAGATGGTTCATCAATTTGGAATAAATCATGGCTAACGAACTTGTTTTTTGCTCACTTTCCACAAGCGTTTTATTTAGGCAGGGTAAAACAGCTGTCTTTATGTTCTCAACTCGAATGCACTTTGAACTAGATTCTGAACACAATAAGGAAGTGTTTCTACAAGAACCCCAATGAAGCCATTTGTTCCCCACCTGCACTTGAGCAAGGGCAAACTCAATACCTGGAGTCTGCAAAGACACACTGTTGTCCTGCATCTCCTCTGACAATTATGGTCTCTGAGCTTTGTTTTTATTTTTACAAACCTTTGCTGTGTTTTGTGCATCAGACAGTGATAAGTGTTTGTGTGGTTGTGCTAGATGCTGGCAGTTGGGATCTCTGTGGGGCTTCTAAATTAATTTTGAGCTCCAGCATTTGACATCTCTGTCTTGTAGAGCATAACAGTATCTTCAAAGGCACAGGAGCCCCACACCTGCCTCTGCTTTCGCTTGACGTGCAGACACTCAAATCCTGGAACATGCCTTGGAGCCAGATACTCCAATTATATGCAGACACACCCTGCTAATTAAACAGTGTTGTGACCTTCCTAGTAATTTAGTGTGCAAGCTTTGATTTCCCCCTTGCCTCCCAAGCCTCATATTTGGATGTAAGTTTATGAGGTGTGGGGTAAGAGCACCTTAACTCTTTATTTCCTGGAGAAGATGATATAACCCATGCCTCACATGTCTCATTAGACAAGAATTCGAGTGAAAGAGCTGTTTAAAACTTTGGTGAACAACATTTTATCTGTTTCTAGGGGTCCTGAAGACACCTGTTTCGAGTATGGGGTTTTCCCTGCTATCCTGAGTTTTCCTCTGGACTACCCGTTGAGTCCTCCGAAGATGAGGTTCACATGCGAGATGTTCCATCCCAACAGTGAGTCTGGTGCAGCAGGATGCACGGGGGAGTGGGCTGCTTGTGCGACTTAAAAAGCAACTTCTGCAGCAGGAGAGCTGGTATCCTTCCTGAGGGTGCTTCTCTCCCTTTCCAGCCCTGAGCACACAGGACGAGCATTCAGCTGCTCAACAGTTTTGGTCTGTCTTAGCGTCCTTTTCTCTTTATCCCATTATTCCTCATGAACCTTTTGCTTATAAACGGTCCAACAAGGATTCCAGCAAATTCCATGCCTTTAAATGTTCCATATGGATGGATGGAACATTTATATAAATATTTATATAAATATAAATGGGATGTGAGACTTAGTGAATTAATACAGGCTGTTTCCAGACACAGAGTCATAGAATATGCTGAGTTTGGAGGGACCCGTCAGCATCATAGTGCTCAATGCAGGACACCCCAAGAATCCCACCGTGTGCCTGAGAGCATTGGTTCCCAACAGACCATTAACTCAGCCTTGCTCTACGGCTTGTATTTAGGTTTTTTGGTGTTATTTTAATGACTGAAAAGTTGTTCATGGGTGCAGCTTTATTAGGCAGCATGGCTTTTGCCCCGTGAAATCACAGGTTTGTTTAACATTTCTGAGGGGATCTTTCTGAAATATGGAGTGCTCTGTCTGAGCAGACAACACATTTGCAGGTGTTTAATATTCAAACGTCTCTGGCCTTTGCTCTGCAATACTGGTTGAGTTGTGTTCCATGATCAGAAAGATCTTTTCCAACCTTCATGAATCTGTGATCGTGACATTATTATTCAATGGGAGCAATTGCAGTGACAAGAAGTACAGCTAACAGGTTTGAGCCTTGGACGTGAAAAAACCATAGAGCCCCCGTTTGCAGCCTGGACCGCCACTTTCTGGAATCAGCCTTGGAGTTCTGTGTAAAATCATTGCTTTTGACATCTGCTGAATCAACATGGATTGTGCAAAGGTTGGTTGTTACTACCCCGGTTTGATGGGCTGGATCTATTTTCAGGCTGTCAGGTCTCTGACTCTCCAGAGGAGGAAAAGGCAAACGCTGTGCTCCTGCCTAATGCTTCCTGTTCAGCTGACATTCTTGCACTTGGCAAACACAGGTCATAATCTCAGCTGGGAATCAATTTATTTCATCCTATATACAAGGCATTTTGCAATTTCTTGAAGTTTCTCTGTTATTCCCTTCTGGAAGCACTGCTTGTGCAGGTTCTTGCCCATTTAATCCACATCTTTCTCTTCTCCTGTGGAAGACACACCTGCATGTCACAGCATAGAACTGTGTGGACATGCCCAAGGCAGTGTGGCATCACCTCTGGAGTTCTGATGTCTGCAGCAGGGCAGCATCTGGCACTTGGAAGCGGTTGTAGCCGTGTCAGCACCTTGCTCTAGCTGGACTAATTCACCCAAACTTCTTGCCAGGGCTGGTTTCCCTAAGCAAATCCTTGTCCCTGCAGCTCCAGCTGTGGCCTTGGCTTGAGGTTCAGTGCTCTCAGCTGTGTTGTGTGCAGCACTGCCAGGAGGAGTGAGGTGAGGAGAAGCACAAATTGCCTGACTCTTGTGTTAAAGAGTGGCTTTACACATGGGTGTTTCTTCCATGAGATAATTGGAACATACTGGATGGTCAGCTCAGCTCTTCAGAGTCCTGTGACTTGGAGTCTTCTTAATCTGAAGCTGAGATCACCTGAAGCAGACACTTGAATCTTTCTTCTCAGCTGAGGTTGTGGTGGGCTGGTTCTACCCAGAAAGGCTGCAGAAAGGGGTGGCTGGGCTGTGCTTTTTCTGGTTTTTCCTCTCCCTGTGAGAAATCGCAAGGAAAATGTTTAAAACATCTGGTGTGTTCCCTCATCTTTGCAGTTTATGTTATGTGGAGGGGGAATCAAGGTACTACAGAACTGTCTTCTCTTAAATTAAAATGACCTTCTTGGATGCTCTGGCAAAAATAATTAAATAGTGATTAACGGCAGTGCTTGCATCGGCACTGAATGTCCACATAGGATCATGGGTGGTTTGGGAGCGATTGTTGGAAGAGACCTTAAAGCCCATCCCCCCCCCCCCCCTGCCACGGGCAGGGACACTTTCCACTAGCCCAGGAGGCTCCAAGCCCTGTCCAACCCAGCCTTGGACACTTCCAGGGATGGAGCAGCCACAGCTTCTCTGGACGACCTGTGTCAGGTTCCCACCACCCTCTCAGGGAACAATTTCTTCCCAATATCCCATCTAACCCTGCCCTCTGGCGGTGTGCAGCCATTGCCCCTTGTCCAAAACCCCTTTCCAGCTCTCTTGGAGCGCCTTTAGGCACTGGAAGGGGCTCCGAAGTCTCCCTAGAGCTTTCTCTTCTCCAGGCCTCCCAGCTCTCCCAGCCTGTTTCCAGAGCATCTCTCTGTGGCCTCATTTGGACTCATTCCAGCAGCTCCACATCCTTAGGTTGGGGGCCCCACAGCTGGACAGGGGTAGGTCTCACCTGAACAGGGGGAGAGAAGATCCATGCATCTTCCTGCAGTCAGCCTTTGATGCCTTGGCTGTGCCGCTGTGTTCCAGCTGTTTTAAATGAGACACTGCACAGAAACAGGAGTGTTCCTCGCCGCTGAAATGCCTCCTACCAGTGGGTTCCTGACTTGCAAGAAGTGCTGATTCAGCACCTGCTGTTTTCACCTCTTCCAGCTACGGTTAGACCAGCTCCAGTCCCCAGCCTGGGGCTGCAGGAAGGACTGTAAATAAAAGTCCTTCACGGTGCTTACATGCTTGGGCAGACATAGCTGGGTGAATGGAAGGAACTGGAAGTGGGCACAGCTGCTTCCAGCAGTCATTCCCACTTAATTTTGCCTTGCTTTCCTGGCAGTGGCACCAGTTTGGTCACCTGAGGAACAGAAGCCCTGAAATTATTGCGCTGAAGTTGTCATTCCTCGGGAGGCTGTAGAATTAGGCCATGTTGCTAGAGCAGTGTTTTCTTTTGTGGTGCCTCTTCAGCCTTTGTTTGGTTTCATTACCAATTCAGTAGAGTCCAGTCTCTGTGAAGACAACTTGTACTGTTGCAGACACATTGCATATGCTAAAGGTGGAAGGGGAAGCACCTGGATCCTTAATTCATAGGTTTCCTTGTTTCCAGGTGCTTTAATGCAGCTGAGCTTTAAGCAAAAAAAAAAAGAAAAAAAAGTGGGAATTCTTCTGGTTGCACCTCAGTAGTGTTCAAAAAAAGATCAGTTCTACTGTTCATAATATGTTTAACGTAACACTTTATTTTTTCTCATGTTTATGATATATATAACGTAACACTTTTCCGTCCTTTGTGCAGTCTTTTCATGGTCACAGTCCAGTGGAGGACTCCAATGTGCATTCAGTGCATTCATTTCCGTTTAAGTAGGACTGGTTACCTGCTTGGAGCTGTGTCTGTGCATGAATCCTTGCCTTATTCCACCAGGCTGCATTGTTCGTTTTTCCCATGGAGCCTGTCACTGATTATTAAATGACACAAGTGCTCCCAGCAGGTTTCTGTTGAGGAAGGAGTTTGTTAGATTTGCTTAAAGAAGATTTTTCCTAGGTTTTTGTCTTTTAGATCTTGCCTAAAGAGGAAATTTAAACCTGGGTTTAGTTTTAGTCATAGAAAAGCCAAGTCTCAAGGCTGATCCATGCTCAAGACTGATGTGGAGATGCTGAGTATTTCCACTGAATAACAACCATTCCTCTGTACTTTTTGTGCAGTTTACCCAGATGGGAGAGTCTGCATCTCTATCCTTCATGCTCCTGGGGATGATCCCATGGGATACGAGAGCAGTGCGGAGCGGTGGAGTCCCGTGCAGAGTGTGGAGAAGATCCTCTTGTCTGTCGTCAGCATGCTGGCAGGTGAGCCCTGCTGTCCTGTCTGCGCTTCCTGAGTGAGCTGGAACTGCCTCCTGCTTCTTGCTTTGTTCACTGAGCAAAGTACGTGGGAAGCTGCTCAGCAGCAACCACAGTTCTTGGAGCCCTGGTATTTAGTTATTTATTAGTAAACCAGTGCTCTGAGAAGAGCTGGAAAAAATGCAGCTGAATTAGTAACAGGTGTTCCTGTTTGGGGGTGACTGCAGGGCTTTCCTTCCAGGTTGGTAGCAACCAAGCCAGTAGTGATGGGTCCGGTGGGTCCAGAGGCTCAGCTGGTTCCTTGCTCTAGACAAAACCCTCTCTTTATTTTCTGTGCTGTCCATTTGGTTTTTAAAGCTGTGGATTACAGCCTGGGTTGGATTTGGCTTTGGCAGCTGGGGGGTTACCAGACCTAACCAGTACAGTAAACTGGAGTCCTTGGCTGCTGATTTAGAAGCCAGCACACTCTGTTTCTCTTCGTTATTCGCAGCCTGGGAATGTGCCCCATACTGCCATCTCTGGTTCAGAGGAAGGCTTCTTGAGAAGATACATGGGGTGAAAAACTTTTTGTGGAACCTTTCAAATGGTTTTCCTTAAATCTAACAAGGGCTGTGGATCACCTCTGTCGTGTCCTGCTCTCTGAGAGATGGACAATTTTCCATACAGTGGACAGAGCCACTGAACTGCCTGAAGAGGGCAGAGCCATGCCCCTTAGAACTGGTTTTGAAGGATAGATGGGTTTAGAAGCTGCAAAGTTGACCAAAGAGCAAGCAACAGATTCCCACATGGGACTGTTTTAGCTTTGGAATAGCAACCTGCTTTTGGGAGGCTGTGCAGGCAAACAGTATCCCGTGGGCTTCCCATGGCTCCCAAGGGCTTGGTTTGTGGTGCAGCCTCACCTGGGCTGGTAAGTGTGGGAGTCACCTGGTCTTGTTCTCTGCCTGCTTTCCCATGGCTTCTTGAGGAATTAGGCTAAAACACCAGTAGTCAGCTTCTTTCAGGGTACTGGAGAACTCCTAGCCCTGGCTCTGCAGGTAGTGTAAGCCCAAATTTACCAGACTGGGTGACCTGCACACCTGCTGGGTTTTAAGGTGGACCATCAGGATTGTGTGGAGAAGGATGGGAGCCCGAGATACCTGACATGAACTGGGCTGGGGTGGGTGTGGACTGGTGTGTCAAGGGAAGTGGGTAGAGCCTGTTAGTGCCTTGTGGAAACCTGGGACAGTGTCCTGCTGTGTGCTGCCCCCAGACCTGGTAAATCCTGGGTTTCAGCTTACCTCCATGCAAAATGGGGAGCCCCTGGGACTGCAGCACTTCCTGTGCTTTGTAAAGCATTCCGAAATAATCGGATGAAAGATGTTGCAGAAATGAAAGCATTGTTCTATGGGTTTCCTTGGATTGTTTTGTTTGGTTTTTAATAGAACAAGCCATCCCAACAAGTGACAGCCTGTTTGGGTGGCCTGCTTGGAGGGGTTTTGTGTCTGGGAAGCTGAAGAACAAGGAAAAAAAAGTGTTCTGCAGGGAGAAACGTGTGGTTTTAAAAGCCCTTGACAGCATTGGGGGTGCCACATTGTGTTGGCCGTGTGCATGGTGGGGCTCCACTGCTGAAAGCACAAACAAAACAAAGTCCTGCTCCTGTGCCACTTGTTTCTTGCCTAAACTCGACCTTGTTGTGATATCCTTTCTCTTGTTAAATCAGAGCCTTTTGGGAATCCAGGAGCTGTCATTGGATTTGCTTTAGTGGTGTTTCTGTAGTCTCAAGGAGGAGAAGTGTATCAAAGCCTTGGGGAAATGGCATTCTTGAAGAAGCAAGAAGCTCCATTGTGCACCTGCCTTTGTCTTTCTCATTTCAGAGCCAAATGATGAAAGTGGAGCCAATGTAGATGCCTCCAAGATGTGGCGGGAAGACAGAGAACAATTTAACAAAATTGCCAAGCAGATTGTGCAGAAGTCACTCGGACTTTAAGCTCACAGAGAGACTGAAGTGTTTTGTATTTCTCTCCACCTGGAAACGAGCAATGCTGGTACCAAAAAGGAAAACTTTGTACAACTATTGGCCTAGGTCTTATAATTTGTTATTTATTTACCATCTCTTTTCTTCCACTGCTCCAGAGAAGCCTCTAGTTCACTTACTAAATTGTGTGGAAAAGAGATTTAATGGTAGAGAAAAATACAGAGACAATGCTGTTTCAAAGGCTGGTTGTTGCTACCGTACTTTGTGGTGCAGAAAGCCTGGAGACTTGGCAATCTGCAGCCCTCCCTCACCCATCTGCTTTTGGAGAGCAGTGCTGGTTTGGATCATCTGCTGGAAGAATTAGTTGTGTTTTTATAGGTAGCATTGCATCTGGAGCAGCAGTAGACAGGAAATAATCTATCCATTCTATGATACTTGTTAGGTTAAGGGCAGCAGTTGCAGTCAGATCTGATTTGAAGAGTATAGTTAGCAGGAGAGGCTATAAAGCAGGGTTATAGTCAGGGTGTGTTAGCAAAGAAAGGAACTTTGGGCAGTGAGCTGTGAGGACTGGCTGGGGATCTGGAATGGGCTGGTGTTCCCATGTAACACTATGAGTTTGTACTGAGCCTTTGAGTCAGTGTTGGCTTGGCAGAAACCCCAAGAGCTGCTTTATTACTCCTTGAAAACACTCAGTTGTAAACTTCACACTCAGAGGCACAAGGTGTAAAGGCTGGTCCAAGTTCACCCAGGCAAGGTAGGCCATTGGCAGTTGAAAAATCCAGTGAGGATGTGTTTGCTCTGCTGGGCATGTTCATAGCTCTGCAGGAATATCAGCTCACTCTGGTGATACATGAGTGTTGAGAGGATTTGGCACTGCTTTGCCATTACAGCCCCATCACCCATTTTCAGGTGACCGAGCCAAGATGAGCATGATGGACTTAACAAAAATTACCCATGACACTCTACACTGAGTGCTCTTGTTTGTTAAATAGGGGCCAGAGAAGACAGGCAGTTTGCTCAAGGATGGTACGACATGAGTTTTGGTCTGCAGTGTTGGAGCCAGTGTGAAGGGTGCAGGAAATACCAGCTGGTCGCTTCTTAAAACTGCTGAGGGGCCTCTGCTGACCTTGCTGCTTTGCAAGCCAATCTCATGTGTAGGTCCAAACTTCTCCAATTTACTACAAGCAATAACATGCCTATTTATAGCACACGGAATCCAATTTTGTTGGCAGCTTTAAACGGGCTAGATTTGACAAGGGCTGTTTTGTTTCTTTAAATGTGAAATGCATGTGACGTGGAAGGAGTCACACCATGAAGAAAGCTTTACAGAGGTGATCGTGTGCATGTGTGTGGTACAACTGTTCAGCACTTCTGTCTTGCTGTCTGTGCTGCAGGTCGCACTTTGCCGTCGTCCTGCACCTCTGAAGAGTTGTGTTGCTACAACCTGCTGGTTTTACCTCCTCGTAGAAGTAATTGTGGCTTTGATGTGAGGGTGGGAGTGGGACTGGACATAGCTTGGGAGCAGAGATGATGAAATAGTGTTGTACCTAACTAGTATTTCAAGGCATACAGGAAAATGTAGCACTTGATGCAAACTGGGAGTGTTTTTTGCATTGGAGGAGAGGGAGGATTGCTTCTGGAAGTGCTGCAGCTGGGGAACTGCGAGAGCCACTGCAGAAACACAGGCATGGCAAAAGTGGGGTTTGCTTAAGTGCAGAGTGTTGTATTCATGTGTGCTTGCTCATTATCTTGATTTTATGGTGGGATTTAGTCTGTATACTGAAAATAAAGTGATTATATTTTCTTCTTTCATAGTTGTACACAAATGTATTGCAGTGGGTGTTGTATATGGGGAACCACCCGGCCGAGAGACTTGCTCCAAAGGAGGGGAAGGCTTTATTCTAACCCGGTTAAAATATGGGATACTTCAGGAGGCGTGGAAGAGCTGACGTGATTGCATGGGCTTTCCAGGCAAATGTCTTGCCTTTAATGCTGGCAGTGGCTGGGTAATTCCAAGAAAACTGTAAAAATCTGACAGTGGGCAGATGTGGTGTAGTTTGCTCCTTACAAACATTGTTATATCCATGTGCCTGGCCTAGGAAGTTCTTGAGAACATACAGCAGGTGAATTCATTCAGAGTGTGCTGATATCAGCCCTTGGATCTGAGGAGGACGATTAGATCATAGAATCACTGAATGCTTTGAATGGGAAGGGAGCTTTAAGACCATCTCGTTCCAACCCCCTGCCATGCATAGGGACACCTTCCACTCGACCAGGTATCTCAGATGCCCAGATCCTGCTCAGATTTTCCATAGTCCCCAAATCTCTGTTGAGAAATAAAAACCCTTTCTTTTTAAGTGACTGACATGCCATGGGCTTGCTGATGGGCATTTGAAGCCACCCAGAGACCATACCTACCTCGCAGTCTTGAATGTGACAAAATGTAGGCAGAAGTTCACCTCAGAGGACTAAAACTTGGCGTTGCCATGAGAACTGTCCTAGCTGGTGGCTATTTACTCAGCTGAAGCCAGTGGTGAGCATCTGTGTTAATCGAAAGAAATTTGTTGTTCGTTGTGTTCATTTAGGAAGGAATTGTTCCCTATGGGGGAGGTGAGGCCCTGGCACAGGGTGCCCAGAGAAGCGGTGGCTGCCCCTGGATCCCTGGAAGTGTCCAAGGCCAGGTTGGACGGGGGTTGGAGCAGCCTGGGACAGTGGAAGGTGTCCCTGCTCATGGCAGGGTGTGGGATGGGATGAACTTTAAGTTCCCTTCCAACCCAAACCATTCTGGGATTCTGTGAAAGGTTTAAAGATGGCAGTGTGGTTGGCATGCTAGATTGCCTGTTTCTATTTGCCGGAAAGAACTAAAACTTCATTGTTCTGCAACTGAATCCTTGCATAAAGCAGGAGGGTTCAGCTCACACAGTGGAGATATGTGGGCTCCTGCTGTGACCGGCTGAGAGGGTCTCATGGCACAGGCACCCTCCTGCAGGTGGGGAACACCTGAAAGGTAAAGCTTGTAAAGCTGGTGTGTGGCTCCTGGGATAGACTTCCCTGAAAGATTTCCTCGTGTCCCTTCCTGAATGAGCCCTCATGTTGGCAGGATGTGCAGTACTGGCCAGTAGCAATGTTTTTCTGAGCAGTTGTCTTTTTTCAGCCTGAATCACTTATTACAAAACATGTTCCTTGGGGAGTGTCAGAGCTCTGCAGGTGTTATGCATGTAGGTAAAGTATTAAAGACTTTTTAAAAATCCTTTTCTCTGGATTGTATTTGCTTTAGGCTTTTATATTAAAAGAAGAACCCCAACCAAACCCTTCAACAAAGCTGTAAAAATGCAAGCAACGTCCTCTTTAAAGCCTTTGTGTATACACGCATCTACATACACTCACTGTTGTTTTTCCTTGGCAGAGGGACTGTGTCAGAACACACACAGTGGGCTGTGAGACATCCATTAGCTGGGATGGTGTGCCTTTAAAAGTGTGAGAGGCGTTGGAGCCACATGAAACGGCTGCAGCTCGGGGGCAGAGCCAGTCCAGGGCTCCCTGCCAGCTTTTTTTTGCCTTTCTGGAGCGATGTCTTGAATGGAAGGTGGTGCTCTGCATTGGGGTGGATGTAACGGGGAAGCTCTGTGCCTTGGGAAGGTCCTTACTGTCTTCCCGAGGTTGAGTCTTGGTGAGGATGCTCTATGTGTTTTACCCCTGTGAGAATGGAAAGGAGAAGCACCACAGATCTGAAATGCCCATCTCCAGTGCCAGCCGTGCTGCTGATTCTGGGATTGTCTCGAATGTGGGATTGGTGCAGCAGCCTCCCCTGCCCCGTGGTGTGGGGCTGTGCATGTGGCTGAGCCAGGGCAGGGGCAGGGACGGAGGCTGAGCATGCACAGTACCCTGGCAAGATGCAGCACAGGTCACATGGCCCATGTGCCTTCTCTTTCAGATTTCCCTGACTCAGGGGAAGAAGAATATCTCTGTGCTTCAGGAAGCTCAAAGGCTAGAGGAGTGTGAGGGAAGAGATGCTGGGGGTCTTGCTGCCAGCTGGAGGCAAGGCTGGGGGTAGCACAGGAAGGGGAAGGTGCAGGAGTCTGGAGAATTCCTCTAGCATCTGAGGGCCTGAGCTGCCAGCCCCAGTGAGGGCTCCTGGTGTCCCCTCTCCTGCTGCCAGGTGCTACCCGATGTCTCAGGCACCAAAATTGCTGTGCCAGGCTCCCTGGTGCTGCAGGGATGAAACCCATCACTGAGGAGGGAACTGTTCAAGCCGTTTGGCAGCTGGTGGTCCTGCCTGGTGCTCTCATGGCCCCGTGTCTGGGAGGTCTGTGCCTTCCCCATGCCTCCAGCCCTGGTGATCTTCCTGCCTATCCCAGCCTGCTCTGATGGGTCTTCTCCTGGGGCAGGTGGTGTAAGAGCCCCAGGAGTACCGGCCAGGTGGCTTTTGAGGGTGGCTTACACACCCCCGAGACGGGACTGGGCAGTGGGTAAGATAATGGGGTATGTTATTACATAATTAATGGCAGTGACATGGCCCGTGGGTTATTACAGGGTGAGCAGTGTCTGTGTGAGCTCTCAGGACGGATTTAGGAGTGGGTCTGTCTGGTCGTGTCTCTGAAGGGCACGGGGGGAGATGAGCCAAGTCCTGGCCTGAGTCCCCTTCCTCCATGCGTGGGGCATCCTGAGTGGGGAATGAGGCTGTGGCTCTGTCACAGCTCTGACCGGAGCCGGCTGTCTCTGGCTGGAGGGACTGGGGAGTGGCCAGGAAGGGGTGTCCTGGGGCAGGGCTCGCTGAGGAGTGAAGGCAAATGCCCCTGCTGCAGCTGGGGGCTGCAGGGTGACACCAGAGGTGGCTTCAAAGCAGCAGAAATGCAGGACGCAACACTCAGGGGGTGGGGGGCACCCACACGCTTGGGTGCAGGGCCCAGCGTGGGGAGGCTCTCCACCCACAGCTGGGATGGGAGTTTGGGCCCAACACAGTTTTCCCATGCCAAAATAATTTGGCAGATTGAACCCAGCTGGGGTGGCATGGGGATGTTGAATGAACTGGGTTTTCTCTGCTAATTCTGCCTGGGATGGGCTCACACAGACTCCTCTCCTGGTGTGGTGCTTCACCAGGATCTCTGTCTTCTTCTGCCAGTCAGAGGAAGACCCCTCTCAGATCTGATCAAATCCTGTCCCAGTCAGACCCCTCCAAGCTTGGTCAGCAGGGCAGGTGCTGGGGGATCTCCCTCTGTGGGACAGGTGTGTTAGAGATATGCCCACGTCTCCAACCTGAAAATGACCATCAGAGCTCATCCCCAGGGATGCCTTGCTTCCTTTTGCCATTCATCCTTCTGGGAGATAGGAAATGGGGAAATATGGAGTGGATCAGATCAGGTGAACTTGTCCTGAAGCAAAAACCTCTGGGGTTGGAGACCCTTCCTTGGTATCTAGAGGCCTGCTGTGAGGGTGGCTCCAGAGGGGCCTCACTCAGCCAGAGCTCAGCTTTTCTCACCAGTTCTTGCAATGGAGGAGGATGCCAGACAGGCAGGCTGGGGTCCAGGTGTTTTCAAACCCACTTTGTCTGGAGAAGCAGTTAGAAGTTGAGCTTTGTCCTTGGCCAGATTCTGCTTTAATATGGGATCTTCTCCTTGGAGCCTCGGCATGGCCTTGGTGGGAGGGCTGGGGTTTGTGGGCCATAGGGAGCTCTTAAGGTTCTCTATGAAGCATGGTTTTACAAAAACATCAGTATTATTGCAGAAGCCACTTGTCCAAAGTGTCCCCATCCAGCCTCACTTAGCATTTGATACTTTCAGCATCTGTCCCAGTCAATGACCAGGGGGCATTTGATTTATTTTATCCATTCATCCCCATCCAACAAGACTCGTAGGTTGAATTCTCTCTCACACGTTAGATGCATTCTTCTTTGCTCAGAGAGGAAGCTGTGGCTGCCCCATCCCTGGAAGTGTCCAAGGTCAGGTTGGACAGAGCTTGGAGCAACCTGGGCTAGTGGAAGGTGTGGAAGTGGGCTATGGGGTGGAATGAGATGGGCTTTAAGGTCCCTTCCAACCCAAACCATTCCATGATTCTTCTGTAGATGCTTCACTTTCCCCCCCCAGAAGTGATCAGAGTGATCTCCTTCACTCCGAGCCTGGGCTGAGCTCAGCCATTCCCCACCCCAGGCGTTGTGCCTTGGCAGGTTACAGGAATCTGGGTGTCATCATGGAATCGTTTAGTTGGAAAAGACCTCTAAGATCATGGAGTCAAACCATTAACCCAGCACTGCCATACTCCCATGCCTGAGCATCTCAGGAATGCCCAGTGGTGGTGGGGAGTAGGACAGGAACTATGGTGAGTGGGATAACCCTGCCAAGAATGCTGTGCTAGTGGAGACTAGGCTCCAAGGGTTGGTGGCAGGCACCTCGGCACGGGAACCATGCCCCCCCTGTCCCCAGCAGCATCTGCCCAGCTCTGAGCGCAGGGGGCCGCGGTGCTGCAGCCAGAGTGACTGGGCAGCAGCGCTGAGCTGGAAGAACTGCCCTGAAGAAAGTAATGGAAAACAATAGGAATTGTTGTCTGCCTTTGTTCCCTTTCCCTGCCGGATGTCGGAGGAGATGGAGCCGCGCTCAGCTGCCGGCGGGTGGGCAGAGCGAGCGTGGCTGCCGGCGCTCCCGCCTTGGCACCCAGGGAGCTGCCGCACCCACCGCTCACTCTGCCCCCCGCCGGCTCCTCCAGAGCCAGAATCATCACTCATAGGATAATTAAAGCTTGACACTGTCATACGAGTGAGCGATAAAATTGGCCAGTGATTCTCTGTGTCAGGGGGCAGGAGGTTTTCTTATGGCCGCAGAGCAAAACGATGCTAAAGCTGCTGTTTGCTGCAGGGACCTCAGCCTATCATCACAGCCCAGATTTGCTGCCAGCACTGGGGAGGTGACTGTGGTGCCCACACCTTCCTGGGGTGGGTGGTCTGAGGTGGGCTTGTGGCAGAGAAGTTGCTGACTGGTCCCTAAGCTGGGAGCCAGGGATCATTTTGGTCCAAGCAGGGCTGTGCTTCCGGTTTTCTATCCCTGCCAGTCCTCAATGGCCCCGAGCGTGTGGGGGCAAATCCCTGGGTTTCCCTGCTGTGGCTCTTTGTGCCGCTTCCCACCACCTGCCTGTTGAGAGCTGGTGTGTGTGGTCACTGCCCAGATCAAAGGGCTACAAGCAAAGGCGGAGGAGGGTTTCCCCCAGCACTGCCAAGGGAGATTCCTCTCCCCATGCCAGAGCCAGCCCTGGAGCTCAGGTGTTACTCTAAGGCAGCCTACGGAGCGAGATCATAGAAGCAGAATCCCCAAACGGTTCGTGTTGGAAGGGATATTAAGGCTCATCTCACTCCAATCCCCTGCCATGGGCAGGGACACCTTCCACTAGCCCCGGTTCCTCCAAGCCCTGTCCAACCTGGCCTTGAACATTTGCAGGGATGGAGAGTCCACAACACCTCCGGGCAATGCTCAGCATGGGGCTCTTGGCATGGGGTTTGCCTGGCCAAGCTGACAGTTCCCCACACAGAGCCCCCAGGTGTGCATGTTCAGCTTAGTGAGCTGCTGATCCTGATGCAGGAAAGCTCGGATGTTTCCCAACCTCCAGCTGCTCTACACAACCCTGGGGTGTTGGGGCAAGAGCTGTCGCTGAAGGAGATTAAAGCACAGGCAGTTAAGCATGGAACAGGAATGTTACCTCCTTCCCCTTGTCCTTGGGAAAGCTGTTTATTCCCTTTGCCTAGAGATCTCAGCTGAGCTCAAAGCCAAGCAGAATTTTCCCGTTGCAGGTGCAGGAGGAGGTCCAGGCAGAGCTCCTGGATCTCCTGCAGCACCACCAAGTGAGCTGTGAGCCCCTGTCCTGCTCTTTTGCCTCCATGCAGACCTGAGATCTACAGGAAATACCTGGAGCACTGTTCCCATAATCGGCATGCTCATGGTTGCCTGGGTTGGATGCCGTCCATCCATACCGAGCAGCCCTGCTGGAAAGTGGTGAGTCTGGGGATCCCGCGGCTGCGGGGAGGTGGCTCAGCCTCTTCAACAGGTTTGGGCACACTGGGGGAAGGTGACAAAAATTAAACCAACTATATCAACAAGAGATGGGCAATAGTGAAGGGCTATTGGTCACATACAGGGGCGAAACGAGGGGAGATGCAGCTGTGGGTGCTGCACAGCCCCATCCGAAACAGCTCCGGTGTGGAAGTGTGGTCCCAAAGCCTGGCTTCCCTTGGACTGGTGAAAGTTAAGTGTCTGCTTTCGGGAGCCCTTTCAGAGCCTGCCAGCTCAGCTGCCATGTGTCCTCCAAATGAAGGGCAGGATGCTCAGCTTGCTCCTGGCTGCCTGGACAGGGACATGGACTGCAACCGACTGCCTGCTGCCGTGGCCAAAGCAGGCTGGGGACTCCCGGCTCCTTCACTCCCTGAGGCTGGCAGTGGGTCTGGGGCTGTGGAGGGCTCTGGGACACGAGCGATGCTGGTGGCTCGCCACCGCCTGGCAGGGATTGCTCCTGGAGGCAGCTCCGTGCTGGGAAGCTGGCAGCAGGACTGGCTGTGTTGAGGCGGCTTTGTGCTTTTTTTTTGGTGGTTTTCCTAAAAACGGTGTCTTTTGCAATCCTCCCAGTCTGTCACAAAACTTTTCCTGGCAGAACCTCTCCAAAACTTCTGGGAATTCGGCTTTTGAAAGGCATTGGGGTTAAAGACATTTGTGCTTTTGTACAATGCCGACAGGTTTCCTGGTGTGGAGATTCCTTGCCAGAACTCTGCTTTATGATGGTGGGTTGGACTTGAGGAGCTGAAGTTGCTCCAGGAAACACAGGGAAGATTTTCAGCCTGGGAGAAAGGGCAGAGGTGACAAGGGAGGAGCCTTGGAAACGGCTGAGGATGAAGACTTCATCCCACCATCCTGGGGAAGGTGTTCCAGCTGTTGAACCCAAACTGTGGTTTGGGGAACTGCAATCTGGGTTGTCACTCTGAGAACAATTCTCCCCATCCCCTTCATAACTGATCCCAATGGGCTGATCTCCACCCTGCTGCTCACACAGGTGGGACCAGCTCTGTGTGCTCACCACTGACCTCTATCCCCGTGGATGTGAGTGTGGCAGGCTCCACTGGCCCTGCTGTTTCAGGCAGGAGAGTGGACAAAGGCTGGGGACACCATGAATTGGGCATTTGTCCATCAGTTACCTATGGGGTCCCGCAAAGCTTTGCCCTTGCTGTGTTTCAGGCAAAAATACTTGATGAATTTAGAGGTCTTTTCCAACCTAAAGGATTCTCTGATTACATACAGATGTCAGGAATAAAGACTGAAATGAATAAGGCATGAAGCCCTGAAACACAACTTTGTGTCTGCAAATAATAAGGAATGAGTAACAGCCTTGGAAGAGCAGGAGCATTCCCCCGTGTGCAGGGTCCAGCTCGTCCCTGGCGTCGATGAGGTGCCCTCCTTGCACCGTCCCCTGTGTGAAAGCTCTGCTTGCAATGGATTGCCTACAGATGGGTTTCTCAACCTTTCCTAACCCAGGGATGGCCAAACCTTTCTGGTGAATGTCCAAGGATCATTTTGTTCAGAGCCACCACATGATTTTATTTATGTCCCGTGCGAATTAGGCAAACGTCTCACTGTTTGTCTCTTTTATTTCATCCCCTTGTGCTTGCTTCTGTGCATAGGAATGTGTGCCTGTGTGCTTAGGAACTATTTTGCAGACCACTTCCGACTGTCCTCGGGACACGGGGCAGGTCCTGGACCCAATGTGACAGCGGGGACAATGTGTCCCTGTCCTTACTTCACATCTCAGCTCGGTTCCCCAGGCAGGGAGGAAAGGGCCGGGCACTGCCCAAGCCACTCCACCATCTTCTGCCATGCCAGCATCCCCAGCCCAGTGATGGGGAAAACCCTTGAGGACCTTCAACATCCCAGTCCTCTCCAGGAGACTGTTCATTAATGTGGCTGAACAGCAGCTTGAGCCCACCATGTCCTCCATGGTGGGGGCTTCAGCCCCTCCACCTCCCGCCTGGAAGCCCACAGGTCTCCCTGTGTCTGGAGGGGACACCCACAGCTGTGTCCTTGGCTCTGAAGATGTCCCCACTATTTTTTTGGCCAAGAAAGCACTCAAAGGTGGCTGCATCCCCTCTGAAAAACCAACCGACTTGGAATCTCTGCTGGGACTTTCCCTCCCTCCCT
Organism: Oreocharis arfaki; assembly: GCA_013398015.1. NCBI lineage: Eukaryota > Metazoa > Chordata > Aves > Passeriformes > Paramythiidae > Oreocharis > Oreocharis arfaki. The sequence continues at coordinate 31,861 of VZRR01009356.1, forward strand.
GAACCCTCGCAGAGCCTCGGCAGGAGCCTTCCCCAAATCTGTCCCCTGCTCAGGGCAGTACTGCCAGCTCCCAAAGCCACACTTAACTTGACACATGTGTTCAGCCCTGGGAAATGTGGTGGCTCTGATTCTTACTTGTGATGCCTTCCCCAGTTCCAACCTGATGGGAGCCTCCCCTCCAATGCTCCACCTCTCTGCCAGACATGCTTGGAACACCAGTCTCCGTCTTCCTATGGCATGGGGTTCCAGTGAAGTGGCTGCTGCCAGTCCCAGCCCTGGAGGGTGTCCTCAAGGCTGCAGGGAGTATCAGGAGGGACTGTGCCTGTCAGGGAAAATGGGATGGTTTGTCCTCCTGCATCCCTTGTGTTCACCTCCAGCAGCTGCCACTCAGGACTCCCAGCTGCCACTGGGGACTCCCAGGTGCCATTCAGGACCCCCAGCTGCCATCTGGGACCCCCAGGTCTGGTTATGGCTGTGCCACTGGACACCAGCCCTAGCATGAGGATGAGGATGATGAGGAGATAGCAGTGCCTGACCTCTGCAGCTCTCTTGCAGAGAGGTTAAGCTCTGTTTAAGCATGATCCTGGAAGAACTCTAACTTGGGGGGCGCCCAAAGGGAGGCTCTTTGGAGAGGGGGAGCTCCATGCAGCCCTCCTAGGGCTATTGGACAGGCACACAGCCACTCTCCAGGCTCTGGGACAGAGGAACCAATGTCCTGGTGTCTTGGGGTTTGTGGGGTTCAGTACAGCTCCTCTTGGGATTTGGGACCGAGGTGCGTGCATGGTGCTGCGCTCCACCGCGGGCTGCTCTCCTTGGGCTGCACTCTCAGTCCCAGCACGGCCGATTTTGGGGTGAGGACAGACTGGCAGTGAACATGGCCACAGGTCCAGCTCTGGCTGTTCCTTGCTGACAAAACCCCCAGTATGTGACACAGTTTTTGGCATTTGGCCCTCGCCATCCGCTTTCTATTCTAGTGCTCGCCTTGTGGGAAGGATTTGGGGACGAGGCGGGTGGGAGCCTGTTTCAATTGTTTGGGGAGTGGAAGAGACTCATTCTGTGGCTGGAGGAGCCCGGCGGAGCTCACTGTGTGCAGGGAGTTTTCCCACTGCTGATGCTCCCCTTGGAACAGCAGGACCTGGAGGGTTTCTGAATCGGTGGCATTTTTGTGGCTGGCCCTTGGGATGGAGCCTTGCCTGAGGCATGGGATGTGCATCACCTGCCTGGGACACTACTGCGGGAGAAATATGCAGTTTTGGGGATCTGGCTTATTTTTGGGCAATGCTGGAGTGGTCTAGAGGGGTCAGAGGGTCTCTCGTCCAATACAAGCCGAAAAACAATGCATTCTGGGGCAGGAGGGTTCCCACCCAGGTGTCTCCAGGCAGGGGTGAATCTCCCACCTACTCCCACGTGAGCCCAGGAAAATGAACCACCAAAAATGAAAGGAAGCGAAGAAAGCAAGCAAAAAAATAACGATTAAAAAATCCCTCCCCAAAGCCGCCTTCCAGAGGGTTGGGCAAAAGATAAAAGCTCTCGGAGGAGCCGGGACTCCTCCTCTCCCACCACCGACCTCTCATTTAAATGTCTGTGTGCGGGCTGCAGCCGGCACTGCCTCGGCGGCCGCCCCAGGATACCCCCGCCAGTCCCCGGGAGCGATGTCCAGGCAAAGCAGCGGCAGAGAGCCGGCGCTGGGCAGCCGGCGGTGACACGGCCTCGGGGAGGACTGAGCGGTGCTGGGGTCTCCGGAGAGTCCCACTGCAGAGCATGCGAGAGCCCCCGGGGCGCTGAGCCGAGCAGCGCCGGCCAGGGCAGGGAGAAGTGGACAGCGGGGGAGTCCCAGTGGATGGAACCCCTAAGGCCAGGCCCCTGATGTCGGCGCCACTGCTGCTCTGGGTCATTCTCCTCCGCTGGGCCAGCGGCGGGGGCTCCGTGTGGGGAGGCCGGACGTGGCAGCACTGCACAGGTAGGAGCAAGGGGCGGGCACAGGTGTTAACCTTGCTGGGAAACGTGCTGGGACTGCTGTGCTCCCGTGGGTGGGCTGCTCCCCACGCTGCAGACCCCGGAAGGCGTGCTCTGTTTTGGGGGGCATGCCCCATGGGGGTCAGCCTCTCGCTGGCAGCCCAGCCCCCAGTGTTTCGGTGCTCAGTGTCCACTCGAGTGGACCGAGTGACAGCGATGCCACAGTGATGCCACTGACAGCAGGATGTGGGGTAATTCCTGTGCCTGCAGCCCCCTCAATGCCAACCGGGGAGCAACCAGCCCTCTCGGAGCTCTAGAGAGCTGTGTGTCTGTCCCTGTGGCACAAGCGTTGTCCCAGGCTCTGCTGGAGGCAGAGGAGAGAGGAGGGGAAGGACTGGAAGAAGGAGAAGAGAGCCATGGAGTCCCCTTGGAAAGTCCCTCCTGCCCTGGACTCTTCTGTGCTCTGACAGGCACAACCTCTGCCCTCCCGGCAGCCAAAGTTCTCTGTCCCCAGCAGAGGAGCCAGCAGCTCCAGTGGCATTTCCGAGACGAGCCTGAGCCGAAGAGGATCCCCGTGCCCGTACTGTGTGGGCAGCGAAGGCTGAGCTCAGTTTTTGGGGCTGCTTGGGCGCAGGCTCTCTGTGCTTAGGGCTTGTCCCAGTTTGGTGGCAACTGTACTTGCATTTTGTTACAGCCCAGAATGATGTCAGAAGAAAAACAGGGAGAGATTGGAGAGTTTCTGCCCCCTGCCTCCTCCCCGAGATGCTCCAATCTCTCTGGGAATGTCCCCACTGTCCCTAAGCAGCCTTGGCTGGAGGTATCCCAGGGGTGCCGAGGCCCCAGCATCATCCAGGGGCCCCCAGCACGAGGTCCCCTGACACCACTTGTGCTGCCCAAGCTGGGCTGGAGCACACCAGCTGCTCTCCCAGCCTTAGTAGTGATGGATGTGGAAGGCAGCCTGGGATGCAGATATTTGGATTTAGGGATTTGAGTTTGGTCTTAGGACTTGGCCCCTTCCTGGCCCACAACCTCCAGCCCCAGCTGAGCTCTCTCCCAGCTCATCCTCACCATCTCAGGGTCAACTGGGGGCTCCTAAACCCCTCTGCAAATCCAAGCCTGAGTTCAGCTTGTACTTTTTGCTGGGAAAAACAGGAACTGGCCATTCCCCGAGTGATGCATTTCTGAAATAAGCTGTTCCAGTTGAAACTCCCCTGCCAAGACTTTGCTTTAGGAACAGCTTAACCCAGCAGTGGGGCGGGCAGGGGGCACACAGAGGAGCCAGGGTGGGAAGGACCTCACTGATCTCCCTGCTCTGGTCTGGATGGAGCCACATGAACAGATTCCTCCTTGCTCCTGCCCACCTGGAACTGGGCTGGCCAGGCGTGTCGGGAGGAAGCGCTTCCCTTCTCCAGCTGGTTTGGAGTCAGACATACAGCCCAGCCTTGCTCCCAGCTCCCTCCTTCCCAGCTCTCCCGCTGTGTCCCAGCAGCCCGGATTTATTAGTACAAATTGGAGCTAAAAGCCAGATCTCAGCGGGGTGGGACGGAATCAGGGATGTTTTAGTGTAGACAAGTGCTGCTTCGTCTCTAGGGCACCATGTCCCTTCTCTGCCAGAAAAGCATTCAAAATTAAGAACAGGAGGGTCGGAGAAGTCCCCACAGCTGGCACGGCCCTTCCCGTGCCTAGACCTTGGACCTGGCACCGTTCTGTGGGGTGGCACCTTGCGGTGCTGTTGTGCCGTGTGTTCTCACCGGGGCGATGCCCTGGGGCTGGGCACGGCCTTTTCTTCTCCGGGGAGAGGGTAATTGTTCATAATGAGTGGTTTTGGTGCCTGCTGGGAGAGTGCGTGTGCATACGTGCAATCAGGGCCGGGTTGGGAGAGCCTGAACCAGGACTGAAGGGGCAGAGCTGTCCCCACTGCCCTATGGACAGACGCGGGCACGGGTGGCTGCCCTGCGAGCAAATCTGTGCTACCAGATCCCTGCCTGCTCTCCCGGCTCCGGCTGCGGTTGCGGATGCCGGTGGATCCCTTGGAAGCTGGTGGCAGCCCAGGGCTGCCTGGCTGGCAGGTCCTAGCTCCAGTGTCAGCATTCAGAGCTGCATCAGTGAGATGGTTCTGCACACTTGGCATTCTGCTGTGGCGATGGAGATGCCAGCCTTGTGTCTGAACGGCGAATCTGGCCCTGCATCAGGGGCTCGGTGCAGACCCCAGGCAAGGGCTAGCAGGCTACCACGGCACGCCAGGCCTTGCTGCTGCTGTGGAGCACCTCAGCCAGCGCTGCGGTGACCCCATCCCACAGCGGGGCGGAGTGGGACTGCTTCCCCCGCCGTGACGCGCTCTGCTGTCTCTCGGCACAGACCTGCGCCCGCTGGACATCCTGTCGGAGGCGGTGCCGGCCGTGGGGCTGGCCCGCGGCATGCGGGTCTTCCAGGTGCAGGGCGTGCGCGGCTTCCAGCTCTCGGCCTCGCGGCCCCACGCCTTGGGCTTCCCCGCCTCGCGGCTCTTCATCCACTGCGACCGCTTCCCCGAGGAGTTCTCCATCATCGTCACGCTGCGGGCGCTGCGCGTCCCCGCCAAGGTAAGCGCGGCCGGCGGGCACGGCGCGGGCACGGCCCGGCCCCGCAGGTGAGAGCCCGTCCCTCCCGCAGAGGAACGAGTACATCTTCACGCTCATGGGGGAGGAGAGCCCCAGCGTGCTGGTGGGGCTGCGCTACGCCTCCGACAAGCTGCACTTCCTCTTCTGGAGCCAGGAGCGCGCCGGCGGCTGGCAGACCCGCGTCACCTTCCCCAACGTGTCCCTCTCCGACAGCCAGTGGCACACACTCGTCCTGGCTGTCTCCGGCCAGTCCTTCTCCTTGACGGTGGACTGCAGCATCCCCAAGGATGTGTAGGTTGGGGGCAGCGGTGTGGGGCTCAGCAGGGCGGGCAGGGTGATGTTCCTCCCCCAGCATTCAGTAGGTGCTGTGAAATTGTCCCCTACCTCCTCTCTGCCCATCGCCAGGGTGGTGGAGACACCATTTCCAGCCTCGCTGTCAGTGAGGAGAGCCAGCTTCTACCTGGGCAACAGGCGGAGAAGGAAAGGCGTGTTCACGGTATGTGCCCCATGGTGTGGGGTGTCCGGGGGTACCCAGGAGTGCCCAGGGGTGCTGGTGGTGGCTGTGGGATGACCCTCAGCCCTCTCTCAGTCCCCTACGCTGGCAGGGCTTGGGCCATGGCATGGGAAGCAGAGGTGGCTGTGGGTCCTTCCTGTGTGAGAGGTGGTGAAAGGCAGCTGGAGCTCCAAGCCTCGTGCCAGTGCTCCGCTCACATTCCGATTGCCCCAGCTGGGCATCTGGGGTCTGATAAATGTGCATGAATCCCACGGACACTACTGCATCCCAGGAGGGAGGGCAACAAGCAGAAGTCAGGCAGGAAATCCAAGGCATGAACCTGCAGTTGCCATTCTGTGATGTGGCTGGACTTGGTCTTCATCCCTCTGCTCCCACTTTCCCAGGGCTTGCTGAGACAGCTTGTCCTGCTGCCAGGAGCCGATGCCACCCCTCGGATATGCCACTCCGTGAACTTCAAAGTAGCAACTCTCTCTGTCCCCACTGTCCTCCAGGATGTGCCTGCAAAGCCAGTGAGCAACGAGGTGCTCAAATACCCCTATGGTCAGTGCCTCTATGGTCAGTTCCCCTACGGTCGGTGCCCTCTGACACAGGCTCTGTTGAGGAGCCCTGTGAGGAAAGGCCTTTACATGGGGCTGGGAACGAAGTAGGAGCAGAGGGGAAGAGGGTGTTCCCAGCACCCTCTGTTCCTCAATGTGTGTGTGTTGGGATCCCTGTCCAAAATCGTCCTGAAAAGATGGGGTGGCCCTGCCTGGGTCCCTTGGCAGAGCTGGGCTCGTGTCAGTGGCCTCACATTGGGTTTTCCCAGTCTGTGGCTTCCCAGGTTTGTGCTGGGATTCCATTTCCCCCCACTGCCTGGTGGCCATCATCAGCATCAGACCAGGACATTTGCCCCTCCTGCCTCTCTGCTCCTCCACCGTGTGCGCTAAGAGGCTCCTGCCTCACTCCTCTCCATGCCCAGAAACTGACATGAAGGTGACCCTGGGGGCCCGTCCGCGCTGCACCAAGCAGGAGAAGGCACAGTTCTGGTTCAATGCCTCCTGGCGAGGGTTGTACCTCTGCAACGGCAGCACCTGGCTCTCCATGCTGGAAGGTACGTGTGGGGAGGGAAGGAGACCCTTGCAGCAGAGCAGGAGCTGAGATTTGCCCTTGAGACGACTTTGGGGTGGGAATCAGCAGCAGAGTTGGGGCTGGGGTGTCCCCCTGTTTCTCCCCTGCTTGGCCAGGCTTTGCTTTGCTCTCGGTGCCCGTGACACTTCCAGAGCACCTCTGGATTCAAGTCCCTCTGTGGTCCCTCTACCTTCTCCACATTATTTGTCCCTCTTGGGGATTTTCTGGTCAGGATGAGCTCCTGACCTGTCTGAGCAGGACAGCTCACCCCATGGAGAGCCATGCTCAGGGTGTTGGGGTGTTCCCTTCCATGGATTTCCAAATTCCGAAGCATTTGTGGGATGGATAAGGGGAAACAAAGAGACCCATCAGCTGCCAGAAATACTGGGGGGATTGGGAGGTCTCAGTGTCATCTGGGCTCTGACACTTTGTAAGGAAAACAGTGGGAGTACCAAGGTGGAAAAGGCAACCAGAACCTGGCTTGGATGGGTGTTGTTCAATGATGACGTGGATTTCACCCATTGGCACTCTCCACTCACTCCAGGCTGTGTGTCCAGGATCCCTGGAGAGGACACAGAGGATGGGATATGCCCCTAACTGAGCTGTCCTTCCCTTCCTTCCTCTCCCAGTTTTATTTCTGCTGATACCCACAGGGTGGGTTTGGATGAGCCATTTGTTCCCCACAGGAGCTAGCAGTGACTGGACCCCCTATCCTTCCCTACCTCTGGAAGGCATCAAGATTGGCGCTGTGTCCTTGTTTCCCCAAGGAGAACTCATGCTGGGATCTTACTGACTTGTGCCCCTTGGTGCCACCAGCACTGGCCTTTCTGCCATTTGTCCCTTCCAGTGCCCATCCATCTGCCATCGGGGCCACTCTGGAGGTTTCTGCTCCGATTTCTGGCATTAATTCTGTCTCAGTCTTCTCTAACCTGTTCTCCTGTCATCTCCTCCTCGTTCTCTTGAGGATAAATATATCAAAGCAATCAAAATTCATGGCATGGGTTTCTTCCCTGCTCCCAAAGGACACACTCTGCTCTTCACTGGAGAACAGACAGGGTTGGGTGGGGCTGGATGTGCTGCACATCGAGGTGGACTCAGCCTCTTACCAGCCCTTGGTTTGGCCCTTCACCGCCAGTGACACCAGGACCTTCATTTGCCCCACAAAGCTCTGCACAGCAGCAAGAGCCACTGAGCCGGCTCTCACGGTGATGCCGTGATGATTTTTTGCCTTTTCTTTTATACCCCTTTTATATACTCTTTTATATAGCTTTATGTATTCCTAATGCTTTTTATCCCACATACTTATAATTCCTTAAGTCAGATAAGGAATTGTTAAGCCCTTGTTAAGCCAGGAAACCAAACACCCTGGCAGCCTCGCAGGCAGGGCTCAGAACACCCCAGACATCAAGGTCCTCTCCAGAACACATTCTGTAAACGAAGATAGGCCCATGAAGGGGGAAGATTCCTCGGGATGGGGGGTTCACAGGAGCCTCTCACTGGGGAATCTTTGATAGATTTGCAATTTGTAAGGCCTAATTGTATGTGCTTTTCTGGGGGGTGTGTGTGTGCAATTTGGGGGTGCTTTTTGGTGCATTCCACTGGGACGGAGTGCTGCATCTAAGGATCCTTAAATAAATACCGAGGTAAAACCCTTTTTTCCACTTAACTGTGTTTGGTTCTTAATTTTAAGACCAGGAAAAGGCAACAGCAGGGCCCCTCTGCAGCTAAAATCACCTGGTTTTAACCTCACCCCTCTTTTGTGTGGGCTCCCAGTCCGACACAGGCTGGACTACGTGGAGGAATACCAGAACCTGGTGACCAACTCGGAGACGATGGGCATTGAGGTGTTCACCATCCCGAAGGTGGGGCTGTTCGCAGCCATGGCCAACCGGATCACGCCCCCGGGATCGGCCATCTACAGGTGGACCGACGGGAAGTTCGTGCACTACCAGAACATCCCCACCTACCAAGCTCAGTCCTGCAAATATTTCACCATTGGGAAGAAGGTGAGTCTGCCAGGAAGGTGCCTCAATGTTTCAGGGTATTAAATTGCTCTTGCCCAACTCTGGCTTCTCTGAAGCCCAGAGTCCTGGGCATGGTTTAGGGGTGAATCTCTGTCTCTGCTGTCTTTGATGGGGCCATGCTGATACACATCACCCAGGGCTCTCCAGGGACTGCTGGCTCATCTGGGGACTGCCTACTGTGTTTTATTATGTTGCTGAGACACAGCTACAGCCACCCAGGCCATTGCCGGCACCCGGCAGAGTAGGTAACTGCATCTCAGAGATCTACCTGTGGTGTTGAGAAGCCATCAGAGCCTGCAGTTCCCTCTCCAGACCCACTGAGTCCAACCTGCTGCATTTTTAGACTCTCTTGCTTTTAAATTATTCCAGGACTTCAGAACCACCTCTCCTCCCCTGGGCAATCTGCCTTGGGACTTGAGCAGAGGATTTGCTTGTTCCTCTACCTGGGAAGCTACTTATCACTTTAGAGGAGGCCCAGGAAAGCCATCTGCTCAGAGCCAGCTCTGTGCAGGGCTTTCAGGGAAGCTGAGATTGTTCCTCCTCTGTCGTGACTCATCCTGGCTTTGTCCCCAGAGTGACTTCAAGGCTTCCCACGTGCTCCAGGGCACAGAGGGATGGGCAAAACTTCTGCCTCCAGGCTTGGTGACACCAGCAGCCCTGCTGGCTGGATACAAACAGGCCATGTCCCCTGTTGGTGGTGGTGGGAACTGATGCTGGGCACCATCCCTGAAAGGGGACGTGCTGGTGGAGACTGTCCCTGATGGTGGGGTTCTGCAGAAGGCCCGGAAGTGCAGCTGTGTTGCAGCGCTGGCTTTGGGCTGGCAATATGCCTGACGTCCCCAGCGTTGCTCCCCGTCACTCCAGCTGCACCCTCACAGGAAGGAGATGGGAGCGCTGGGGAGTCTCAAGGTGGCTCCCACCAGCTTGGCGCATTTCCTCATGGAGATGGCGGCTGAAGAGGTGCCACACCAGCAGCACCTCCAGTACTGGTGATTCCAGTAGCCCAGGCTCCCCTCACACGCGGCGGGTGGGATGGTGCCTCTGGGGGTTTCAGCACCTCTGGGGGTGGCAGCACCTCGTTACTGCACCGGGATCTGCTGCTGCTCAACTGGGGTGGGGGCTCCTGGTGGTTCCTGTCGGTGCAGACCAGGGGATTTGAGACTCCCAGGTTGTGGGGCTGGATCCAGGTGTTTCTCTTCCCACTGGAGCTGTTCCTGGAGATGCCTCAAAGGGGCTCTCTGGACTGGTGCTTGCAGAGAGAGCAGAGCTGGGTTTCACCTTCTGTGAGGGGATGGGGGAACCCAGCACAGTGCTGTCCTTGGGCGTGGCTGCTCCTTGGCTGAACAAAGCCCCAGCCTGTTGCTGTACAGGCAGGGTCCTGTACAGCCTGGGAGGCAGGAGACACCCCCACTGACCCTTTCCTCTTTGTGGGCTGTGGCCCTGTGCCTCTTTGTGGCCCGAACTGGGGCATAATCTCTGCTGCTCCATCTGAAGGACAGTGGAGTGGTGCAGAGCCAGCGTGACAGAGCTGGGATGTGCTCCCTGCCCTGCACTTGGCCACCTCTGCTGCACCACGCTTGTCTCTTACACTTGCACAGGGGTTTCTTGGTCTGGAAGATGTTTTGTCTCAGGGAATTGCTATCATTATTGTCATTGTTATCATTATCATACCTGCCTTTTTTTGTTCTGAACCACCTTTCCTTACAGGAGGGTTTCTCAGCCGAGCCTCCCTCCTTCCCCAGCACAGTTCATGTCCAAGCTCCCCGCTCCTGGGGCTGGAGGCACGTGTGTGGAGACACCTCAGCTCTCCCTCCCCATCTAAGAGGCTGCTGGCTGTCAGTTGTGTCCCTGCCATGTGCAAGGACCCCCACAGGCCACTGGGTCCCTGTCCCCTCTTTGTGTTTCTTGGGGACTGCTCAGGGACCCCAGCCAGGGCTGTCTTGTCCCACACCAGCCACCTCCACCCCTTGCCCTCCATCCCACCTCCCTCTGCGTTTTCTTGACCACGCTCCTTTGAGAGGAGCAAAGAGGAGCTTGGAAAACCAAGCTGTCGTGGCTTTTCCTTTTCCAGATCTTCCTGGCAGTAGCGAATTTTGAGCAGAATGAGCGAGGTCAGGAGTTCTCTGTAATATACAAGTGGAGCCGCAGGAAAGCGAAGTTCATCACCTACCAGCGGATCACCACGCACAGCGCCAGGGACTGGGAGGCCTTTGTCATCGAGGGAGAGGCTTTCCTCGCTGTGGTCAACCACAGAGAAGGTACCCAGCCCCCAGTATTCCCTCCAGGCCCTGGGGTGGTAGCTGGGACCCTGGCAGGTGCCCTGCTCAGAGCACAGTCCCTGTGCATACCCTGGTGGAGCGGAGTGCGGGGCAAAGCCAGGGAAGTGTGCACATAGCTGTGAGCATGGGGTTCCTCAGGATGCCCAAAGCCTTGCAGAGGAGAAAAAAGCCTTTGAGGAAGTGGGTTTCTGACTGCAGGGGACAAAGATAGGAGTGGGGGCAGTGTTAGTGCTGAATTTCTCTGCTTCTTTTCATTTTTATCCCCAGTACTACATGACCTGGTAGAACCCCAGGCTGAGCCTTTTGTGAAGCCAGATCCTGGTGGGCACACAGGAAACTGAGCGAGAGCGTGCTGACATCCCTCCCTGGATACCCTGCAGACATGATCCAGCCTCATTCCCCTCCCAGGCCATGAGTTGTTCTGGGCTGAGATGTGCACCCCTTGGTGCAGAGGATGAATGGGCTGATAGCACAGCCCTGGCTCTCTGGGATGCTCCCAGCTGGGTGCAGATCGTGGGCCAGTGGGCTCCTTGCCTGCCATCAGGGCTGGCTCAGGGGGCATCAGCTCCTCTGGCAGCAGGCTCAGAGCTGGCACCTGCTCGGGCACCTGTGAGCTGGGCTGGGAACTCCCTGTGTCACCAGTTGGACGCCACCAGGGCCAGTTTGGATGAGAGCTGCCCTTGTGGCAGTGTGGTCCCTTTGGCAGCCATACACATCATGCAGGAGTTGAGACCATCACAGCCAAGCCAAACTGGGGATGTTTCCCTAAGAGGGGACCTGGAGGGTCAGTCAGAGGAGCTGCCACTTTTCCCTGTGGCCATTCCCACTCTTCCTGCAGCCTTTCTTTGCCCAAGTCCCTGTTGCAATGAGGATTTAAAGGCAGCTGGGTCCCACACAGGCCTGAGATTGAGATGCTTGAGCAGAGCCCAGGAGCTGGATGGAGCACGTGCTTTAGGGCTGGGGGGAAGCACCCACTGCCGGGAGCTTAGGGACACAGCAGGGATTGGCCCCACTGCACAGGGCCACCCTGTGGGACAGTCAGCAGAGCTTGTCCACCCTGGGACGCTGGCACAGTGCCTCTGGAGTGCTGCTTGTGTGGGGATGAAGCACCTGCCTGTCCCTCCTCTGCCAGGGCTGCCACAAGGCTGCCACCGGGCACTCGGGACAAGCTGTTGGTGTGTTCCATGGGATGCAGGCTCTAGGTAGGGATGGAGGGGGTCTTTAGGCAGGGATGAAGGCTGTAGAATCTCTTTGGCTACTTCTTGGGGAGCAACAGGTCACTTGCAAACATCCTTGGGATCCGCTGGCAAATATTCATGTAGCTGAGCCTGTTTCTGGGTCTTGTTTCTTACACAAATCAGGAATTGCTTTCCCTCACATCTGTCCGTCTGTTTTCCCCAGGGAACAACCACAATATAGACAGCGTGATATACAGGTGGAACCCCAGGACAGGGCTGTTTGAAACTAACCAGACCATTCCTACCTCTGGAGCCTACGACTGGGAATTTTTCACCATCGGACCATATTCCTTCCTGGCAGTAGCTAACACATTCAATGGCACGTCCACTAAGATCTACTCACACATCTACATCTGGCTCAGCGGCTCTTTCCACCTCTTCCAGTCTATCCTGGTAAGGCTTGGCCACTGCTTCTCAGTCCTCCCTCTGTGTTTAGGCAGGGCAGCCCCATCCAGCTTCTCATGCCCTCCTTCCCCACAGACGTTTGGTGCTGCTGACTGGGAGGTGTTTCATATTGGGGACAGAGTCTTTCTGGCTGTTGCCAACAGCCACAGCTACGACAGCGGGATGCCAGCACCCTCCAACTTCTATGCCATCAACTCCTCCATCTATGAGCTGAACATCACGGCCCAGATGTTTGTTAAATTCCAGGACCTTCTCACCTACAGGTACCTGTGCAAGGACTCAGCGTGCTCCTCGGTCCACGTCCTTCCTCTGAGCAACCCAGAGGTCTTGCAGAATCCCAGACTGGTTTGGTGGGAAGAGTCCTTAAATCCCATCCAGTGCCACCGCCTGCCATGGGCAGGGACACCTTGCACTAGCCCAGGTTGCTCCAAGCCCCGTCCAACCTGGCCTTGGACACTTCCAAGGATCCAGGGGCAGCCACAGCTTCTCTGGGCACCCTGTGCCAAGGCCTCACCTCTTTTAGTTTAAAACTATACTCGCTTGTCTCCTGGAGGCTTTCTGCAGGCTTCACACTCCCAGGGACTGAGACTGGTGGGGAAGGTGATGGGTGATGGCTCCTTGGCACCAAATCCTGGTGGGAGCTGGGAGAAGGCCCTAGATTTAGGAATGAGGGTGGATTTCTTTCAGGAATGGCCTGGGAAGAGCAGGGTTTTCAGTGTGTCATCAGGGAGTCAGAGATTGGGGTGGGGTGGGCTCAGCTCCATGGACACACAGCCCCTCCTTCAACTGGCCACACAGGGGTCACCTCACCTGCCCCTCTGCTTCTTTCATCCCCAGTGCCTTGGACTGGGAGTTCTTCTCGGTGGGAGACGACTCTTTTCTGGTGGTAGCAAACTCCTTCGATGGCTTCACCTTCTCTGTCAACAGCATCATCTACAGGTACCGCAGAGGGCAGGCCTGGGGGGCTCGGGCGCTGTTCCCAGCAGGAAGGACCCTGCATGGGCACAGCCTGGTGCATCTGCCCAGGGAGGATGGATAGGGTTGATTCCTGTTTTCAGGCAGGAACGGGAAGCCCCACTGAGGGACACCCTGAAGCACAGCAGGGAGGTGGGAGATGCCGGCCTCATGGCTCAGCTTCCCTGCCCTTGCCAGGTGCCCAGCCCACACCCCAGGAGCTAACTGCCTTCCCTGTGCAGGTGGCAAGGCTACGAAGGCTTTGTGGCAGCCCACCACCTCCCCACCGTGGGCTGTAGAGACTGGGAGGCATTTCACACTGCTGAGGGCTCCTACCTGTTCTACTCCAGCGCCAAGGAGCCACTTTCCAAGGTGCTGAAGCTGAAAACCACCTGAGGTGGCTGAGGCACGCTCAGCTCATTGCCAGGACCAGGGCAAATTGGGCATCCAGGTGAAGATGGACCACAGAGCCCAGGAATGGCTGCAGCAGCAGCTGGGCAGTGGCTGGCTGTACACTCTGCAGGAAGGGAGGAGGAG
>VZRR01009372.1:0-29084 GCA_013398015.1 Oreocharis arfaki
CCTTTTCCTCTCCTCCCTCCTCTTCTTCATCCTCTTTTGTTTTCCCCCCTTAAGCAGCCGGTGACAGATGGGCCATGATTCCCGTCCCTCCCTGTTGTTGATCCCTCGCAGCTCCCGGGGCTGGAGCGCTCCAGTGCTGCCCGGCCCTCCCTCGGCAGGACGAGGCCGGGGCTTTACCACCGAGGGATTTTAATTCCTTAAGAGCTGTCAGGGCAAAGCCCTGAGGGGAACTGGAGCAGCCGCAGCCCCCACGCTCCTGGCAACTGGTGCAAACTGGGGCAGCTCTTTAATACTCGTCCGGTGCTCACGGAGCTGCTGCTCCGCAGGATCCACTGCTGGGTGGGATTGGGCGGCAGCAAAACTCCTCCAGGACAACCCCAGCAGACCCAGAAAATAGATATAATAATGAGCAATCACAAATCCAACAGCCACTTCCTTCCCTGCCCAGTCAGGGGACTGTGGCTGGCTCAGGCTCCGAGCTGCTGGGTCTGGAAAATTCAGCTGGGACAGAGTTTGGTTCCTGCCTGATGATGGGAATCATTTTTTTGTAGATGTTTCCTTGCCTAGGACAAACATTTCATAAAGCAGGCAGAGCCCCCACTGGGTTTTCAGCATGTTTTCCCTTTGCTTTTTTTCCCCAGTTCTCTTGAAAACTGATTTTTATGGAAAACAGGAGGGGGCAGAGCGTGTTTTCTCTGCCCTCAGCGCTGATCCAAGGTGGAAGGTGATAAAATGCATTTAAGCTTTATTACAGTAAGATATTACAAAGCTTCAGTAGGAAAAAAATCTGTGTTTTTTAGGGCAGAGAGTGGTGAAGCCATCCCTTGTATTCCATTATATTAATTATAGACCTTTATATATTAGTTTTCTTTATTATTGTATGATATTACTATATACTATTATATTGCTGTATTATTTTGTTATTGTATTATTTTATTGAGGTTTTTTTATTATATTTTAGGGCTGCTATTTAAGCCAGCTTGCTTCTGGTTCCCAAATTCTTGTGGGAGACAAAGCCCCTCTGGAGCTTCACCTTGACTAAGGGGTGGTTGGGTGATCCGTGGGGCCAACAGGGAAGATCCAGGGAGAGATTGTGGATATTGGGCAGGGAGCTGGTGGCTCATTTTCATTTCACACCTTCAGGTAGTTTTTATTCTTGTCCTTCTGTGTTCCTGGATTTCGAGGGGGTTGTTACCCACTATTTCCCTGGAAACTACAGGAGGGCAGGAGGCCATGCTGGAAAAAGCGGGGGGAATGTGCCAAAACCCCCTCAATCCTCCTGATTCTGGAGAATAAACCCCAGGTTCTAAGGCTTTTCTGTTTTACTGCATGATTTCAGCGAGTGCGGGTAGCAGGCACGTGGCTGTGGGGATGCTGGCACGGCGTGGATGGCTGGGGGTTTTCCATCTCCTCTCCCTGCAGGATTGTGATGTCAGCTCTATGATTCTGCTCTAATGGATGCATGAAATGACACACAGCCCCATCCTGGAGTATTTCATGAGCCCACTTTACCTCCTCACTCACTGCTTGGTCCTCTCTATGCTGCCAGCAGCTCCCGGTACCCAAACCCTGCTCTGGGATGGAGGAGATGCTTCCTCCTCGAGCTGCTGG
Organism: Oreocharis arfaki; assembly: GCA_013398015.1. NCBI lineage: Eukaryota > Metazoa > Chordata > Aves > Passeriformes > Paramythiidae > Oreocharis > Oreocharis arfaki. The sequence goes on from VZRR01009372.1 coordinate 1,612, forward strand.
TGAGCAGGACCAGTTTGGGCTCAATTTAGAAGGGAAGAAAGCAGGTGAACCTGGTTTCTTTAGCCCTTGAAGCTGGTGAGGCGGCGAGGTGGGTGTGTGGAGGTAGGGAAGAGCCAGAGGGATGCAACTCTCCGGGTTATCCCAGGGCACTCGCTGCAGCAGGGCCCGTTGCATCACCCAGTTGAGTGTTTTTCCCCCAGCTGGTTATTATGATTTGTTTTTTAAATCCCCACCAGTCTGCTGCAAAACAGGGTGGGTGAAACGTGGCTGCTGTGCCCTCACGAGCTCCTGTGCCGGCTTTCTGTGCATGCCCTGGCATCAATCCCTGGGGTTTGGGAGAGCGGGGAAAATGAAACTAAATTGAAAATCAAAATAAAGATAAAGGGGTTTTCTGCCTCAAAGTTCCCCTCAGGAGTGGTGTTGGAGAAGAATGGCCCATGCCCCAGCCCTGGGAATAACACGTCCATCTGTCACGCCTCCAGATGTGCATCCATGACTCTGTCAGCGATGGCTGTGTGTGGTCCAGCACTGCTTCCACCAGGTGTGGAATTACAAGAGCCATAAACACACCCAGTAGGAATAATAACCTTATTTTAAATGCTGAGTGGTGATGTTGAGCTGCTGGCAATCCTGCCTGTGGGAGCTGAAGCCTGAGTGCCTTTTGGGTGCCTTTAGATGCTCTGCACCGGTTTGGATGGACGTTGGAAGTGGGAATATGCTGTAGTGTCCCTTTGGGAAGTGGGGTTATGTGGCACCTTTCTTGTGATTCTTCTATTTGGGTGTTTTGGGAGGTGGGCCAAGAGGGGCGAGGCAACACCCTGAGAGACCAGGGCTGCTCTTGGTATCTCCCCTGGCATCTCCCTTGGCAGACGAGTAGGGAAATTATGGCCCTGGAGCAATCCAATTCGAGGCAGGGCTTTTCCAGGAGTGGCAAAGGGACCGTGCCCAGCCACTGTGCTCGTTTCTCTTGGATGTGCACTTTCCCAATGGTGTGTGTCCCCTGGGCTCCTGGGCTTTGGTGATGGGAGGGCTGAGCCAAATGAACCCCAAAAGGAGAGCAGCTCCTCTGTGGTCCAGCCTGGGGCACCCTGATGGTTCCCACACTGGTAGAGGAGGATGGCTGTGGTGGTGCTTTGGCTTGGAGATGAGCAGTGGCACCTTGGGATGAAGGTGCCCCCCGTTGGTTTGGGTCTGGGAGGTGGTGGGAGTGACTGGGCAGCGTGTCCGGCTCTCTCCGGTGATTTGAGTCTCGCTGGGATTTGTTCAGACACTCCGGCCTTGCAGTGTTGTCACCCCTCATCTCGGGAGCGGGATGTGTCTCTTGGAGCTGGCAGGAGCAGTCTCCTGGGAGCTGAGTATCCGGGCAGGACCTGGGCGTCTTAAAATAGCCCCTCTGGGAAATGCTGGTGGGTTTTAAAAATGAAATTTATCCCGTTTCCTGGAGTGGTCTCTGTGGAATGTTTGTACTGGGAACAGCATCAGCCACGGACAGGTGACAAGGGCGGGAGAAGGGCTCAGGGTGTTGGTGAACAGAGCAGGATCATCATTGCCAGGGTCTCCCTTGAGCCAGGTCCTCCTTCCTGCCATGGTGGGCGTGGCTGGGGGTGGGATAGGACAAACCCTGCTCCTTCCCTCGCAGGGATTCTGAGATTCCCAGCTGTGAAACCCCCAGTGGCAGGTGGGGACAGGAGCCTTTTCCTGAGCACACCTGCTCGGCCCGATGCCAGCACAGGGCTTTTTGTCCCGCTGACCATCCCTGACTGAGCAGCCCCAGGAGATACCAGGCTCCCTGGTGGTTTTACCTGCTTGTCCATGGTCCTTCTCATGGGATGAGCTGTGGGGTTTGTCTTGCCCTCACAGCCCACATCTCAAAACCCATCCTTTTCCCTGCCTTTTCCTTGCTGGCACCAGTGTCTGGCCCCAGACTACCCGAGGAACTCATTATCTGCCAAAATTGTTGGCAGGGGCTCAGGGTTTGTCTGTGCAATGAGTTGTGAGAGCAGAGACCAGAGCTGGAAGGTCATTTCCCAGCAGTTGAAGATTGCTGGTGGGATCAGGTTGTTGATATCTTCTTCCACCTCCTCCTGCCTCCTTGTCCTGCAGGATTTGGCCCAAAGCCCCTGGGTGTTGGTGGCCATCAGCTGCGGCTGCTTCTGTGTTGCCATGGAACTCTCAGGCTGGTGGGACCTGTCCTTCCAGGCGTTCTCCCTGAACTCATCCCAGGGAAAACTTCACAAAACCAGCTTCCAGCTGCTGACCAGCTCCTGAAACCTGGCTCTGTTTGTGTGGGCTTGGGGTGGCTTGGTCAAGAAAGCCATCCCTGGTGTTGGGAGGGGTGGTCCAGCTGTGCTCTGCTCAGAGCATCGGAGCTGGACCAGGTGAGGACATAGGACAGTGCTGTGTTTGGAGCTGCCTGGCTCCAGGCAGGATTGGGAATGCTGATCTGGGTGGCTCGTGGATGAGCTCATGGTTTGGCTGGATCCTCCATGGATTGGGCTGTGTCCGAACTTCTCGCTGCCCAAACACATCTCACAGCCAGGCTGGGGAGATATTTGGGGGTTGTTACCCTTTGCAATGCTTCCTGTGCAGCCATGGCCAGGTTGGGAATGAAGCCATGGCCAGGTTGGGAATGCAACCACAGTTTGGGAATGCAACCATAGCAAGGTTGGGAATGGAGCCACAACCAGGTTGAGAGTGAGCCATGGCCAGGTTGTCATGTGAGTTTGGAAGTGCCGCTGGACAAGGTTGGGTGTGTTGGCCATCTCCAAGCTCGGGCCTCCAGAGACATTTGTTTGGGTTTCCCCAAGGAAGGCAGCCCCACGTTGCTGGGACATGGTGGGCCTCAGCTGGATGTACTTCTGGAGAGCTTCCCTCAAGGTATAGCAGGGCTGGCCATGATGGGGCTGGGGGTCCTGTTCCCACCCGGCCGTCCAGCCCCGAGCAGCGTGGGCAGGGCTGTCCACGCATCCCTGTGCGGTCATGACTCTGCAGAGGCTCCTTTCAGGTTTCCTTGGAAACCTGACAGCCAGCATGAGGAGGGAGCATTCCAGAGAGAGCTTCAGCCCCAGTGGTGACCAGGGCAAAGCTGGGAGAAATGGCTTTCCCTGGGGATGAGCTGCCTCGGCTTGGCGTGGGGCAGTGGGATGCTTTGGAAAGCTCTCAGCAGCTGCTTTCTGATTCCCAGAGAGGCTTTTCCCTCCACTGTGAGGTGCCTGCAGACTCTAACCCAGGGCTTTGTCTTTGCAGGAGCAGGAAGATCCAGATCCGAAACATCCCCCCCCACCTACAGTGGGAGGTAAGAAGTGGCTGATCCCAAAACATCCTGTTCATCTCTTCCAGCACCATGAGCTGTGCTGCTGGAGCACGTGGTCTGCACATGGGCCACCCTTTAACTGCCCAGTAACCGCAGGAGGAAGCATGAACTGGGCTCCAACTCCTGCTTGCTTGTGGGTAGCCGAGCTGTGGGCCAGCTCTGAGTGGTGAGACAGCTTTGGGATGATGGGATGCAGGTGGGTGGAGGCACTGGAGCGGTTAGGTGGTGCTGGAGGGTGTTTGTGGGTGGAGTGGGCTCTTGCCCTGCCTCTTGGGGCCTCAGCTGCCTGGTTTGCTGCTCTGTCCCCAGGTGCTGGATGGCCTCTTAGCTCAGTACGGCACGGTGGAGAACGTAGAGCAAGGTAAGATGGCCCAGCGTGGTCCTCATCCCTGCAAAATTCCCGGCACTGCTCTCCAGCTCTGCCTAGGCTACAGGAAGCCCCCTGGGATGAAACCTAGTTGGATGACCAGACCAGCAGCACTGGTCTGAAATGGGTTTCCCTTTGGACACAAGCCCTGCTGGTGAAGGTGGGGCCACCTGTCCAGTGGTGGGATAACATGGGCCATCCATCCTTCATCCCCAGGAATGCTCCTGGTCCCTGAAAAATTGAGAAAAGGATTATCTCTGCAAGCAAAAATGAGCTGAATGTAGCTTGGGATCCACTGGTGGGTCGGGGATGTCCAGCCTTGCATCCTGCTTGGATCCAGCCCAGTCCTCATGCTGGGGGCAAACACAGCAGTGCCCAGGCGTGCCATGGGACGGGCATCTCCCTCCCCCCGTCCCAGCCGTATCCCCCTCCGGAGCGTGCCGGGAGCAGCGGTGACACCTCTCCCGTCCCTGCTCCAACTCTCCTCCTCTTGCTCCCCGCAGTGAACACGGACACAGAAACTGCCGTTGTCAACGTGACCTACGCGACAAAGGAAGAGGCAAAAGTGTGAGTGGGGTTTGTTTCAGTTTGCCCGTAATTTCACACTGCGCCAGCTTTTCCAAGGAATCCCAGGTATCTTCCAGGCTTCTCTAAGCTGTCCCACCACTGGGCTGTCTTCTGCCTTCTCCCCTGGTGTGGGAGATGGGGTGATACAAATCAGGGGTTATTTCAGAAGTGGAAGGATTGTTCCAAACAAATGTTTTGTTCCAGGCTTGTCAAGACCTCAGCCCTGTGCTGGAGACTAGCCCTAGGGGAAAATATTGAGCTTATTATTATTAGTGGCCAGCGTATTTTTGGTATGATCAAGAGCAGATCCCAAGTCACAAAGAGCTTTTGTGAGTCCATTTGTTGATGGGCATTCCACCAGCTTCCTATCTGAGTTGACCCATCATGGTGCTGGATAAATGAGGACAGAGATGGGGACAGTGATCTGCTAGTCTGGGAGGGCAGAGGAGAATCCTTCTTGTGCCTCCAGCCTCAGCCGGATGTGCTGTGGACCACAGATAAACATGACGTGAGTCTCTTAGAATCATGGAGTCCCCTGAGCTGGAAGGGACTCACAGTGATCACTGAGTCCAAATCCTTGTCCTGCAGAGGGCAGCCCCAAAAATCCCACCATGGTCTTGGCATCTGTGGCAATAAAGGAACAGTAAGAGTTTCCCCAGCACAGCAGTGCTCAATGCTTTGGGATAAGAAGCTTTTCTGAACTTAGGAAAGGGATGGTGAAGCTGCAGAAGTCCTCAGAGGATGTGGAATTCAGGCCTGGCAAGGAGCTGCTTGTGATCTGTCAGTAGCCGAAGTGGGGTGTGGGAAAGGTGAAGCCAAGCAGGGTCATGGCAGACGGCAGCATGGCCAAACATCACTGCTGAGGAGGGGTTTGGGGTTGAAGAGTCCAGGTGCTGCCTCCCAGCCTCCTCTGGCCAGGAAGGGAGTTGGGGTTCCCAACAGAGGGGGCACCACGTGCTGCATCCTTCTCCCTGGAGCAGCAGTGGTGGCTTGGAGCCGCTCTGTCACCTTTTCCATGTCCAAAAAACCTGTGAGACCATTCCCATGCTGTGTGGGAGCTTCTGGCAAGGACTTTGCCCAGGTGGCGGGGGCAGGTCCCTGGGCTGCTGTCCCACCTCTGCTGTGGGGGAGAAGTCATGGGCCAGCTTTGGCATCACCCATGTGGTAGGGGACGATGTCCCACCAGGTTATGGGGCTTGCTCCTCATGGGAGAAGTGTGGGGTTCTGGCTTCGCATGGCCACCTTCTCCAGACTGGAGAGGGAGGAAAACGCAAGTTGGGAAAGGGCCCATGTTCTACATGTGGTGGGGGTGCTGGAGGGGAGCCCATCCCCGGGGAGCCCCTCACCACCCCCTGCATCTCCCTGCCTTGCAGAGCAATAGAGAAGCTGAGCGACCACCAGTTTGAGAACTATTCCTTCAAGATTTCCTACATCCCGGATGAAGAGGTGAGCTCCCCTCCGCCCCCCCAGCGATCCCGCCGCGGGGGCCACTCTTCCAGGGAGCGGGGCTCCTCCCCAGGGGGCTCCTCGCAGCCCAAACAGCTCGATTTCCCACTGCGGATGCTGGTGCCCACGCAGTTTGTTGGTGCGATCATAGGAAAGGAGGGCTTGACCATAAAGAACCTTACTAAGCAAACCCAGTCCAAGTAAGTACTTCCAATGGTTTTGTTTCCTTCTGTAGGGTGCTGTAGGTCCCAGCTTGAGTTCTCCCTGCGCTGGGGGCTTTGGGGTGCCGGCCACTGCTTGATTTCTTGGGGTGCAGCCTTCAGGGGGTGGTGGCAGAGCTCAGGTCCTAAACCATTCCTGCTGGCCAGGGTGGTCTGGGTGCAGCAAGAGGGGGATGCCCACTGGAAAAGGCTTGGAATGAGTTCCTAAAGCCTCATGAGGAGAGCTGGGGATGAGGCTTTACGGAGAAATGGCGAGTTTGGGGATAAAATCCTAAAGGGGAATCCTCAGTGCAGTGGTCTTTGTCCTTGAGACTTGCTCATCCTGCAGCATCCCATATGGGCTAGAGCTGTTGAGGGGAAAGGGACACTGTGGGAACGCTGCCACGAGAAGGATGGCTTTTGTAACTGTTGGAAACGTTTTTCAGCTATTAATGTGTTTATTTTTGAACTAAAAAAAGGAAAAAAACCCAAAAAGTGGGATTGTCTTGCCGAAGTTTTCCATGTTTCTCTTGTTGCTGTTCTCCTGATCTCACCGCTCATTCTCTGCATGGTTTTCCTGCATGGTTTGTTCCTGCCCAGGTGTGTTTGTGTGTAACCCAAAGCTGTCTTCTCCCGTGCTCATCATCCTGAACCTGGTGATCCCATGGGATGTAGGACTCCTGTCCCAGAGCATTCTAGTTCTCAGAGAAGTTTCTAGAGGCAAATCTTTGGTAGTAGTGTGGCTGGAAGTAGAAAGACAAGCCAAACCCTGGTGTTGGGTTGGCAGGAGGAGGTTTGTACAGAAAGGGGGCAGAGGAGTAGGGAGAGGAGCTCTTGGAGCCTGGCTCGCCCCAGGGCGTGGCCACCTGGTAGCCGTGAGCAGATCCTGGTTGGCTGCAAGCCCTTCCTCTCCAGGTGAGTCCTGGTGAGATGAGCAGCAGGTGTAGCTGTGTTCTCACCACCCAAGACTGGAATTTGCCCTTTCCAAGCCCTGAGCCTGGCAAGGAGGGTGGGAATGTGCTGGTTTCTCCCAACCACGAAGTCAAACGCCATTGCTTGGAGCAGTTTCTGCCGCTGAATTGTCCCTCCTTGTGGAATGGCTCCCTGTGCCTGCCCTGAAGACCCGGTGCTGTGGAGGAAGGCCATGCTCAATGCTCTCCCCTCTCCTGCTCTGCCCACAGTGGGGCACTACCTCTGCTTAGGCTTGGGCAAAAGGGACCTCAGGAATCCACCCCAGGTAGTCACAGGAGCGCCCGTCCTTCAGCTTGGGTGTCATCCCACACTCAGTCCCTGCCTAGGCCACCCTCATCCACCGGTGTGATGATCTGAGGGTGACATCCTGTTGCCCGGCTCCTGCTCCTCCCCAGAGTGACGTTGGGTTCTGGATTCCTCTAGTCACGTTGGATTTCACCCTAGTTCCACACAGAGATCCCAAAGATGCTTCTGAGCCCCAGAGGGCAAAACTGTCCCCAGGTTGAGCCACCTTCTTCCATGAAGAAGCCCAGAACAAGAGCCACCCCACCAGGCGACCTTTTACAGTCCTTGGAACTCCATGAGGAGAGGATCATGGCTACCCAGCAGCCATGGGACCGGAATAATCCTACAGGCACACTGTATCGTCCACCCGGAGAGGGCTGTGCCTCATGGCAACCACTCCCTGAAGCATTCTCAGTCCCCCGTAAGGTCTCTTGGAGGCTTCTCCTGCTGCACCATAGGCAAACCCTGTCCCCCCATCCCTGGTCATCCCTCCCTGCAGCACCTGGTGATGGGGTGAGGGTGCTGAAGATCCCCTTCTCCATCCTCCTGTTGGAATGGAGCTGTTCAGCAGTGTCACTGGGATGTGCTGGGAGGTCCAGAGCTCTCTCTTCTCCAACTCTCTGGGGGGGTAATGCTCCTTCCTTCTTCTCTCTGGCAAGTGAGCTCGTGCCCACACATCCAGACGTGGGACGGGTTGGTCAGCCAGGAACCGGTCTTGTGCCCCTCTCTAAGGCTTGTCCAAGGTCCTCATCACCTCAGTGCCTCCATTCAGCCTTTTCGTGGCACTTGGTCCCTCTCTGGTGCAAAGGCTCAGCTGTGTCCTCATCTCCACCAGCCTCAGCTGCTCGTGGGTCCAAGGACCTGCTTGGCTCCTATCTATGGGGTTTGTTGGGATTCCTCATCGACTCCCCCAGCCTTGGGAACATCAGCCTGGTCTGTCATTGCCTCGTGTAGCCATCACGATGTGTTCGCCCTGTCCTCGGTGAAGGGCTGGCAGTAAGTGTCCCTGTACCTGCTGGAAACGGATCCTCCAGGCCAACCTGAGGAAGCTCCATGGCTGGGAGCAGCTCAGAGGGTGTCACTCAGCACACGGCTGGGCCACCGTGGGCTGTGGATGTGGCCAGAGGGTGCCAGCGTCTCCATCACTGCTTTGCACAGTCCACTCAGCACCAGTCTCCTGCCTGAGCAGCTCCAGCTGAAGCCATGGGAGATCTGGATAGATGGAGCCTACAGAGGGAATCACAGTCTGTCTTCGCTCCCTGTTCAGTGCTTGGATGGAACCACTCCAGGGTCCCTTTGGAGCGGGTGGGGTTGGCTCTGCCCTTTTCTCGGGGAAGGCTCGCCCAGCTGCTCCCCTTCCACCATCCATGTTCTGATGTGTTGGCTCTTGAGCTCCTGGAAGAGCTGACCTGTGCAAACCTACCGGGACCCCACAGCGTCCCAGTGTGGCACTGTGTGGTGACTCTGCCTCGCAGCCCTTGGCCTGGCACATGCAGCAGCACCCTGGATGATCCCGATTGGGACAGGACGTCGGAGACGTGGCCGGAGGGCACCCACTATGTCGGAGCTGAGCACCAGCAGCATTCCGGAGTGGCTAAGTTTCCACTACCACACCTGCTCAGAAGATCTGGCCCTAGCTGCAGCAGTGACAGGGACACCAAGGTGGTGGCCGATGGCAGGATGGCTGCACAGCATCACCCTCTGGTGGGAAGAGCGCGTGGACTCGCACGGAGAAGACGGCAAGGTTCTTCCCCCTGTTGTCCAAGGCGCGTGGTTGAGGTGCGGGAGTCTCCTACCCTGCTTTCCTCTCTCCCTCTCTCTCAGGGCTTTGCCAGGTACGATTGAGCGTGAGGAGCGAGCTGGAGGCCGTGCCTCCTCCCGCCATGAGCTGAGGGAGGACCAGAGGAGTAGAGCACGGTCCCTGCCGGTGCGCATGGGAGCCTTCTGGTCTCCCCTGGAAGGGCGTGAGTACCAGCGCTGTTGTTGCCGGGTGCCTCCGTGTCGTGACAGACGCTGCCCACGGGTAAGTGCTCTCTGTCCCGAAGGATGTGGTCGCTGGACAGCCTCGGGTGTTGTGCAGAGAGGCAGAGGTCAGAAGAGACCTCCGGAGGCCTCTAATCCGGTCTCCTGCTCCAAGCGGGACTGGCGTCAGAGATGATAGACCAGGTTGCTCAGGGCTTTGTCCGGTTGAGGATTTGTTCTGCCCCCTCGATGCATTGGTTGATGTTGTGACAACCCTCAGCTTCCAGTACCTTGGGTCCTACAGGCGAACGCAGCCCAAATCTGATCCAAAGCACCTGAAACCAAACACTGCCTGGGCTTGCGTGAGCCAGGTGACGGTAGATGCCCCTGAGACCCAGGTTCACCCCAAAGCTTGAGCAGCTGTTGAAATGAGTTTTTCTCAGCTCCTGAGCTCTCAGAAACCTCTGTGTGACACCAGACCCATCTCAGGGGCTCCTCTCTGCTGGTTGTTTCGCCACAGGGTTGACATCCATCGGAAGGAGAACGCTGGCGCTGCCGAGAAGCCCATCACCATCCACGCCACGCCGGAGGGGTGCTCAGAAGCGTGCCGCATGATCCTAGATATCATGCAGAAGGAGGCTGATGAAACTAAATTGTGAGTGCTCGTGTCTCAGCCAAAAGTGTGGTGAGAAATGGTGGTGGTAGTCCTTCTCCTTTCCACCACATCCTTAGTGCCTGTGGCTGGAAATTTCTATGTGGGCCTTTTCTGGTCCACAGAAATTTCTGGCTGAACCTTTAGATTATTTTTTAATCCATTTTAGAGCAGAAGAGATTCCCTTGAAAATCCTGGCACACAACAGCCTGGTGGGGAGGTTGATTGGCAAGGAGGGCCGCAACCTCAAGAAGATTGAGCAGGACAGGGCACAAAGATCACCATCTCCCCGTAAGTTCTTGTGACAGGACCAAGGGGAATGGCTCCCCACTGCCAGAGGGCAGGCTTAGATGGGATATTGGGAAGAAATTCTTCCCTGTGAGGGAGGGGAGGCCCTGGCACAGGGTGCCCAGAGAAGCTGTGGCTGCCCCATCCCTGGAAGTCTCGAAGGCCAGGCTGGACGGGGCTTGGAGCAACCTGCGGTAGTGAAAGGTGTCCCTGCCCATGGCAGAACTGGATGCGCTTTCATGTCTCTTCCAACCCAAACCATTTCATGGTTCCATGATTTAACAATTCAGTGAAATCCTGGTGAACGCCAGGCCACCCCATTCCATCCAGCATGGTACAAGCAGTGCTGGAGCCGAAAAACAGAGGAGCTGTGTCCTCCCATGTGCATTCCCCATCCCGGGTGGATGTTCCTCATCTCAGGTGGATGGTGGTGGTGGGCAGGGAGAGGGTGCGTGGCTCTCACACTGTCTCGGGGGGAACCCTCAGCTGTGATTTGAGTTTTCCTGGGGTTTTTCTTGACTTGGAGAAGGAATGTAACCGTGTCTCTGGATTTACCCGTGGGGCAGTTTGCAGGATTTGACCATCTACAACCCTGAGCGCACCATCACGGTGAAGGGCAGCATGGAGGCCTGCTCCAACGCCGAGGTGGAGATCATGAAGAAGCTGCGCGAGGCCTACGAGAACGACGTGGTGGCTGTCAATGTAAGCCCAGCCCTCCCACCGGGGCTGCTCCCACAGCAGGTGGCCAGACGAGAATTCGGAGTGGAGATCTGTCTTGGTTTGAAAGACAGGCGTCTGCTAAGGAAGGCAGAAGCCCCCTTTGGAATGGAAAATGCAACCCCCTTCCCTCCGGATTATTATAATTTTGAAATTAAGGGGCTTTCAGGCAAGGATATGGGAAATAGGAATAACAGTTCTTTACTAATATATAAATATAAAACAAAACAAAACAATAAACAACAATGACTATGGCAGTTATAACAGCACAGTCACCCAGTGCAGCCTTCTCGGCTGCCAGGCAGCTTCCCCTCCTGGAGCAGCGCTGGTCACAGCCGGCAGCAGCGCTGGTGGCTCCCGGTGAGCAGGGTGGGTGCGATAGTTCTGGTGAAACAGTGGTCTTGTGGAAAAGGGTCTGGTCTTCGCCTGAAGGTCCAGTGATGTAGCTTCTCATCCTCTGGAAGTCCAGCGGAAAAAAGCTACATTGTGCCTGAAAAAACCTCTGATTATATCCGGGTGGGAAACGTTCAGTTCCTCCTCCCAGGCGGAGCATCTCACAATGGAGTGGTGAATCACAAGGCAAGGCACTGATGGGCCCATTAACAGGAGATAGTCCAGAGCCCGTTATCTATGAGTCGTTTGGCCAGGCACAGATGGGCCCATTAACAGAAGATAGTCCGGAGGGAGGAGGCAAGGAAAACACTGCCCCACCTGGTTTCACAGCTCCCGAAGATGGTAATAGAATACACTGCAACCCAGGACAAGATCAATGTGTCACAACAAGGGTTGGGCCTCGCCCATCAGATCCATGCCATCCACGCCGTGTTGAGAAGGCCAGTACTCCACCTTTCACACCTTTCTCCGTGTTTTTCCTTTCCCAGCAACAGGCCAACCTGATCCCAGGACTGAATCTCAGCGCTTTGGGCATCTTCTCCACGGGGCTGTCCATGCTCCCGTCCACCCCAGGGGCCCGAGGGGCTGCAGCTGCCACCCCATACCACCCCTTTGCAGTAAGTGTGAGATGGTCCTGGTGTCTGGAGCGTCCTGCTGGAGCTGTTTGGTTGGGTGGACACCGTAGCTGTAGGAGCCACCTCATGGGGAGCTTTGATTCTTGGCCATTTGGGAAGATGCTCATCACAGCAGCAAAGTGGAGAGGACAGGGAACGGAGGTAGCTTGTCCTTGCTTGGATGCAGCCTCCTGGGAAGATCAGCTGCATCCCTGTGTTGTGCTGAGCTGGGTTTCGCCAGTGTTTAAGGACTGGCTGTGTCCCAAGGGTGCTGCACTCTGAAGAGAGCATGGAAAAACCATGTGGGTGGTCTTCAGTCCTGACCCCAAGCCCACCACTGGGTTGTGATGGTATGCACTGGGTTGTGCCCTGTGGGTCTAGTCTTGGTGGCCACCAAAGCCCCCAGTGTGGCCACGGGGCTGTGCTCATGGGGAGCCAAGCTCCCCCTCACCTCATGGGGGAGGGTTCTTCTCCTTCTTGGGGTGCTGAAACCTGGGCAAGGATGTTCACAACCCTTTAGGTGGCAGTGGGCAGGGATGGTGCAGTGCCAGGAGAACAGGATGGCGGAGGTGCTGATGGAGTAGGTCCGTCCCAGGTCACCCAGGCACTGTGGGCTGTCTCCATTAGTCTGTAAATAATTTATTCCGAGCTGTGGGTTAATTTACCTGTGCTGTTTTCTTTCCCTGGAATGCCAGCAGCAGAGCGGGCGGAGGAGGACAGTGAGTGCTGGGGAGGATGTGTGGGAGGTGTGGTGGCTCTGGAGGGCTCCAGGAGGGTTGGTTGGTCACTCTCAGCCTATGGAGGGGAGGATGCTGTGCCTGTGTCCTCAGTCTTTGGGAGACAGCTGTAGGAATTATTGATGGGTGTGATGGAGAGGAGCAGGACAGGTCTCCTGAAGGGCAGTGTTTGGTGTGGGGTCCTTCACCCCAAAGCTTGGTGTGGCCTTTTTCAAGCTCCCCTGGTGAGGCCAGAAGGAGACCTTTTTTCTGATACAAGCATTAGCAGGACACAGCCAAAAAGCCACCAGTGGGGAGGGACTGGGGTTAACTGGGAGCTCCCACCCACATCCCAGGCTCGTGCTGTGCTGCAGGCACAGGATCCGGGCTGCAGCTCATCCTTGGATGCACCTGCACTCTCCTGGAGGGTTTTTAGGGAATGAGGGGTGGTCACTGCGTCCCTCGTGTTGCTCATGCTGGTGACACACTCCCCATGTTGGGGTCGGGGTGGCTGGGAGGGGGCTGGCACCTTGGGGACCTCACTGATGTCACTGACCCTCGTTTTCTCTCCCACCACAGGGCTCCTCAGCCTATCTGTCGGGTCTGTACGGAGCCCCTCCAGCTGGTGCCTTCCCGCATCAGCACCCCGTAAGTTTCCCTTCCCCAAAAGTGCCCTGGCATCTCCTGCCATGAGGTCTTCCCTTGGGCACCTTGTGGGAGGGCAGGCAAAAAGCAGGTAGTGCGTGCCAGGACCACAACCTGGCCCAACTTAACCCGACCCAACCCAGCTTAACCCGATCCAGCCCAACCCAACTCAGCCCATCACCTCTTCAAGCCTGGAATGCTGGCAGGGGGAAGCGACCTCCTGATCCAGCTGTTCCCCTGACCCTCTGGCTCTTCCGTGCCCTTTCCAGCTGCCAGAGCAGGAGGTCGTGAGCTTGTTCATCCCAACACAGGCGGTGGGGGCCATCATTGGGAAGAAGGGGCAGCACATCAAGCAGCTGGCACGGTTTGCTGGTGCCTCCATCAAGGTGAGCAGGACTGTGGGGCTTGGGCTAGGGCTTTGTGCCTCAGTTTCCCCTTCCCACTGCTGAGGGCAGAGAAGGGAGCCCTTGGGGAATGGTTTCGCTCCCCAAATGAGTAGAAACCCAGTCCTGCAGCATCCTGATTGTCGCCACTGCTTCGGTAGGGGGGTGTCTCTGCATAGGGGGTGTCACTGCAGGGGGGCACATCTCATTCAGGGGAGGTCTTGCCCGAGGAGAGGTCACACTCACACCCCTCCCCATCCCTCCACAGATTGCCCCCGCAGAAGGTCCGGACGCCAGCGAGCGCATGGTGATCATCACGGGGACACCTGAGGCTCAGTTCAAGGTGCGGTGGCCATGTGGTGGGGGCTGGCTTGGGGACATGGGCAGGGGCAAGTTGAGAGCATCCCTTTGGTCCCCACCGTGCCAGGGGGGCTTCTCGGTTTGGGATCACAGTTTTGGTGCTGCCAGACATTGGCACATCATTGCCTGTGGGAATGAAGGGCCCTGCAGGCCACCTCCAGGATGCTGCCCACCACCTTTATGTCCTTTTTGTCATCTCTTCAGGCCCAGGGGCGAATATTTGGGAAGCTGAAAGAGGAAAACTTCTTTAACCCGAAAGAAGAAGTGAAGCTCGAAGCCCACATCAAGGTGCCTTCCTTCGCCGCCGGCCGCGTCATCGGCAAGGGTGGCAAGACGGTAGGTGGGGATGTGGGGGCTCCCACATGCCCTGGGAATGCAGAGCTAGACGTCCCCTATCTCCCATCACCTCTGTGATATCAGTGGTGTCTCGGTCCCAGCCCTGTGTCCTGGGGGTGGCTCTTGGATGGCAGCCATCCCAAGGGGGACAGGGCATTAGCCATGGCAGCCTGGTGCCATGTGCTGGCCCAGAGCTGGGGTGGTACCAGCAGTGGACGATTTGGGTTCTTCCACAGCAAAACCTGGAACTCTGTTGTTTGCTCCAGGTGAACGAACTGCAGAACTTAACGAGTGCAGAAGTCATCGTGCCGCGAGACCAAACCCCGGATGAGAACGAGGAGGTCGTCGTCAAAATCATTGGGCACTTCTTTGCCAGTCAGGTAGGGTTTGGCCATGGCTCTCCCAACATTTCCAGTCTAAGGAAAGTCACCTAGCACAGCATTTCCTGAGCTGCTCTGAGTGGTTTCTGTGCACCCAGGATCGACTGAAGGGGTTTTTGGCTGCATTCTAATTGAAGATGGGCTCAATTTAGCTAAAATCTGTGCCTTGGACACGGGGTGGGAATTGGTTCCCACATCCTAGCTGGGTGCATGTGCCAGGCTGGGTTCCTGACTGCAGGGGAGGGGTGGTGACACCCCAAAATCGAGGCTCTTGAATGATGTAAGAACAAGCCAACCCTTTGCTTTAGCACATCCTCAGTTACCACAGAATCACTTAGGTGCTTGCCCTGGGGTTAAAAGCTGGAGGGTCGTGATGCTGTTGGGGGGGCCTGACACTGCTTGGGGCGGGGGGCTCAGCTCTGGTGTGGCTGTGATGGGGGAGCCCAGCCTCTAGTGCCCCCCATAACCCCCATTCCTTGCCCTCCTCAGACTGCCCAGCGCAAGATCAGGGAAATCGTGCAGCAGGTGAAGCAGCAGGAGCACAAACAGGCTCAGGGAGCCCCAGCCTCACAGCACACCAAGTGAGGCTCCCGCCAGCATCGCCTGACGAATGTAACCCCCACCAGCGCCGGAGCCCAGCAGCTCAGGGGGCAAACCAAAGAGCCCCGAGCCCCCCCTGCAGCCAGGCTGCACAGAACCGGGGCACGGGGGGGCTCTCTCCATCCCGCAGCTTCCGCCTTACTCCATCGCTGCCCCCACTGCTCCCCCGTCAGTCGGACTAACACAGGCAGAGAGAGGTGGTTTTGATTTTGGAATTCTCCCCAAAGCTGCCCATTCCACCCAGGAGGAGCTGGCCGGGCCTGGGGGGCCACAGGGCACGGCGCTCATTTATTTAGAATTAATGTATCAGTAACAAAACTAACGGCGATTTTTAGGTTTTGTAAGATTTTATTTTTTAACTCACTTTTTAAAAAAATTTTTGGGGGGAGGGGGCTGTTTGTTTTTAGCAAAAGCAGGCTGTTGTAGAGGTTTAATGGCAGGAGCTGGTCCATTTGTTCTCTAATGCACCGTAGAGCAGAGCTGTAGGAGCGCCAGCAGGGAAAAAAATTACTAAACTGTTAAAAAGCAATTTCTGAAGGGCTTTGAGAAGAGCAGGGCCTGTAGGAGCCAACAAGATTCCTCATGTAGGAATTGTTCCTCTTCTTCACACACCCTTTCCTCTTTGCTTTGGACTCCAAAAGCAGGGTTTGCATCCGTTCTGTCCCCCCATCTGTCTGTCTGTCCTCTCTCCATCACTGCCCAGCACTGGAAATGATGGGCAGCACCAGCCCTGCCCTTTGTGCTGGGATCGTGGTGGCTAAAGGTCCCTGTTTGCAGGGAGAAGAGGGGGAAATGGGTGAAAAAATGGATTTGGCAGCCCAGGGCTGGAAAACCCAACCAGCAAAATTGGCTTCAAATGAAAAATAACCCAAATAACTCCCCTGACACACACACACAGACACACACACACACACACACACAAAAAGGCTCAGGTTTTCGTACCTCAGCACCTTGCGCTTGTGTTGCCCTTTTAGAGATTTTTGTATGCCTTGTAAAACTGAGAGTTGGAGCATTTTTTTATTTTTGTAATAAAAAAAAATGAGTTGGAAAAATGATCTCGACCAAGTCAGCTGCGAGGTGGAAGAAGGAAACCATGCCCCATGTCCCAGAGCTCTTCTGTAGTCTCCTGCAAGCCGAGAGCCAGTGGCTGTTCCTTCAGAGAAAGCTTGAGAAATGGTTAAAAATTTAAAAAAAAAAAAAGGGAAAAAAAGAAAAAAAAAGCTAACAACAACAAACTGTTTAAGCAAATCAAAGTGATGGATGGAAGCGATGAAAGCTGACGGGCAAGAGCAGAGGTGGGAGCACAGGTTCCAGTGCCAGCGCTGCTCCCGTGGGCTGCCAATCCGTGCTGTCCTCTACTGCAAAAAGTGTTCTGTGAAAACCAACCCGAGACACCGACAAAAAAGAGAAATATATCCAGCTAACCAGAGCCTGAGCCTGCTCTCCGTTCTTTCTTTGGGGGCCCTTGCAGTGGTCACGGCTGGTAGCTCCTCCCTGGTGCCCCATTCCCTGCTGCCGGGGAGGGAGGGGCTGGATGTGGGGCAATTGGAGGTGGGGGAGGGTTGTGGGCATTGCCAGGAATAGCTTTACCCAGGGACCCAGGAAGTGCTGCCATTCTGAAGCCACCTCTCCCTCCCTGCACATCCCAAGATGATGGAACAGCCAGAGGGGAAAGGCACCCCCAGGGCTGGGATGTGCTTTGGGGGCAGGGCTGGGGGTGCTGACAGGTGCCACAATGAGGGAAGCCCACTCCATGAGCCCCAGAGCCGGGCTCTTCCCTCCCACCCCTCCAGCACTGGGAATGCTGCCACGGGAGAGTGGCTCTGGTGGCACCTCGAAACGGCAACCACAAACAGGGAGAGGCAAAGGTAAAGGACACCTAAAACATTTCCAGCTGCTTGGATCTTCCGCAGCCCCAGGGAGGACTGATTATCCCTGATTAATTATTTGTAACGATAAAACTCGAGTGGCTGTGGAATCATTCGCTCTTTGGAGAATCAGCCCCGAGCTTGTGGCCGATTGAACCAAGCAGTGAAAGCAAAGCCAGATAAAGCCCCTCTGCAGCTCTGCCAGAGCTTTGTGGATCAGTGAGCCAGGAGCAGCACAGGGCCACCAGGAGACAGCTCCTGTTCTTCAGGTGGGGAGCAAGTTAAAAACCACATGGAGACAGCAAATCGGTTTTCAATTAAAAAATAAATTACTCTATTAACAAGTAATGCTCCTGTCCAATAAGGCTCTTATATAAGTTAATATTTCTCTTATCTTACCTAAACAATAAGAAATAAATACTACTCTTTTACGGAACAGTGTTTTTCTAACAGTGCATGTCTCCCAGCAGCTGCTGATGGATTATTTCCCACACCATCTTCCTGCGGAAGTAAGGCATGTGTTCCTGAAAAGAAACAGGAGAAATCCATCACATGAGAAGCCAGGGGAGAAAGAGGCAGAAACTCTCCATTAACATCCAGGGAATTCCTGAAGTGGAAGCTGCTTTTGAGCACCTGCCTTTTGGGTACAAGGCGGGTTTCACACGAGGGTGACACAAGCACCCAACAAAATCACATTTCTTTACAGGGATAGTTATTAAAGGTCACCACACTGGAAAATAACCAGTGTCTGAGCTGGTCCAAGAGGGAAACCTCTTTCTCCAAGAGATACAAAGGCCAGATATCCCAAACCAGTGGCTGCAGCATCCTGGTGTTGGAATGAGACGGTCTTTAAGGTCCCTTTCAACCACAAACCAGTGGCTGCAGCATCCTGGTGTTGGAATGAGACGGTCTTTAAGGTCCCTTTCAACCCCAAACCACCCTGGGATTCCGCAATTCCATGATCTGGCCCCAAGAAGCAGGCACCAGATGTGAGGAACAGACCCTCAGCCCCTGCCCCAGCTGCTGTGCAGCTTCCCTGGCTCCTGCATGCCTGTGGGAAAGGCTGGAGTTATTTACACCTCCTCTCACCGGGGTGAAGATGATGGGTTTGTCTCTGGAGATGAAATCGGCAAATTTGCAAACAAAAACTCCACAGTCACTTCCATTGTTTTGCTGAGGGATTTCCTGAGGAATGCAAAAAAAGGATGGAGAATTTTTATCTGTCTTAAAAGAGCAGCCACGTGGTCGTAGCACACATTACCCACACCTACTCCTGAAAACCTACTTCCATAATCCATTTACTGCTCCCAAACCCAAGGAACAGCCCCAGTTAACTGCACATCATCTTCCTCTGCTTCCCTGGAAAGTCTTAAAGCCTCTGTGACGAGGGATTTCAGCTCCCATCCCAAATCCAGGCACAGCTCCCATACCTCTGTGCCCATGCTGTGAAGGGTCCACTCAGAAGCAGTCAGTTCAATGTTTCTTTTTTCCTTGCTTTCCTCTTCCAGGTATTTTCTGTTGAAAACAACACCAAAAAAAATCACTTTTCATCTCCCTGATTTAGGGCAACAACAACAACAAAAAGCTGTTGAAGGGTGGCAGGAAGATAAATGGCACTGAAAGGCCAGAAGATCCTCACAGCAGTGGATTTAAGGAATGTGGAGGAATAATCCCAGTCTCAGAGACATAGTGAGAGGCTGCGAGTGGGGCTCCCAAGGGCCCAGTGTGGGGCCCAGCCCTGCTTAATATCTTTATCCATGATCTTGATGAGGGGATTGGGCACCCTCAGCACATTTGTGGGTGACACCAAGCTGGGTGGGAGTGCGGAGGGCAGGAAGGCTCTGCAGAGGGATCTGCTCAGCGCTCTGGGCTGGTGACAAGGTGAGGACCAGTCATGGGTTGGACTCAGTGACCCTGGAGGGCTTTTCCAACCTCAGTGATTCTGGGACTTGTTTCTGTGGGGCTGCTCTCATCCTACAAAGCTGCTGGATGAAGGGTTTTTACTGACAAACATGCAAGGATGTGCAGCACACGTGAAAACCTGCACCTCTGACACACCGGCGCATTCAAAGCACTGAGCAGAACAGAAGAGGTACAAAGCGAGGAGTACCACGTGACAGGGCAGAAACTCTTCACGTGGGGAGGAGAAAAGGCCTCAAAAACAACCAAAAGGGCTAAAAAAGCATCTACTCACAAGACAGTTTTACAAATGTGGTCTCCTTTCTGTCCCAAGGAGTCGAAGTATTTGATGGTTTTCTCTCGGAGATCCACGACCTGGGGTTAAAAGGTGACTTAGACAAAGCACACCCCAAACACTAAAGGACTTTGCTTGCTAGTTTTGTTCTCCCCATTCCCTAAATAAAAAGCCAGTGTGACCCACCAGCAGCGTCCAGTGAATTCTGAGGTGAATAGGCACCAAGATAACATCATGCTCGAAGATATCCACACCTTTGGTCCATTTCTTTACTCCCTTGTGGTTTGTAGAGCTTAGCTTGGAGTAAAAGAAGGTATTAAAAGCATAGACTGCTGGATATCCTTCCTTCTTGCTTCTTTCCACCAGAAGACCCATGTAGAAATTCATGATCTGGAGTAGAGAGAGGCAAATTGAGACGTGAAATGAGACACTGAATCAAAAAGACAGCAACACGTCTTTGCTGGCCACCCCAGAGCGGAGAGAACTCCAGCTGGCAGCTTTTGCTCCCAGGATTTTACACTGGGTGCCTCATGCTGTTGGTTAAAGCCCCCACACCCACTCCAGTAACCCAGACTGACTCCTGGGAGCTGCATCAGCCAAGTGAAAGCTTCCAGAAACACCAGCCCACACAGCACCCAAAATAAGGAGTGTACAGCTATTTCTGGGCTCTGCAGTGGAGCTCCTGCAAGACTCCTGTGCCCAGGGAAGGGGGATTTCCCAGGAAGTGCAGGATCTCGTACCTTGTCGTTGAGCCAGCCCAGGGGCTGCAGGGTGCAGATGTCCTCACGGGTGACAGTGAGCTTGAACGCCCTGCTCAGGATGTCCTCAGGCTCACCGCTGTCAAAGGCAGCGGAGATCTCACTCTCCATGGCCTGGAACAAAGGATTCCATGGGGAAGGGCTCATGGAACAGCACACGGAGCACACCAGCCCCTCAGAAGGCCTCCAAGTGCAGCTCCAGTGCAAGAGCAACATGCCTTTGCTGCACCAGCCACAGCACTGGCTCGCTGCTGAGCACAGGTACCTCTGTCAGTGGGGCCAGGTCATCTGCTGCCCTTTCTGGGCATGGCAGGGGCTCGCTGTCCACAAAAAAGAGGTCTTTGGACAGGACAGGTGTCACATGGAACTGGAATAACTTTCCTTGGGGGACTGCAGCTCCACGCTGGCCCTACCAGGCACAAGGACAGGAAGTCAGAGAGAAGCACAAGGGGTTTGCTGGGGGACAGGGCAGAGAATCCTGCATAAAGCTGGGAGGGTTTTGGTACACACATGCCAGCAGCAAACCTCAAAGTCACACCTGATTGGTGACTGCATTCCAGCTGTACCCTCAGAACTGTGCCCACAGAGGCAGGACTTTCACTGGGCTTAGAGTAACATTCAGGACCCCAGCAAAGCCTCCACGCGCAGGAAGCAAGCTGAGATCAAGGTAAGTATTTCTGATTTCCACACTTCCAATTTTATTTTGGCTCTCAATCCTGAGCAGAGATGAGTTCTGTTTTCCTGAGAACAAAGTGAAGCAAGGACTAACTCAAGCTTACCACTGAAGCCGCTTGTTTCTCTCGTTTTCCCTGTCCACGAGAGTCCTCTGGTGGTGTGTAGTAGCTGTCAGGAGAGAAAGAGAAGTGAGCTGGATATCCACACTGCTCCATGAAATCCCCCAAAATCCACCTTCTGCATAAGAAATGCTTTTTCAAGGCTGATTCTTACACGTGAAAACATCTCAGTTTCCTTTTGTAGCAGCCAGACTGGGATAGATGAAGAGCTGGAAGCTTTGCAAACTTCCTTCCACCGTCAGGTGCCAAACCCCTTCTGTTGCTCAGTTTTAATCTTTGGAAAACAGGGAAGCAACCAGCACTTCCTCTATCAGGTGCTTTGTGACCTCCTGGTGACAATCCCACTCCACCAGTTACTTCCTCTCTTCCCCTGAGCTTAGGGAACAGCGACAATTTAACTCAGGACAAATGCACAGCTCCATACAGTGCTCATGTCTAAGGCGGAAAGAGAACAGGGACGAAATCACCCCAAACCAGACCTGCCACAACCAAACTTCTCTCTGCCCCCACCTGCACTCTCTCCTCTCTCATCTGAGGGGAGGAAGAGGAAGGCACCAAGCTGCCACACCAAAATCCCCCCCTGGAGCTGCAGCCAAAAGCCCCTTTCCCTCGCCAAGGAGCCTCCTGCACTCCCACCATGCCACCACAGAGTCCACTGGCCCCTGATGAAGGACAGCAGTGCTCCCTTTTTGGTGTCCTGTTCCAACCCAAGGCATCCTGCAAGCCTCAAAAACTGCCTCAGTCACCCCAGGCTCTACAAGCTCCCTACTCCTTTTGCTCAGGACCCACAGGAAAAGCAAAGTCAGCTCGTTAACGGTGTGGCAGAAAGACACTCAGGAGCAAAAGCAGGTTCTGCAAACCAAACTTGATGTGGCCACCACTGTCAACCCTACTTGCTTCTCCCAGAAAACACCCAGCACATTCCACAGCTGCCCAGCTGTGACAGGGGAGCTGGATTTGAGGGACAACAGGCTGTGAGCAATTCCTCAAACTAGCTGCTCCTCTCTCTGAGCACTGAGACACCAAACAGGATTGGAATTCTGGAGGCTGACAGAGCCAAAAGAAAGCAGAGCCACGGTTAAAAGAGACTCTCACCTGATCATGACGCCTCTCTGAGGCAGCTGGGGGCTGAAAACATCCCCATGTTTGACACCTGCAGGGAAAAGCAGCAGTGTGAGAACAAGGAGGTGACTTCCCACTGCAGCAGCTGCACAGAGCTCTAGGTTTCTGGGTGACATCAGACACTTCACGAGCATTTTCAACTTAGAGGCTCAAACTCTGGCACCTGCTCAGAAATCATTTCAATCCCCATATGATCACGTCAAAAAGGCCAAGATATAAAAGAGCCAGTGATGAAAAAGTATTTAAGTAATGAACAGGGAAAAAAAAAAACAAACCCTGGGACAATATTAAACATATATGTAATTAGTTCAGTTGGTTTGGAAGCTCTGCTATCATGGAAGTAAGTCCTGTCTAGCATTAAAAAGGGAATGCAGCTCTGAGGGTGCAGAGTCAAATATCCCCCACTCCCCTCGCACAAAAAAACCCCAGGTAAAACAGGTACTACAACCTTCTGTGCAGAGGGGTCACAGCCAGCTACAAACTGCACTGCCACAGCCACAGCTCTCAAATTCCATTTTAAACCAAGTTTCCCCCTTCAATAAAACCCTCACAAACCCAGTTTAGCCAATAATTAGTTGGAGGAAATGCCCTGTTTGGGCTGGACTTCCACCCACAGAGCGGAGCAGAGGCGGATGCTGGGGATACTCACTGTTCCTTCCTGGCACAGCTGGAGAGGCACCGCTGGATTTTCGCTCTTTCGGGGGACTCCCAGTCATGCCTGGTTCCTTGGTTTGAACTCTTGGGTGTAGCAGAAGAAAAGGACAGAGTTTTTACAGGTGATTTGTTAGCAGTGCACACCAATTCACCGCAGAGGACACGGCTATCTGTATACAACTGGCTAAATGAAGGCAATAGAAATATATAAAGTACAATTAGGCTGTTTAATCCTGAACAGAGCCGTGCTTTCACTGCTTCCATGACCAGGAGCAAAGGAGGATTTTGAGGAGCTGACATCCAGAAGTTTGGCCACCTTCAACTCAGGCATAGTGAACATACAAGAGGCAAATTTTCTGTCTCCACTATTCCAAAAGAGACTCAGGCATTACATTTGACTCTGTACAGAGCCCTGAGAGTAGGAAAGATCAATTCTCCTCCCCTTCCACATACAACAAATTCACCACCAGAAAGTTAAGGGTTATTTTGCTCATAATTACTTGCTGAGTCTTGCTGGCCGTGGAGAAGTAAGTTTTCCAGAATATTTCTCCTTGAACAGACTCAAGAGCTCTTTGTATTTCTTATTTTCTGCTTGCTGGACATCCTTGCAGAAGGGAAGGAAAGAAAAAAATACTTTAGCAGGCATTCCCAGCCCTTCCTTTTGTCTCAGCCTAACTGTGCAGGAACTCTGCAGCTGTTTCATCCCAAAACAATTCCCTTCTCCCCACTTTACCTCTTCAGCAGCACACAAGGGCCTCCTGGTGCTGCTGACTCCTGGGGAGTTGGGAGCTGGCTCCTTAATGGGGGGCCTGGGTGTGACAGGGCTCTCCGGAGCAGCTCGGATATGGTTATTCCTGCTCAGGCTGAGAACATCAAAGGCAGAAGAAAATGTATTGAGAAAACATTCAAAGCTCCTAGCTCATTAATTAGGTTTTAATTCCTGATTCAAGGAGGCACAGCAGGATGCCCAGGACTGTGTCCGGGAGGGTTTTCCAACACCTCCATGGACAGACTCCACCTCTCCAGGTGACCTGTGGCAGTAAGCTGAGCACCCTCAGAAGAAAAAAAATAAAGTGTTTCCCAATGGAATTCACTGGGGAAACGGGAATTCGCTGGGGGTTTTTGGGGATTTTTTTTGTGGCTGTGGGTTTTTCTGTTTGCATTCCTGGCCTCAGCCTCTTCCCAAGTTCAACACTTCCTCCTACCACAGGAGGGGAGAGTATTGACCTTGTTAATCTTTCTCTGATCTCCTGAGTCTATGAACGATCTGGATTTAAAGAGGAAGTTTAAAATTGGTTAAATGCAAGAACACAGCTGCCTCCCCATAGCTGGAGAGCTCCCTCAGTAGGGCAGCCTGGAGGAGTCCCGGAACACCCAGGAAAAATGCTGCTCTGTGGACACAAATACAAATGTTGGGCAATGCAGGAAGCTCAAGGATGAAAGCAAAAGGCAAGAAACCCTTCAAAGGAGAAGTGAGAGGAAACAGAAGGATTTTTACCTCAGATATGGAACTTTCTTGCAAAGAGAGGATGATGTTTCCTCAGTCAAGCACGGGTTGGTGTCACAAGGCATTTCGACTGGGAGAAAAGAGCACAAGCCATCAGCAACCCGGCAAAAAAGCAGGAGTTTTGTGAACTTAAAGAGCTTCACCAAAGATAAATTACTTTCATTTTATCCCTCGTGTCCTAGTATTATTTGTGTTATGTTGCTTCAGGATATTTTCATACTGGCAGCTACAAAATGTTGCCTGCCTAAGCCTATTAGAAAAGGGTTCTGAGGCTCTACTACCTAAAATCAGCATTTATAACAATTTCCTTCTGGCAAGCTAGCAGTGGCACACACCAGAACTGCACCCAAAGCAGGTAGTATCTGTAGTAACCACAACCACGTGAGCATCCTGGGATAAATCCCAAAATATCCCAACTGGAAAGGACCCATGAGGATCATCCAGTCCAACTCCTGGCCCTGCACAGACACCCCAACAATCCCCCCCTGGCATCCCTGGGAGCGCTGTCCAAATGCTCCTGTAGCCCTGGCAGCCTTGGGGCGGTGCCCATTCCCTGGGGAGCCTGTTCCCAGCCCTGGCTCCAATCCAGAAGCAATACCAGGATGCAGGGAAGAAACAGAGCTCACCCTCCACTATTCCTGGATGCTACACAGATATTTTGCCTCCAGCAACCAGCCCCCAGCCCGGGCAGAGCTGCCCAGATACAGAGCAGCAGGAGAAAGGAAGGTGTGAAGGACTTACTGTCAGCCTTACCAGGTTCTGTTATGTCCTCATCCTCTGCAAATGCTACAAATGAAGAGTCAGAAGAAATGTACACAACCTGAAATAAAAACAAGCATCAGAGTGAGCATAACTCGAACGTGACTCCAAACAAACACCTCACCTTCCTGAAATTCAGTCAGCTCTGCTGTGATTCAGAGCCCAAGGTTTGGCTGGGGTTGCAGCAGAAGGCAGGGGCACTGCTGGCAGCACTTTTGTAACACAGAGTCTCACACATGCAGGGACTGTGGGAGCTGATCCCTGAGTTCCCCACAAAATCCTTGCTCACCTCATCTTCAGACTCAGAGAAGGAAAAGTCATCACTCTCTCTCGTCTCCTGGCTTTTTCTTGTTGCCTCAGGTGGCAACCTGGCAGCCACAGCAACCTCTTCGGGCTCCTCGTTAGCCCCAGAGACACATTCTGGAAAAAACCACACCCTCAGGCCATTAAGAAGGGGACTGGAAACAGGGATTGGGATTTCTGCTTGCACCGAAGCCCAGCTCCTCGATCCCATGTGGAGTAGGTAACTCATCCCAACACCACAGCAACAGCCCAGCAGCACCCCCCACCCCATCGCTGGGGATGCTGTTCCCAAGTAGGAATCAGGAAGCTCCACATCCCCCATGGAAGAGCAACAGCCTTGATTTAAAAGGCTCTTTGTGCTGCCCTGCAGGGCTCAGTGCCAGAGAAACTTGAAATATCCCATGCCCTGCCCCAGCCAGGAGTTATCCTTGGTGCAAATACAGGGCCCTCCCAGGATGAGAAAAGTTGTTCCCTGCTTCTCTTCCTCCCTTCATCTGACACTTGGTTTAGAATCACAGAACCATGAAGGTTGGAAAAACCCTATAAGGTCATCCAGTCCAGCTGCTCCCATAGCACTGCCAAGGCCACCATTAACCCACACATCCATGAGCACTGCGACACACCATCAACAGGCCCAGGCCCCGTGAGACTCCCTCCAGCCACGAGAAGGGCTCAAAAATCCTGTTTCAGCAGCAATTCTGAAGCACAAAACCCAGAGTTACCCCAAGGCACCCCAAAGCCAAGGAGAATCAGGCACATCGAACCTCTCTGTGAGGGGCAGTACCTGTTTTCCGCTTCTTTGCAGGAATCTCAGGATCTTCCACACGTGACAGAACGCTGAGGGAAGAACAGACAGAATATTTTGCAACCACAGTTCGGCTCCCAGCAGGCTGACCTCCCTCCACAGGGCCCAAACTTCCAAAGGTGGCTTTCCTATTTCCCCAGGATCATCTCCCAGGGATTTAATCATCCCACTAAAGCAGAGCAGGCTTCTTTTTCTCCTTCCGTTAATGCTTCCTCATGTTTAAGGTTTGTTCCTATCACCAAAAAATTCTTTGATACGTAATGCTTCCCTCTTTCCTCTAGGACAGAAGCACTCCAGAGCTCACCAAGCCATGCAGGTTCATGTCACTACACGGAGCTGCAAAGGGAAGTTTAAGTAGAACAGGAAATGAAAGGTGGGAAAGCCAGTCCGGCTTACACCCGCCCCATAACTCCCTGCTGAGTCAGGGCTCGGGAACAAATCCTTGAAACAATCACCAGCCTCATCCTTTCTCAGAAGTCTAAACTCGAGGATTTTATCAGCTGGCACCATCATCAAGGGCAGTAAAAACTTCTCCTTTAGGAACAGAGCACAAAGAATGCTCCTATTTTTCTTTTTGTTCCCCCCAAGAGCTAAATCCTTCAGAGCTGCTCCTCAGGGAAAACAACCCGTGCAACACCCGGCTCTTTCAACAGACATTCCATTGTCTCTT
The DNA here is from genome assembly GCA_013398015.1 of Oreocharis arfaki. Taxonomy (NCBI): domain Eukaryota; kingdom Metazoa; phylum Chordata; class Aves; order Passeriformes; family Paramythiidae; genus Oreocharis; species Oreocharis arfaki. The sequence continues at coordinate 28,242 of VZRR01009372.1, forward strand.
TCACTCTGGAATGGGACACTAAGCAAAGCCTCCCGGAGCAAGCTTCTCCCAGAGGGAGCGACCACACTCCCTGTAACCCACAGGATACAATCCATACATTCCAAGCAGCAGGCATGGACATGGTTCGGCCATCGTCACTGGGAGCAAAATGGTTAATGCCTGGGAAGGCATCCTTCTTTTATCCACCTCACATCCATATTCCACGACTTCCCTCCATCCAACACCTCCCTATAGGTGTATATGCCCTTCCCTGCTCCTCCAACACATCTGCTCCAAGTCTCCACCCGTTTTCCCCTTTTCAAGCCCCCACCGTGCAGGTGGAAAGGGAATGAGGGGCCAGTGGATTTACTGGGAACACCTGGGACACACAGCCATCTCAGTACCTGCGATTTATCAGGAGTATCTGGGACCCACAATCACCTCTACACCTGGGTCTGTCCACAGACTTACTGGGACTATCTGAAACTCACATACACGTGAGCACCTGGGATTTATCGGCAATATCTGGGACCCGCAATCGCCTCAGCATCGGGGATTTATCGGGAATATCTGGGACTCGCAATCGCCTCAGCATCGGGGATTTATCGGGAATATCTGGGACCCACAATCGCCTCAGCATCGGGGATTTATCAAGAGTATCCGGGACCCACGATCACCTCTACACTCGGATCTGCGGACGGATTTATGGGCAACATCTGGGACCCACAACCACGTGAACACCTGGATTTATCAGGAATCTCTGGGAACCACACGGGGAGCCCCGCGGGCGTGCGGACGCCGGCCGGGCCGAGCGGTGGGGCAGCAGGCGGGGCAGGAGGCCGGAAGCGCGGCGGGAAGGGCTGA